>SJYT01079996.1:326027-421856 GCA_006410635.1 Cephalophus harveyi | reverse complement strand
TGTGGTGTTGGAGAAGACTCTTGAGAGTCCCTTGGACTGCAAGGAGATCCAACCAGTCCATTCTGAAGGAGAGCAGCCCCGGGATTTCTTTGGAAGGAATGATGCTAAAGCTGAAACTCCAGTACTTTGGCCACCTCATGAGAAGAGTTGACTCATTGGAAAAGACTCTGATGCTGGGGGGGATTGGGGGCAGGAGGAGAAGGGGACGACTGAGGATGAAATGGCTGGATGGCATCACTGACTCCATGAACGTGAATCTGAGTGAACTCTGGGAGTTGGTGATGGACAGGGAGGCCTGGCATGCTGCGATTCATGGGGTCACAAAGAGTCGGACACGACTGAGTGACTGAACTGAACTGAACTAAAGACAAAATTTAAGGAAAAGCACATTTTAACAATACACCTACAATACCATCAATTCCACTCCCCAAAGAACTGAAAACAAGTGAAATACTTGTATATGAATTTTTTAATAACACTGTTTACAAATAGCAAAAAGCTGGAAACAACCCAGATGTGTATCAATAGATAAATGGACAAAATGTGGTATATACATGCAATGAAGTATTATCCAGACATAAAAAGGAATGAAGTACTAATACATGCTACAACTTGGCAAAATTTCAAAAATATTCTGCTTAGTGACATTCATGCTCAGTCATGTCTGACTTTCTGTGACCCTATGGGTTATAGCCCACCCCCCAACCCCCAGGCTCTTCTGTTTATGAGATTCTCCAGGCAAGAATATTGGAGTGGGTTGCCATGTCCTTTTCCAGGGAATCTTTGCAACCCAGGGATCAAATCTGCTTCTCTGGGGTCTCCTGCATTGGTAGGCGGATTCTTTATCACTAGCGCCACCTGGGAAGCCTGCCTGCTTAGTGACAAGAAAAAGTGAAAGTGAAGCCACTCAGTCATGTCCGACTCTTTGTGACCACATGGACTGTAGCCTACCAGGCTCCTCCATCCATGGGATTTCCAGACAAGAGTACTGGAGTGGGTTTCCATTTCCTTCTACAATGCATGTATGCATGCTAAGTCACTTCAGTTGTGTCTGACTCTGTGCAACCCTATGGACAGCATCCCACCAGGCTTCTCTGTCCACGGGATTCTCTAGGCAAGAATACTGGAGTGGGTTGCCATTTTCTTATCCCACTTACTGACATAGCCAGGCCCAAAAGAACAGTTATGGTATGATTCCATTTATATGAATTATCCATTATAGTTGGATCCATAGAGATGGAAAACAGATTGATGTTTGCCAGAAGCTACAGTGGCATCACAAACTCATTGGAAATGAATTTGAGCAAACTTACGGCAGATGGTGAAGGACAGGCAAGCCTGAGGCGCTGCAGTTCATGGGGCTGCACAGAGTTGGACACAACTTAGAGACTCAACAACAAGAACAACAGTGGTTAGAAGGAGTAAGAAAATGAGTCAGAGCTCAATGGGTACAGGATTTTCTTTTGAAATGAGAAAATATTGTAGAATTTGATATAGATTTTGGCTTCTTGACATTGTGAATGTACTAAATGCCATTTTGTGTCCTAAATTATGCACTTTAAATACATATTTAATTATGTTCTATAAATTTTGCCTTACTTTGTTTATAAAAAGTGTGTGTTTGGGGGTCAACATTTGTAAATAAAGACATAATAATAGCTTATGGAATCTTCTCTTTGGCAGTGCCCTGAGTTTGTCTTTATTTGGTAGCACTTTGTCTTCATTCTTTTCCCTTTCTACCTTATTCCAGAGTTTATGACACAGGGAGACTGCAATAGCCTTCATTTGCTCTGGGTTATGTTTTATTGGTTAATTAATACCTGCTTTAAGTTGTTTAAGATATTTGAATGTGCCTGAGTTATGTATTAATGGAGTACTAAGACATGCCCTGTCATATCTTAATGCTGCCAAACAGCCTCACATTCAATTAGTGAAAAGTGATTAAAACTTAAATGTCTTAGCAGTGAGGTACCTACTAACTTAGGTATGATTAAATGATTAATCATTTGCTCAGTGACAGTCATAAATCTGCATTCTTTTGTTAGATATTATTTTATATAATATTGGACATCTTATTTAGGCTATAGACTATTTTCTACTTCCTTTATATTGCAAGTACTGTTTTTTTTCTTTTTAAGCATCATCAAACATATGGAAGAAACATATGGTCAACCAGTTATGCTATAAAAGTCCTTGAATATTGGGCAAAATGATAACATAATGGGTTTTAGAGAAGGTCTCTTAAATAGCCTGTAAAGGAGAACATTTGATGCTATCCAAATACAAAATTTGGAATCCATGTGTGAAATTCAGGCCCTGTCTGGGTTTTACTTTTATATCAAGAATTTAGGAAAACTATGGACATTTCTTAATTATCCAAGGTTTTATATTTTTATGAAATTACAGTGTTTCATGAAGTATGTGCCTATTAATATTTCATAATGAATTTCGTTAACAGCCATATTGTAAAGTCCAGGAAGTCAGCAAAGTAACATTTATAATGGAAACACTTCTGAAACTGTCTTTGGTATCTATGTTTATACTTCTAGTAAAATGATACATGATAGACAAACTATTTTACCTCATCAAACCCTCAGTTTTTTCTTGTCTATAAAGAGGGGAAGATATGCAAAGGCAAGATTGTTGTAACAGCTACATAAATTCATATATAAAGTCTACCATACTGCCCAATTCCATAACCACTTCTCGATCCTTACCTAAAAAATCCTACTCTTCATTCTTTAAATTCAAATGTAAATATATTGCATTTAGGTTAAAAGTGAAAAGTTGATCTTAAAAAATATGGAATGATGTTAATCATTCTATAATACAGTATCAATGAAAAGCCCAGTAATTTTTTTGAATCTTGATGACATCTGTAAATTTTGTATAGAAAAATGAAATAATGTGTGAGTGTCTCAGATTCTAGCTTCAGACCGATAATCTTCTCAGTTCAACTTGAGTTTCTAAATGAAACTCTTATAGTAAAATCTTTAAATACCTCTATATTTTAATGACTGCCAAATTTACCTTGGCTGTTCCCCAGACTCATATCCAGCTACATGTTTGATTTCTCTATGTGGATTTGTAATAGGCATCTCAGTGTTAAAGTTAATATCTTGACTCCCTAGATTCCATCCCAGTGGTCTCTCTCAGTAAATGGCAATACCACTCACCTAGTTGGTAAGTCTCAAAACTTTGGAGTTATTTTTTCACTATTGTTTTTACAACCATTACCTGAAACACCAGGAAATCTGGTTGCCCACTTTCTAAATATGTCCAGAATCTGACTGCTGCTCACCACCTTCATGGTCATCATGGCATCCCAAACTACCACCATTGTCTGGTGAAAAACTCCTGGCTTGTCTTTGAGCTTCCACTCTTGTCTCTCTGTGTGGTCTATTCATCACATAATAGCCAGAATGAACATTTTAATAGTTATGTCAGGTCATACAAGTTACCGCTCAAAACTCTATATGGCTTGTTACTGCTCTTAAAAGAAACAGAAAATGTCCTTAAAAGGCCAAATAACCCTTTGCTGCTTTTTGATCTTATCTTTTCTCTACCTAATTCACTGCACTTCAACCATAGTGGACACCCATATGGTTGTTCTTCAAACACCACATGATATTCTTGCCTCAGGACATGTGTCCATAGTCTTTGTTTTGCTTGGAAAGACTTTCCTCAATGTATTCTCAAAGATCACGCCCTACTTCTTTCAAACTTTTGTTTAGATATCCCATCTTTTATATGAGGAATTCTATGACTACGTTTTCTAAAATGATATTACTTATCTCTCTTTTTGGTTAGTTTTATGTGTCCACTTGGCTAGGCTATGATGCCCAGTTGCTTGGTCAAGTGCCATTCTATATGTTGTTGTGAAAGGTATTTTTTAGATGTTATTATCATTTAAATAGTAGACTTTAAGTAAAGCAGATTACCCTTGATAATATAGGTGGGCTTTATCTAATCAGTTGAAGGCTGTAAGAGGCAAGATTAAGGTCTCCCTAAGATGAAATTCTTCCTCAACTGCCTTCAACTCTAAAACCCCAATATAAACTTTCGCAAGAACTTCCAGCCTGTTAATCTTCCTTGCGAATTTCCACTTGTCAGCACTCAAAATCAGATGAGCCATTTTCTTAACATCTTTCTCTCAGAATATCTACTTTGCTATCAGTGTCAATAAAGGTATAGCTTTACCTTATTGTTTCTGTTTCTCTGGAGAACCCTTACTAACAGACTCTGTTCATTTATTGTCAGCCTCCTGAATTTGAAGATAAGCTCAAGAAGGAAGAAGTGTTCACTATCTTCACTGTTTTATCTCCAGTTCCTTAAAAGATCTTTGGCATATATATTGTTGTTCAGTTGCTAAGTCATGTCTGACTCTTAGCAACCCCATGGACTACAGCACTCCAGGCTCCTCTGTTCTCTGTTATCTCCTGGAGTTAGCTCAGTTTCACATCCATTGAGTCTGTGATGTTATCTAACCACCTCATCCTTTGCTGCCCCCTTCTCCTTTTGCCTTCAGTCTTTCCCAGCATCAGGATCTTGTGTGTATGTGTGTGGGGGGGGTTGTTATGCACACACCCATGTATGTGTGTGCATATACACATGCATGTGTATATGTCTGTTTATCACATTTCATTTATCCTACCATTTGCAACCTAGACAAAACTGGAGGACATTATGCTAACTGAGATAAGCCAGACAAAAAAAGACAAATACTGTGTGATCTCACATTGTAGAATATTAAAAAGTAACATTGAATTCATAGAAACAGAGAGTAGAATTGTGGTTTCCAGGTGCTTGGGGGGGAGGGAAACAGTGAGATATTGGTCACATAGCACAAACTTTCAGTTATAAGATGAATAGCTCTGGGAAGCTAAGGTACAGCATGTTGATTACAGTTAATAATAATGTAGTATATACTAGAATTTTACTTAGAGTGTGGGTATAAAATGTTCTTACCATATACACAAAAAAATAATGACTATGTGAGGTGATAGATGCATTAATTATCTTGATTGTAGTAATTATCTCATAATATATACATATGTCAAATCCCATTGTGCCCTTCATATAAACCTTTGTCAATTACTCCTCAATAAAACTGGAAAAATAATGAAATAATCAATTGTTTTTAATAATAAATAAAATGCATTTGTAACCAAGCACACCTCTGTTCCCCACTCCACATGCTAGAACATTAGGAAAATAAAGGGAGCCTGTCTCATTTATGTGCATGGGCCTGTATAAACCCCATTGACTTCACCTCATCCAGTTCTCTTTCCACCACTCACAGGGCTCTGTAGGCTTTACTTCTGCTGCATCCCTTGCAATTCCAAAATTAATCATCTCCTTGGCCTTATTGGAACGTTGATGTTTAGAGGATCACACAAGCTTTAGCTGATCTCCCCCTCCATTTCCCTCCAACATAATGCTTTGTGTGGGCAATGTTATTTACTGAAAAGTAGGAGAAAATTGGTATAGGAGGAAAAACATTTAAATCTTGGTGCTAAAAGTGATTGTTCTTAGAATCCAAAGAAAATGATAGCAGGGAAAAAAAGGCTATCCTTCATAGAAGTCCCCTTATTAACACCTTCTATCCTAAACTTATATTTTCCATCCCAAAGTCCAAACTTCTACCCCTTCATCATCTGGAGAATACATCCCACTCCATACTCATGAAGATATATCACTTGACTCTCAACAGTACATTTCTCAGGTCCTAAGTTCTTCATTCTAGACAATCATTAAGGAGAAGCCAGCAGCTTCAGGCTTTAACATCCCATGAGACCTCTTCACCAGTTTTAAATAAATATATGCATTGTTCATTCCTTTAGCAACCATCTAATAGTGGGTAACTATTAGACAAATTGCTGAATGAAGGAGGTTAGAGTTAGTGTGTATATCTGTGTTCATGCACATATGCACTTCAACACCTGTTTCAAGAGTATATTTCACACTACACTGAAGAAGAAAAACAATTTCCTAAAATCAACATCATTTCCAAAAATACCACCTTGCATCTACAAAGAAGACACAAAGAATATCACGTCGTTTTGCAGACTGTGATTTCTCTCTTGTTTGCTCTGGCTTCCAGTCTAGTCCAGATGTCTATGGATACATAAGTAAAACCTATTACCAGACTCATAGCAACGTAGACACAATGCTCTTATCAAAGGACACAGACATCCTTATCCACTTAAGTGAGTGAAGTCACTCGGTCGTGTCCGACTCTTTGCGACCCCATGGACTGTAGCCAACCAGGCTTTTCTGCCCAAGGGGATTCTCCAGGCAAGAATACTGGATGGGTTGCCATTTCCTTCTCCAGGGGATCTTCCCAACTCAGGGATCGAACCCCGGTCTCCCACATTGCAGACAGACACTTTACCATCTGAGCCACCAGGGAAGCCCTATCTACTCAAAGTCTTGACTAAACGTTTGCAAACTCAGGGTTTGGTCTTGTTTTGTTTTCCTTTAATCCAGAAAAAAAATTAAAACCAGAGATTGAGAAAATGGTAAAAATAGTTAACTTTGCCTGAAAATATGGAAAGCATTATATGGCTATATCAGGACAGCTGTAAGGGGGTTTTGGAAGTGTGTAATTACCCTGGAGCCAACTGGGGAGGCATCCTTTAAAACAAAGTCAGCACCAGGATCCCTGCTTTTCTGTAAAGTGTGAATTCCTCAGACAAGAGAGATGGGGCATATAGAGGTGGCATGGGGTACGGGGAACCATGTTAGTTATGTTCTTCACAAAGGCAGTCACATTCATTTTGTGTGAGAGAATGACATCTCTGGCAAGCTCTGTATGCGAATAAAAAATCTATGAGATAAAAGGTAATTTTTACTTTATTAAAGTCAGTTTTGGTAGATAAAGTTGGAGGTTGTATATGTTCATATGGTGATTGCATGGTTTAAAATTGTCTGATATATCTTTCTCCTTAACTCTGAAGAAGGAAAGAATAAAAGCAGTATGATATATTTAATTAAATGGTAGCCATCCAGGATAACTTTCCTTAAAAGAAATACTGTTTTTAAGAAGCTATGAATCATCCCTTGATTTGTGCTATAAACACCCGCTTCCAGTCTGTCTCAGAATTCTAGCAGGCCTGGCTGGACACCATAGGGAGAGCTGGAAAGCATATTTGTCATGAGACCCATCCATAACTTATCCTGCAAAATAACAGAAAGACTGGAAGTGAGTATCAAAAAGCTATTTTCATACCTATTTGTAAGTTGTTCCCTCTTCTTCTGTGTATCAGAATTAGATTTTTTTTTTTTTTTTTTTTTTACACTAGATCTTATCAGTTGGAAAGGTGAGTTCATTTTGGAAAGATACATGTGAACTCTTTCTCTCAAAGTTCTTTCAAAATTTGTGGAGGATCATTTATTTTGCTTACACTTTAGAAAAATATGGTCCCTGCTCTTAGTCTTTTTAAACAAGAATGGACTCTGCAACATATAATAATTGGACACAAGTATTCAGTAAAGAGCCTGTCTACCAATGCAGAAAACCTAAGAGATGTGAGTTCGATCCTTGGGTCGGGACTATCCCCTGGAGAGGGAAATGGCAACTAACTCCAATATTATTGCCTGGGAAATCCCATGGATAGAAGAGCCTGGCATGCTACAGTCCACGGGGTCACACAGAGTCAGACATGACTGAAGCAACTTAACCTGCATGCATGCATTCCAACACCGATCAATTTCAGTAGATTATATTGTCCCAATCTTGTTGTGGAAAGTGAAGGAGAGATGGAGTCAAAATCAGAAAGGATGTAATATCCAGGTGAATACAAATACTGTGCTAAATGTCTTCCAAGAGCTTTCATTCATTCATTCTCCTATTCAACAAGTGGTATTAAGTGTCCAGCATGCCAGGCGCTGTTCTTAGCACAGGGGAAATAATGGAAGAATAGCCCCAAGGCCAACACTGACAATCTTTTCCTTTTAGTTCAAGTCACTCAGCTAGTAAGTGGCAGAGCTAGAATTTGATCCCTGATCTGTCTAGAATTCAGGGTCTTTATGTTAATTCTTTTCTTTATCCCAAACAATACTCCTCTTAATGAACACTGTAGGTTTAATTATAAATGCTCAAATCTCTGAGTTAAATATAGGGCTAATTTTTCTAATATTTTATGTTAACAAGTCTCCAAAGAGTACTATAGGGACATATATTCTCAAGGGAGTGAAAGTGGTTTCTGTCTATTACATTTACCCCTAGAATTTTTGCACTTTAATTTTCATGAAGATAGAAGTGGCTTCTGAACACTGTACATTGTTTGACTTATTGTGGTTTTATCTTTTGCAACTCCAAGGGAGAAGCTATTATTTTTATAATTTCTGGAAGAGATTAAAAAGAAACTTCAACTATTGTGGAGTTAATTAGAAAGGTAGTCTTCACAATGACTCATTTGCCACTGAGAACATTTTTAAACTATGCTGTCATGATCTTCAATATAATTCAAAATAAGTGTTGAAACATTTATAATAATAAATACAGTGTTTCTCAAAAGCATATATTCTACAGTGATCATTTTAGAATATTCATGACATCAATTATGTTTCGTCATGATGAAATATATAATATATCAGGCTTCACTGGGACAAAGCAGAGAGAGAGCCCCGAATTGTGAAAGTGAAGATGATTTTCTTCTGCCTTAATAGCTTTAATTGCAGGATACAATATGATACAGCTGCTCCTCTCTTCAAAGTTCCATTCCATTGTCTGTCTATAAGCTGTCACACCAGGCCTGCTGCTTGACTGTTATGTCACTTGATCCTGTTCCACCTGAACGAATTTATGGCAATATGTGCTGAATGTACCTTTTTTTGTACTAAAATATAAATTCCCTGTGCACTACTGAATTAGGACTATTTTAAGCTTATTGGCTCAAATGTATTTACTATGACACATGTAATAAATTCTCTAGATGTATAAATAAAATGAAACTAATGTATAGAATTGACATTTTGCTTGGGAAAAACCTGGAGATATGCTTTATATATTTGAAAAATAGAAATGTTGTGATGACTTGAACAAGACAGCAGATTCTGTAAAAAAAAAAAAAGCAGGTAACTACAAAGAAAAACAAAATCTTTATTTGAGTGGTACATGGGATTTCTAAATAATGACAACAAAATGAATCAAACCAACCACTGAAAAATGGCAAAACTTCACCAGTGAAATATAAATGATTGATTTCAATACATTCTCTAGCAGTCTGTTTAAAAATTCTGGCTTTTAAATAATTCACTCAACCCGTTGAGTTTTTGTTACTTTCTTCTTTTCTATTCAAAAACATCATGAAAATCATTACTGTCTAGAACCAAAGTTAAGCTCAAGTTTACTGTTTCTTGCAAAAGAAAATATGATTTTGATTTATCATGATGCATAAAAAGAGCAGTTCTTTTTTCATATCATCATCTCTATCTGTTAACTTGACAAATGACAGTGATTTCAATTATCAATAGAAAGTAATGAAAGTGTGCATAGCATAAACATTTTGCTTTACACTGTTTTGCCATGGAAAACAACACTTGGCAGTTATTTATAGTGTTCACTATATAGTTGTGCATTTGTAGGAGTGCACCATTCTGTGGCAGAAAAATAAACTATGACTTGATAAGAAACATAAATAAGAATTAATTTGGAATGCATCAGAGAGAGAGAGAGAGGTTATGAGGCAGAAAGCACTGGCTAGCCCCTAATCATTCGGAAGAATTATGAGAGCCGCCAAACCAGTCCACTCTCATTTGAAGGTGACAGTCCTGGCAGATTGAAATTGGGTAGGCATACTTTATCATCACTTCTGATGCTCTCTTTCACTAAATGTTCATCAGTAAGTTTAGAAAATACTGTTTAAACTGTGGAGACAGTTTGGTTAGTGCAGGCCTACCGTCTAACATAGCTATTGATGATGGCCTGTATTTTAGGCCAACAGGAGTTGTATTGCTTCACATTTCATCGTTAACTCAGAAGACGGGAAACCACACACATTTTTTATGTTTGCAATTGACACTGAGCTTTATCTTTGTATGTGATAAATGGGCAGAAGTGGAGAAACAGAATAACTGATGATTTGGAGGTAGGGAATGAGGAAATTGGAGACAAGAATCACTTGAAAAGCAGTATGAAGAAAGAATCAAACATCAGTTTTGATAATGATCCCTTCTTTGATTATAACCGCCGTAAACAGGATGATATTTAAATAAACTAATAAGCAAAGCACAACTGGTGATGTGGTCTTCTGGCAAGGTATAACACATTCAGAGAGGGCAATGGCAACCCACTCCAGCACTCTTGCCTGGCAAATCCCATGGATGGAGGAGCCTGGTAGGCTGCAGTCCATGGGGTCACTAAGAGTTGGACACGACTGAGTGACTTCACTTTCACTTTTCACTTTCATGCATTGGAGAAGGAAATGGCAACCCACTCCAGTGTTCTTGCCTGGAGAATCCCAGGGACAGGGGAGCCTGGTGGGCTGCCGTCTATGGGGTCGCACTGAGTCGGACACGACTGGAGCAACTCAGCAGCAGCAGCAACACATATGAGATAGATTTTCTGGAAGAATCAGACAAAAGTCATCTGCTCTTCATGGTCACACTGCCTACCAACCACTTCTCAGTAATATGTGTTAATAGCTTATGTGTGTGTGTGCATGCTAGTTGTGTCCAACACTTTGTGACCTTATGGACTCTAGCCCACAAGGCTTCTTGGCCATAGAATTTTCCAGGCAAGAATACTGGAGTGGGTTGCCGTTTCCTACTCCAGGGGATCTTCCTGATCCAGGGATCGAACCAC
This sequence comes from Cephalophus harveyi, assembly GCA_006410635.1. Classification (NCBI taxonomy): domain Eukaryota; kingdom Metazoa; phylum Chordata; class Mammalia; order Artiodactyla; family Bovidae; genus Cephalophus; species Cephalophus harveyi. The sequence continues at coordinate 411,046 of SJYT01079996.1, read as the reverse complement.
ATGTCCTGCATTGGCAGGCGGATTCTTTACTACTGGGTCACCTGGGAAGCCCTGATGTAACTTTAACAAGGCTCTTAGAGATAGCGTAATATTTTTCACTACAGAAGTTCCTGAATTTCACTCTTTAAAATGTTTCTGGTATGTGGCATGAGTTGAATCATGTCCCCCAAAGGATGTGCTCAAGTTCTAACCCTAATACCTGTAAATGTGACTTTATTTAGAAATAATGTCTTTGAGGATGTAATCAGGCCAAGATGAGGTCATTATGGAGCAGGGTGGACCCTAAACCCAATAAAGCTGGTGTCCTTATAAAAAGAGGGCAGAGACAGAAAGGACAACACCATGTGATGATAGAGACAGAGATTAGAGTTGCAATCTACAAACCAAGGAATGCCAAAGATTTTCAGCAATCGCTGTAAGCTAGAAAGAGGCAAGGAAGAATATCCTTCCCTAGAGCCTTCACAAAAAAGCATCGCTTGCTAACACCTTGACCTCATACTTCTAGCCTCCAGCAGTGTGAGAGGATAAATTCTGTTGCACTAACCCACTGTATTTGTGATACTGTGTCACAGCAACCTTAGGAATTCACTACAGTATATCATCAATAAAAGAAAGGTCAAAAAAATGTTGTTTTCTGTCCAATGGATGTAAATGAATATTTACACTTTACATGCTTATACATTTGTAGGTGACCTGTGGGGGCTGTCGTGGAAAGTCACAGAAACAGACTTTCTGTTCAAAAGAAAAGCACTGATAAAGAAATAGTAAGGGACTGGAGAGAGATACTGACTTCTGTGCACGTGAGCACATCCATTCTTAATGATGATGGCTGTCATCTTGCTAAAATAATCTTCCAAGGGTCTCTGTATTGGTTAAAAAACCTTTGCTGACTTCTTTTGCTTACCAAAGGGTGACTCTCTGTTCTTTAGCATGGCACACACGTGCTTTCCCAGGCTGACTTATTTCTAATATTCTAGTCTCATATTGTGTTGTGCTCAAGTGGCGTCTATATTCCAGCTGCACTGCGTTACATCATTCTTCAATACATCTTGTGCTTACTTGCCTTTGAATCTTAATTTGTGCTGTTTCTTCTGTTCTCTAGTAACTAAAACTCAATCCCAGTCATTCAAAGATAAGCTCAAATGCAACTTTTCTTCACGAAGCCTCCCCAGTTCTCTTCATTGTAATTTTTTCTATCACTGTTCCCATCATACTTTGAAACTCCATTAGAGCATTTAATTCAATGCTCTTAATTTATAGCTACTTTATGCATATTCTTACCTTAAGTTTGTCAGATAAGATGGTGTTTATTGTATTACTTTACAAACTCCTAAAAGTAAAATATACTGGCTATCTGAAAACTAGTAAACATGAAACATTTTTGTCTTACAAAAACCTGAAGAATTTGAAACACACATCACTGTTTGAGAAGGTTTGATCAGTGATTAATGAATGAGAGACTGAATGAATTATTGAATGAGAAATTGATGTAAAACTGAATGTGGTAGTAATTTATAATATGATCTAAAAATAAAGAATTGGATATCTATTTCAATTTTGGTAGTATTAGTCAGAAACATTATAATAAAAGTTATAATATTAAAGTTTGAAAGCTTATTTTTAAAGAAATATGAATTTCAATTAGAGTATTTGATATCAAGGAAATATTAATTTTCTAAAAAGAGTTTTACTTTGGACTACATATGTTTCTCAAGAGGCAGGTCAGGTGATCTGGTATTTCCATCTCTTTCAGAATTTTCCAGTTTATTGTGATCCACACAGTCAAAGGCTTTGGCATAGTCAATAAAGCAGAAAGAGATGTTTTTCTGGAACTCTCTTACTTTTTCCATGCAATTCCAAAGAGTCAGACACAACTGAGTGACTGGACTGAACTGAACGGAACATATGTTTATGTGACTCTTCAGTTCAGTTCAGTTCAGTCGCTCAGTTGTGTCCGACTCTTTGCGACCCCATGAATCACAGCACACCAGGCCTCCCTGTCCATCAACAACTCCCAGAGTTCACTCAGACTCACGTGCATCGAGTCAGTGATGCCATCCAGCCACCTCATCCTCTGTCATCCCCTTTACCTCCTGCCCCCAATCCCTCCCAGCATCAGAGTCTTTTCCAATGAGTCAACTCTTCTCATGAGGTGGCCAAAGTACTGGAGTTTCAGGTATAGCATCATTCCTTCCAAAGAAATCCCAGGGCTGATCTCCTTCAGAATGGACTGGTTGGATCTCCTTGCAGTCCAACGGATTCTCAAGGGTCTTCTCCAACACCACAGTTCAAAAGCATCAATTCTTCGGTGCTCAGCCTTCTTCACAGTCCAACTCTCACATCCATACATGACCACAGGAAAAACCATAGCCTTGACTAGACGGACCTTAGTTGGCAAAGTAATGTCTCTGCTTTTGAAAATGCTATCTAGGTTGGTCATAACTTTTCTTCCAAGAAGTAAGTGTCTTTTAATTTCATGTGACTCTTAGTACTTAATAAAAATTAGCAAATAATTACAAGTCAGCATAAGTAAAGGCCCTGATGCTGGGAAAGGCCAAAGGCAGGAAGAGAAGGGGACAACAGAGGATGGGATAATTGGATGGCATCAGCCACTCAATAGACATGAGTTGGAGCAAACTTCGGGAGATGGTGAAGGACAGGGACGCCTGGCTGCTGCAGTCCATTGGGTCGCAGAGAGTCGGATGTGACTGAGCAAGTGAACAACAGCAACAACAACATAAGTAAAAATTGTATAAAGTGAGTAAATTAAATAGACAAGTGTTTTACATGAGGAGAAAGGACTCTTTTATAGAAACAGAATCCTGTTTTCAGTTCCATGAAGATAATACTTTTTTAGATGTCTGGAAAATCTAAATACAAATAACAGAATCAATGTGAGTTTATTTATAAAATTGAATTAGATTTTTTAAGTTTAGAATATTACCCTAGCCATATAATTCTTGATGCTTACTAAATATGAGCTTCTATGAGTTCTTCATAGAAATTATTAATACAATACATGGTATTTGATGATATTCAAAGAAAAGTGTAATGTTTAGAGACAGAAAATGTTTAATTTATGAAATTGCTATAATTTCCCTGATTTTACTAACATAGTAAGTTAGTGGCAGTGTTCCAATTATGATTACCTTAGTCTTGTCTAGATTCTTCACCATGGAGACAAATGGCCCTTTTCTTAAAGGTAAGAGGTATATATAAACAAGCTGTATTTTTTCTGTTAAGGCTCATGTTGAAGTCATATAAAAAATCTGTATGGTGAACTGAGTTTTTGTTTTATTTCTGTCCCTAATGAGATTGGTATCAGAAAGTGACCATTTTATTCTTAGAGGGAAAGTTGCCTTTGTAGATTAAAGGTAGGTTTTTTCAAACAACAAAAGGGTGGAGGGGAGGTGGGCCAAAATGCAAAGTGGTGTCATCTTAAGGCTCCCTCTGTTTGAACATCCGACTTTCTATGGTGGAGAATTCTACTCTCTGGGAAATGAGATTCAATCGTACCCCTTCTGTTTTAAGGGTTTGCAGAAAAATTGTACCCACCCCTGATGCAGTGGGGACAGCAAGAAAGAAAGAAAGAAAGAAAGAGAGAGAGAAAGGCAAAGAGATTCAATGGACCCAGTCCTGATTCTGGCAGCACTCCAAAATGGCAGCTTGACTTTGGATGATAACTGTTTATGGGTCCCAAATAAACAGTAGTATGCAGTCTTGGCACTCCAAGCAAGAGGGCACCTTTGGCCAAACGTTCACCAAGGAAAGGAGCTCATCCTTATTCAACAGCAGATGGTAGCATGTCCATATAGCACCTAAAGGGATAATTAAGAGCAAATGAGTGAAAAATAGAAGAAATATTTAGTCTAAACTAAGGTGCGATGCTTTCCAACAATGACTGCTGTCCAGTAATGGAATGCACACTTTCTGAAACTGTGAACTCCCTATCACAAAAATAATTCCAGGAAAACCCAGGTAAAGGGTTTGTCACAAGCACATGTCACAAGCACATGTTTGAATTTCAGAATCCATTTTCAGCAAGTATTTATTCAGTGCCTAATATGGGCTAACTCATGTCTTAAGTGCTAAACTCATAGCCATGGACAAGCAAAACACTGTCGTGAATATTATACTCTAGACAGAATAAAAAAACCAATGAACAGAAATAAACAGACATAGTTTAGGGATAAGCATTACAAGGGAAAATTAAGCATGATGAAGAAATTCAGAAGGACAATCTGGGAAGATCAATTTTTCTGACAACTTGTGCAGTAAGTGTGGTAGATCATAACTCCTTCTAAACTATGATAAGAAATATGAAACTTGTATTAATAGAAATTGAAAACACACGATGGGAGGGCAGACTCCATGATTTTTAACTTCTCTTTGAATTCTGTTGTCCACCTCTCCAGTTTTCAATTCTCAGACTCAGTCTCCTTAATATGAAGAAACAAATGGTCAATTTATTTTGCATAATTTAAAATGGGAAAACTATAAAGATTAAAAATGGATGAAATATTTTAGTATAATTTTATATGACATGGAATGAATTGCTTGTTATTTAATTTCATCCTTATAGCTCCCACTGACTTTTTAATTTTTTAATTTGAATAATGTTTTTAAAAAAAGAGAGAGGTTATTGTAATAAATTCCATGTTCTCATTAGCCAGAATAAACAACAATCAAACTCTGCCAACCTTAGTTCATCTGTAACCCTTCCCACTTTAACACTGAAGCAATTACCAGACAGCATATCATTCCATTCTTAAAAACTTCAGAATGTAAAAACTTTCGAAACATAGTATCATTAACATTCCTAAAAATATTAACAACTATGTCTTAATCAAATGCTTAGTGTTCAAATTTCACCAAATGTCTCCTAAATGTTTTATTAGAATTGGTTTATTTGAATTAGTATCTTAATGGTTTTCTTACTGCATTATTTTGGTATGCTAAAGTCTCTTGCAGGAGAAGGCAATGGCACCCCACTCCAGTACTCTTGCCTCCTCCCATGGACGGAGGAGCCTGGTAGGCTGCAGTCCATGGGGTAGCAAGGAGTCGGACACGACTGAAAGACTTCACTTTCACTCTTCACTTTCATGCATTGGAGAAGGAAATGGCAACCCACTCCAGTGTTCTTGCCTGGAGAATCCCAGGGACGGGGGAGCCTGGTGGGCTGCTGTCTATGGGGTCGCACAGAGTCGGACACGACTGACGCGACTTAGCAGCAGCAGCAGCAGGCTCTTTCAATTTATTTGCTATTCTTTTCTCTCTCTTTTTTTTTAATTTCAATTTATTATTGACAAAATTGTGTCCTTTGTCTTGTTATCCCCCACACTGTAGATTTTGACCTTTCTGTATTCATGGTTATCATCTCTCTTTTTCCTATATTTTCAGTAAACTGGAAGTTATGCCTAGGAGTTTGATCAGATTGAGTACAAATTTTAGGGGTTCTCAGTCATAATGAAGACTCTCTCCTATAGACTTGTGCTCATCTGAACCTCTCCTCACCTCCTGAATCTTAACCTTTGCAAAAGATGCTATCCCAGACTGAAAATAAACTGGGCAAATTCAGAGAGCAGCTGACAATTGCTCTTCACTCAGCTGGGTCTGCAAAAAAGCCCAGTAATTGTGCTTCATTAATGTCTTCATTATCACAACCGATATTCATTTGGAAAATGTTATCTGTATAATGGTCAAAATTAAACTGTTGAAGAAATGCTATCCTTGGCCTTTTAAACTCTATTATCGAAAAAGCATAGATGATTGTTGTTGATGCCTTTAGAGAGTCATGCTATTCTTTAATTCTGATTTCTTTCTTCTGTAAAGCTCCATAAACTTCTTCTGAGTGTCAATTTTCCTTAAAAATCTTACCTCCAACTCAGTTTCTCCAACCATCCGATTGATGTACAGACTATATTCTCCTTCATGAAGGGGATATTTTATAATTTGTTTTTTGTTATTATTGAGAAAACACAGAGGATAAACAGATGAATATTGAAATGGACTATTAACCTTCCTTTTTTCTCTTTTCCTCAGTGGTTTCAACTGTAACTGCTGACTAATGACAGCATATATTAGCCCTCTGTTTTTAGACACATACAAGTCAAGATAGTTTTATTACTTTCATTTTTTTCCTAAAAATGTGATAGAGATAAAAGCACCTAAATTTGCCCTTTTCTCTCTCGTCACATGGTTGTTCATTTCTGCCTTTTTCACAATTGCTCTTCTGTTGTGATATTTCTCTCTCCCTGACCTAATGTTTTAAAATAATAAACACTAATTGAACTACATTCTATGACATCAACTATTTCTAATCTAGGATGTTCAAATAAGTAGTTTTCCTTAATTTGTGGAAAATTACCATCCTTCTTTTAACTCAGTTTTCAATTTGATTTCTTCATACCTCCCCCCTCTGTGACTCTGTATCCCTCAGCAGTCTTTACAATTCAACAAAATGTTCAGATGAAAGGGAAAAATTGAGGCTTAAGTTCACTTGCTTTGTTTCCATATTCTTGGGGCTATTTTGAATTAAAGAAGTCAGTGTGCTTATTATTTCATTCCTAAATATATTTCCTTTGTTTCCAATCACCAAACAAACAAAAAACCCTGAACTATTTCTCTTTTAAAAAGACAAAGTTGTACACTGGAAGTTTTAAATCCAACTAAATATGTATGCATTGTATTTACTCCCTACTATATATATATATTGGAGAAGGAAAGTCTCCTTCATGAAGGGGATATTTTATAATTTGTTTTTTGTTATTATTGAGAAAACACAGAGGATAAACAGATGAATATTGAAATGGACTATTAACCTTTCTTTTTTCTCTTTTCCTCAGTGGTTTCAACTGTAACTGCTGACTAATGACAGCATATATTAGCCCTCTGTTTTTAGACACATACAAGTCAAGATAGTTTTATTACTTTCATTTTTTTCCTAAAAATGTGATAGAGATAAAAGCACCTAAATTTGCCCTTTTCTCTCTCGTCACATGGTTGTTCATTTCTGCCTTTTTCACAATTGCTCTTCTGTTGTGATATTTCTCTCTCCCTGACCTAATGTTTTAAAATAATAAACACTAATTGAACTACATTCTATGACATCAACTATTTCTAATCTAGGATGTTCAAATAAGTAGTTTTCCTTAATTTGTGGAAAATTACCATCCTTCTTTTAACTCAGTTTTCAATTTGATTTCTTCATACCTCCCCCCTCTGTGACTCTGTATCCCTCAGCAGTCTTTACAATTCAACAAAATGTTCAGATGAAAGGGAAAAATTGAGGCTTAAGTTCACTTGCTTTGTTTCCATATTCTTGGGGCTATTTTGAATTAAAGAAGTCAGTGTGCTTATTATTTCATTCCTAAATATATTTCCTTTGTTTCCAATCACCAAACAAACAAAAAACTCTGAACTATTTCTCTTTTAAAAAGACAAAGTTGTACACTGGAAGTTTTAAATCCAACTAAATATGTATGCATTGTATTTACTCCCTACTATATATATATATTGGAGAAGGAAAGGGCAACCCACTCCAGTGTTCTTGCCTGGAGAGTCCCAGGGATGGGGGAGCCTGGTGGGCTGCCGTCTATGGGGTCGCACAGAGTTGCACACGACTGAAGCGACTTAGCAGCAGCAGCATATATATTTTCACTTAAAACCTAATCTTTTCTTTTCTCCTTTACTTAACAAACTCAAAAAAATTTTATTGCATACCTATTCTGTGTCAGACACTATATTATGTGTTAGGAATGCAACGAGTAAGAAATAAGCTTTTCTTTTTTTTTTTTTTCTTTAACTATGGGTGAACTCTACAAAGAGTTAACAAATGAACAGACAACTACTTTCTGTCAAACATTCATTCCCATCTCTTTTGCAATGAACACAATTTGTTCCAACTGTCACTTGTAGAAAAACTAAAATGTCTTCAAAGGAACATGTGCGGGTTCTTGATTATTCATTTATGTCCTCCTATTTGCTCTCAGATTCACTTACAGGTTTTAAATTGATCAGTGGTGTGTGGTCCTGAGAACCACAAGGCACTGAAGAAAGTGAAAAGCCAAAAATACACAGAGCTGCTCATGGAGTTTTCTCTGCAATATGTTTGAAACTTTACAAGATTACATACCTAAGAATCAGAATTTTATTCTGTGCAACTTAGAGAGAAGTGGTACTTTGCATTGTTGATGTGGGCTGATAAATGTGTGCTTCGTGGTGGGAACATATAACTGGGAGACTATCAGCAACAGAGCTGTGAGAAGGGTTCTCTTGTAACCCTACCAGCCACCCCCAGTGCCCTTTCCCCCTTCCTACCTCCAAGCCCACTACCAGCCTTGCTCATACCAAGAATGAATCTACATGGGTGCAAGAAGTGAGTATCTTCCTTTGTATGGCCATCCCACAGTGTTCACAAATGTCCACAAAAATTGCATTAGTCAGTTTGAAGTTCAAAATGTGACCCAAAACACATTCGAATACTCAGTTGCAGATTTTCTTCCATTATTGAAGAGCCTGTAACAAAAAAGCAATATGATCTATTATAAGATTTTTCTCTGTGTGTCAGTGGACTGAGAATTTGGCTCTCATTCCTCTTTAAAATGTACCAGCATTCTCTTCTGCACTGTTGTATCTTCTTTCATCCTCTCTTCCCAACAATTCCTGGTGAATGAATCTCCAGACTATCATAAAGTCATAGAAAATTACAAGTAAAGACCTAAGAGATCACATTTTCCATTCTCTTTATTTCAGAGATGGAACTGAGACTTGGTTTCCTGTAATTTCAAAGGTATTGTGACCTAAACACAGTGTTCATAAGAAATATGAATGTGATTAGGAGGCGAGCTTCCAGACAGAATGATATTCTGGAATGGTCTGCAAGTGCTTGCAGGTAATTAGGCAGCTGGCATATTGCTTAATCTCCAAGTCAAGTTAAGGTTTTCTCTTCTTACTTTAAAAAGAAATATTCCTCTAAAGGGACTGTGGGTTTTTGACACAGTTAAAGAAATAGAGATGAGAACAAAGGACTCCTTTTTAGTGAGCTTATGTATTTAACTTTAAAAATCACTTATCTACTCTGCTATCTAAAATAGGTACCCTTTTCCCCTCACCATGGCCATGATCATCCTTCTGAAAAAGACTTTGAGGCACAAAAGCATCAACAGTCACATATCTTGCCAAATACAGAATCAGGAATCAAAAAGACTTATGCCTGAATTGTTTTATACAATCTGCATACATGTTGCTCTCCTGCCATGACATACACCCTAAATGTTTGCCTGAATTGGGAAATAGTTTTAGAGAGATGAGAGAGAACTATGTTCACATTTTACATCTCATTAGGTTAAAATAATCCTTAATATTATATTTTATAAAAAGTTACTTTTGTCATTTTGGAAAGTCTTGGGGTTTATCTTCTTTATCATTTCAGGAAGAGTTCTCTATTTTAATTGTTTATTTTCTTCATCAGTCTTGAGGGAGAGCAGTCCTCTTTTGTTTTTATATTTGGCAAAGAAATATCGACATGAGATTTAGAATATGTTGAAATCACTGTTAAATGAAATATATAGAACTGCATTAGTTAGGCTTAGGTAAGCCTAACTAAGACAGCAGTTAGCTGTCTAACTGCTTAGTTAAGCCAGTTAGACAGGCTTCTGTAACAGAGAAGAAATAACAGTGGTACACAGCAGAATTTTGGAGAAGTAATCCATAAGAGATACAGAAGTACTAGATATCACCTAGGTACTTTTGATAAGTCTGCTTCAAAATACCTACTTGGGACTCGTAATCTCTATATTCCTAAAAGAAAGAAAGGTAGTAAAGATAGGGAATCAAGACAGGTGCTTCTCACAAGTAGGGTATGCATAAGTGCCAACTCACTTCAATTGTGTCTGATTCTGTGCAGCCCCATGACTGCAGCCTGCTAGGCTCCTCTGTCCATGGGCTTCTCCAGGAAAGAATATGGGAGAGGGCTGCCATGCCCTTCTAGGGGATCTTCCGAATCCAGGGATCCATCCTGCATCTCTTGTGTCTCCCACGTCTGCAGGCAGGTTCTTTACCGCTAGCGCCACCTGGGAAGCCCCGGCACAAGAAGAGCAGTCCTCTATAAGAAGTCTTCCCAGAAGTTCTACACATTTTTCATTCCTATATTATTGCTCAGAAATTTAGTCACATGGCAGCACGTGGCTGCAAGGCGAGTTGGGAACTGTGGTCTTCCATCTGTGATCATATGATGATTGATAGAGTCAAATTTTTATTTGTTAATAAAAGGAAATATAGTCTATGGCTGGGGTTTCAGTTCACATCTTGTCTAAACATTGTTTTCAATATGTAAGCAAATAATATTTGCCATTCTGTTTTCGTTGAATTCAAAAAGATCAAATTCTCTTATAAAGTAAAATAAACAAAAAGACTTAAATTCCCTAATGCACACAGCTAAACAAGCACTTACTGAATGCTTAGTTACAATCTAAAGTCAGTCCTTGGCCACAGGAATCAAAGATGAATTATTATCTATCCTTCTCTCAAAAATCTATAGTTTGGTGAAGAAGAAAGAAATAAGGAAATGCCATTTAAATACAGAGTGGGCAGGGGAAGGTACTGGAAAAATTCCCCAGAGGCACTGAAAGTTGATCTGGACTCAGAAGGTTGAGATTTAGGATTTCACTGTTTATCAAGAAGAGAACAGGACAGACAGAAGTAACAGATTTCTGAAACCTCTTTTGTATATTTATTAATGTTGAAAATGTAACAATGATTCAATACTTAAAAATATGATGTGAGTGGATGGCCAAAAATGCAAGGATCTAGATCACGGTCATTAAACATCAGCCCATTGCCAAATCTGACCTGTGACCTGTTTTGGATAAATATAAAGTTTTATTGGAACACAGCCACACCCATTGTTTACATATTGGTTGTGGCTCCTTTCACTCTACAACAGCAGACTTAAGTGGCTGCTGCAGAGACAATAGAGCCTACAAAGAGAAAACTAGTCCCTGTTTGACCTTCTGTGGAAAATGTTTGCTGACTCCTGATCTAGATTAAAAACATTTGCACAGGCATAAAGAATGATCTGATTGTTTCAAGAATGAATCAAAATGTAGATAACAAACCATTCCAAATTCCCTGGATGTAGCTACAAAGCAAAGCAAGGTGGAAGGTTAAAGGTGGTAAATATACTGCAGTCAGGAGAGTTTAATAACCTGTCTTGGTATCTTAAAAGGAACAATTACCATTGTACCCCATCTAAAAATGCTAAATGTCCTAGATTTTACCTTCCTCACTTTGATGTACCAAGGAATTTGCATATTATACTATTAAAAACTCAAAAATGACAATCATGGACTTTGTACCCTGTAGTCATGTATGGATGTGAGAGTTAGACCATAAAGAAAGTCGAGTGGCAAAAAATTGACGCTTTTGAACTGTGGTGTTGGAGAAGACTCTTGAGAGTGCCTATGATTGTCAGGAGATCAAACCAGTCAATTCAAAAGGAAATCAACCCTGAATATTCATTGGAAGGACTGATGCTGAAGCTGAAGCTTGAATACTTTGGCCACCTGCTGTGAAGGGCTGACTCATTGGAAAAGACCCTGATGCTAGGAAAGATTGAGGCAGGAGGAGAAGGGGACGACAGAGGATGAGATGGTTGGATGGCATTACCGACTCAATGTGCATGAGTGTGAGCAAGCTCTGGGAGATGGTGAAGGACAGGGAGGCCTTATGTGCTGCAGTCCATAGGGTCACAAAGAGTCAGACACGACTAAGTGACTGAACAACAACATACTATAAGAAGGAATTTCCATGGTGGCTCAGTGGTAAAGAATCTGCCTGCCACTGCAGGAAATAGGGGTTCGATCCCTGAGTAGAGAAGATCCCCTGGAGAAGGGAATGGATACCCACTCCAGTATTCTTGCTTAGAAAATTCCATGAACAGAGGAGTCTGGCAGGTTCCATGGAGTCCATGGGATTGCAAAGTGTCGGACACAACTGAGCAACTTTCATTTCATATTGATAAGGACAATACTCAGCACATAATAACTGGAGAAATGGTAGCCTAATATGTGTATTTTCTTTTCTCTTTACCTTCTTTGCATTTCTCCTTTGACACTGACATTTAAAAAATCCCATCTTTCTATGTTTGCAGATTTTATAGGAAGCTATTACAAATATGGTAAAAACTCATTTTAAAAATTTTGTTTTTATAGAGTTCAAAAAAACGATCAATATTTATAAGCCACTTGGCAATATAATTTGTTGTTACTTTGACTCTGTCTTCATCTGCTTGTGGCCTTGAAATTAGCCGTTTTGACTGGAGTGATCAATTTAGCATAAAAAATTTAGTCAACATGACTAATTTTCTTTTTTAAATTTCATTTAACTCCTTATCTAAACTGCAGAAATTAACCAGTCTTGTCATAAAGCAGACACAGCTCTAAAAATGGCATTTTGCATTGTGGATTATATGTAAACTAAGTTTTCTTTTCCTCCGTATCCAGTATGTTTCTAGGTCTCTTCTCACCTCCAGCAGTTGGTATGTGCCCAGGGTATGTAAAATCATTTCAATATTGGCCCAAGTACAACATAAAGCAATTATAGAAGTAAATCTATTCTCTCCAGCTCATTTTGTGTATTCAAAAGCCAAATGGAATTTTCCTTGAAATTATCCAATTTGGGGCATTATTCACACCATTGCTTGTTTGCTAACACAGTTGTTGTCCCATGAATGTCTATCTGTCCATCACTTTCTGTTTCTATCTTATGTAAAAAAATATATCTGGCCAGAAAGGGGAATCAAGCCTACCCTTTTAAAAATTAAATTAATTTTAAAAGTGAAATTTAAAGTTAAAAATCTAATAAGATTTTTGTTTGTTTGTTTATAAAGAGTTCTAAAATTATGGAGATTTATGCAGCATTTTCAAGTGTAAGACTAACAAGCAAAAAAGTCACTGTAACACCAACAACCCAAAAGAACTTATATGTTTAGACAAGCATTCATGGAGTATTGAACTAGGAATCTAGTGAATGTCCTAACTCCATTTAGCTGGGGTAATTCACCCACTTATATTACATTCACTGTACTACTTATTGGCAAAAGATGAACTAATGAATTGTAAGAAGTGATTCTCAAGTGGTGCGTTTGTCCTGCCATGAACCTCTGTTTCCTATTTTTATCCTGATACAAACTAAACTGAATAATTTCTAATAAAGACTAGAAGCCAGATCCCCATTACTTTCCACTCTCAGAGAAAGAAAGAAAGATAGCGCTAAGTAGTGTCTGATTCTTGTGACCCCATGGACTATAGCCCACCAGGCTCCTGTGTCCTTGGGCTTCTCCAGGCAAGAACAGTGGAGTGGGTTGCCATTTCCTTCTCCAGGGAATCTTCCCGACCCAGGAATCAAATCCAGGTCTCCAACATAGCAGGCAGATTCTTTACCAACTGAGCTATGCGGGAAACCCCCAAGAGGCTGCTTCAGCTGGGTTTTGAACCTGCGACCTTTCACGTGTGAGGCGAACATGGTAATCACTACACTACAGAAAGAGGTCCATTCTGCTCTCAGAAGATAGAAGTAAATCTAAGGGGCGAATCCTAGATTATCTGGTTCTATCTTGCTTTCTTTCAGGCATCTACCATCTCCAGAGCCACATCTCAAGTTTCTGGGCTCTAGCATATGAGATCAGCATAGTGACTTTCATCACTATGGTTTTCCAGCTCTCCAACACATTGTCCATTCCTGTGTGGCTTCCACACTCTTATCATCTCACCCTTCTTTCTATCCTTGATGCTTTCACTAAGTTGCTTATTTTAAAATCTATCTCTTTACTCATGAAGGGAATGCTCCTATAGAGTAATTATTTTTGGCCACCTGATGCAAAGAGCTGACTCATTGGAAAAGACCCAACTCATTGGAAAAGACCCTGATGCTGGGAAAGACTGAAGGCAAAAAGAGAAGGGGGCGGCAGAGGATGAGATTGTAAGACAGCATCACTTACTCAGTGGACATGAATATGAGTGAACTCTGGGAAAAAGTAGAGGACAGAAGAGCCTGGCAGGCTGCAATCCATGGAGTCCCGGATTTGGACCCGACATAGTGACTAGATGACAACATTGTGTAAACTTAAGATGTACAAGATATTCTTTGAGACACTTCTGTATTGTAATATGATTACCATTGTAGTGATATCTATCACATTACATAATTACAGGACAATATTCAGTTCAGTTCAGTTCAGTTGCTCAGTCGTGTCCGACTCTTTGTGACCCCATGAATCGCAGCATGCCAGGCCTCCCTGTCCATCACCAACTCCTGGAGTTCACTCAGACTCGTGTCCATCGAGTTGATGATGCCATCCAGCCATCTCATCCTCTGTCATCCCCTTCTCCTCCTGCCCCCAATCCCTCCCAGCATCAGAGTCTTTTCCAATGAGTCAACCCTTCGCATGAGGTGGCCAAAGTATGGGAGTTTCAGCTTTAGCATCATTCCTTCCAAAGAAATCCCAGGGCTGATCTCCTTCAGAATGGACTGGTTGGATCTCCTTGCAGTCCAAGGAACTCTCAAGTGTCTTCTCCAACACCACAGTTCAAAAGCATCAATTCTTCGGTACTCAGGTTTCTTCACAGTCCAACTCTCACATCCATACATGACCTCAGGAAAAACCATAGCCTTGACCAGGCGGACCTTAGTCGGCAATGTAATGTCTCTGCTTTTGAATATGCTATCTAGGACAATATTATTGTCTATTTAAGGTACTTCTTAGAGCAGTTTTAGGTTTATAGAAAAATTGAACAGAAAGTATGGAGTTCCCACATAGTCTCTTTCTAAGACATCCCATCTTCTGCCCACAGTTTTCCTATTATTAACATCTTGCATTGGTGTGGTACAATCAGTGGACCAATACTGACACATTATTATTAACTAAAGTTCACAGTTTTACACCAGGGTTCATTGTGTTGTACAGTTCTCTGGTTTTGATAAACACATAGTCATATATCCACTGTTATAGTATTATACAGAATAGTTTTCTGCCCTAAAAATGCTCTGTGTACCAACTGTTCATCTCCTTCCCATACCCCACCTACCTTACTAACACCCTGGCAACCTCTGATATTCCTACTCTCTGTAGTTCTGTTTTCCAGAATGTCATGGTGAGAATCATACAGTATGGAGCCTTTCAGCCTGGCTTCTTTCATTTGCAATATGCACTGTTTCCTCCATGACTTTTTCACTGGCTCACTTCTTCCCATCACTAAGTAATTTTCCATTGTCTGAATGTACCACAATTTGCCTATCCATTCATCTATTGAATTACATCTTGGTTGCATACAATTTGGACAGGTTGAAGTAAAGCGGCTATAAAATGTGTGCGCAGTGTTTTATGTGGACCTGAGTTTTGGCTCATTTGGGAGCATGATCGCGGGATTATATGGCAAGATTATGTTTAGCTTTGACACAGACTCACTTTTTAAATATTTTAAAAATGAAGAAATGAGGCACTTCTGAATAGGACACGGGAAATAGCCTTCCTTCCATTGCTGCTCCAATCCTGCTCGATAGTAGGTCTCATAATACTCAACATGTTAACCTTTTATCGTCTACGTGTCTTCTCTTGAAGATCCTGTGTACCAGTCAGAACCTTATAAGCCTGGATGCTGATGGAGAGAACCAAAATGCCCTGGACGAAATTTCCTACATAAGATTTTTTTCTGGGGTTAGTGAGATTTGAAAGGAGAAGGTCAACTTTGACTCCAAGATCTGCTATTTATCATCTCTTAATGGCAGCTACTTAGCCTCCCATAGCCTCAGCTTCCCGTCCATAAAACAGTGATAGAAGTAAGAGCATAATGGCATTGGAGAAGGGATTTGATGAGACACCATGTGCAAAGCTCAAAGGACAGAATCAGGGACTTAGGAAACTCAACAGAAGTTTATTTCCCTGCTTTGATTAAGACTACTTGAATGCCATGCTACATTTTTTTCTCCGCATTTCATTGGTGATGCCAGTGGTTAGCCTATCTCCACTCAGGAGACTAGGAAATCACTGATAAGACTTTTAAGTGAATTCTTGAAAAAGTGTTGAAACGCCTTCTAAGAATGAGTGACATTCTGACTAAGTTATTCAAATGGAAATTGACCTTGGCCTCGGCTCTCTTGATAGTGTTTCTCTTAAGGATCTTTAATGCATTACCCTCCCTAGAGTATCTGCATTTTAAGTGAGGGTTCCCAAAGATAATGCAGAGGAATTAGTGTCCAGTTGAATTTTAATTGATCTTGTAGTTTACTCACTTTAACCTGCCCGAGGAAATACCAGTCTTTCTGCAACATAGCCTAACATGTCTACAGAATTCAACTCAGACTCTTCAAACAACCATGGCAAGTCCCACAAGAATTTCAAGGCTCAAATGAAAGGAACACCCGTGTTGAGATGGATGTGAGCCTTGTGAAAATGTGACTGCTGTCTTGTTTCGTTTTGTTTGTGGATGTAAATATAAAAATTATTTTTTGTGGAAATAGATTTATCTTTAGGCATCTTTTAGCCCTAGCTAGCACAGGAAGGATCCAAAGTTTAGTATCTTCACAGAGATAAAAAGTTCTGAGATCTGCTGATCACTTTTAGGATGTGTCTTATCTCTTAGAGTTAGCTCAGTGCTTTGAAAATGAAAGTGAAAGTTGCTCAGTCGGGTCTGACTCTTTGCGACCCCGTGGACTGTATAGTCCCTGGAATTCTCCAGGCCAGAGTACTGGAGTGGGTAGCCTTTCCCTTCTCCAGGGCA
Source organism: Cephalophus harveyi (assembly GCA_006410635.1). Lineage (NCBI taxonomy): Eukaryota > Metazoa > Chordata > Mammalia > Artiodactyla > Bovidae > Cephalophus > Cephalophus harveyi. The sequence continues at coordinate 394,268 of SJYT01079996.1, read as the reverse complement.
TCTTCCCAACCCAGGGATTGAACCCAGGTCTCCCACATTGCAAGTGGATTCTTTACCAGCTGAGCCACAAGTGCTTTAGCATCATAAGAAATTATATCTCCCCTTTGTCTTTCTGAGTGGTTACCAAGGGATTAGCCATTGTTTAAATGCACCTATATTATGAGCATCTGCCAGTTACAGACCCCAATATTATTTCCCGAGGACAATTTATCCTCCCGATTTTCAGGGTTATGTTATATTTGTATCATGGAGCCAGTGTTTTCCCGTCCTCAAAAGAGGGCATGTCTTATTTATCCCTGTATTTTGTGTACATGATGCTGAATATCTGTTGACAAGCGCCATGGTCTTAGTGTAAATCAGAAAATGAAAGATGCCAATTCTCTCTTTACAGTGTAAATTACCAACCCAACGGTTAACAATTTCCACTTCACAATTTACAAATTCCCCAGATCACAGATACCATTATAGCACAGAATTTTTTCCATAAGGCTCAGTCAGATATCGTTAAAAACTCTTAATTGACCCCCTAAGACCTTTATAATTCTATAAATAGAGGAGTAGACTCACTTATAAAGCAACTAATATGAATTCTGTCTGGAAAATTTATTGAAATAGTTTTTGAATTGCCTTTTCTTATTTCCTTATGGGGCAAATGGTAAAAGCATTCACATCATGGCTCCAAGCCACCGCCAATGTGGCATTCCCACTCCACAAATTATTCTAAACTCCTATTTTGCTGTTTAATCATCATTATTTCTTAGATTTCTTAGTTTTTGCTTCACTTTCATGCCAACACTCTGCATTGGTTGGTTTATTTCTTGTTGTTTTTCTGTTTGTGCCTTTGTTTAGCAGGAGCATTTTCCATAAAATACAGAGGTTCTCTTGCTTCACAAAAGCTGCATGGATTAGACTATGAACCAAGGACCCTGAAGTTAGGCTGAGATGAGGATCCTGGGCCTTGCATAAGTCTCACCCCAGGAACAGGACTCACTCCTGCCAGTGACCCTCCCCTCAGTGTGCAGAACTCAAAAACGTAACTCAGGAAAGTTCAAATGACTATGTTCTGTGGACCGTTGGAGTTACTTAGCTTTAGTTGAAACTGCACAATTCTCTAAATGCCAACGGTCTTAAAATGATTTTTTTGAATTTTAGTATAATCTGTGAATATACAGCTTGTTTGAGTCCAAACGAGAGGGGGACTAAATTAGTGAGCCCCAGTGTGAGTCAGGAGTTGGGCAGCTTGCTTCATGCTTGAGAGACATGACATCGTTTAATTCTCTCAGTAACTTTATAAAGTAATTGTATTGTTCCCATTTTAAAAGAAATGAAAGCTCTGAGATTTAAATTTTACCAGCTTTATACAACTAATAATTGGCCAGGAAATAATTCAAAATGGGGTCTGTCTGACTGAAACCTTGATGCTCTGACCACGGCATCAGTGTCACCTGGGAGGTGGCTGAAAATGCAAAATCTGTAAGAAACTACTACCAGTTTATAGACAGTTATAGATGGAGGGCTGACAAATGTCAAAATGCCTAGGAAAGAATGGAAAACTAGAAACTGAGGCAGAGAAGGATGGCAAAGATCAGCAAAGTTGAATTCACTACTTAATTAGGTAATTAAGCTTTGAATCTATTCTTTTCTCTAGAACCTTATACCCTACCCTCAGATTGCTTTACCTTTCCTCTCAAACATTCTCCTCTGTAGTATTGCTAGTCTTTCAGATCCCAGTTAGTGAGGTGGCCCTATATGCTCATGGCCTATCATAGGGGTCATTTTTAAGTATTGTTTTTTCACTCTCCTGCACGTAACCCATCACAACTTCTTTTAGATTCACCTCTGAAATAAATAGCAAACACACCACCATCACCACCCTTGCCCCAAGCACTGCATTTCTTTCTTGGGTGGTCTTATAACTCACCACCCTTCCCGATTCTCTTTTGAACATCAGCAAGTCATTCACTACACTTGCAAAGTAGAAGTCAAAGTAATACTTTAAATTATCACTAATAATTCTTTACTGTATTTAGAATGAAGTTCAGACTCCATGATTCGGGCAGCTTTTTCTACCAGCCCATTTTTTGTTTATCACACTTGTGTTAACACTGGCCTTTTGGGGAACATATCCAATTCATTCTCTCCTTAGGGTCTTCATACATCTCTCTGTCTGGAAGGCTCTCCCCCATATCTTTCCATACCCTTTTTCATCATTCACATTTCAGCTCAAATATCAGCTCCTTGGAGGAGTCCTACCTGCCTCTCTTAACTAGAGCAGCCCCTCCTGATCTGTGCTCATCCGTGTCCAATTCTTTTGCAACCCCATGGACTTTAGCCCATCAGGCTCCTCTGTCCATAGGATGTTCTTTGACAAGAATACTGGAGCAGGTTGCCATTTCCCCTCCAGGGGATCTTCCCAACCCAAGGCTCGAACCTATATGCCCTGCATCTCCTGCGTTGTCTTCTTCACCACTGAGCCACCTGGGAAGCCCAGCCCCTCCTGATATTTATCCCATTACCCTGTTTCAAGTCTTTGTGACCCCATGGACTGTAGCACGCCAGGCTTCTCTGTCCTTCACTATCTCCAGGGGTTTGCCCAAATTCATAATCCGTTGAGTCAGGGATGCCATCCAAGCATCTCATCCTCTGAGTCAGAAACAACTTAGTGGCTGACAGCAACAACCCTGTTTTATTTTTTCCATTGCACTACTGCAAGTGAGGTTTCTCTGGAACCAGAAACTGAGGAGCAGTTTGCACGGAGGAAGTTTATTATTGGTTGTCTTGATCAACACCTGAGCAAGGGAAGGAAGACAAGGATAAAGGCAGTAGGCAAAGGGAGATATTGGGCTACAAATAGTCTTAACAAAAACCTCAACAAACCCCACAGTTGCGTTCTGAAGCTGCAAAGTACAGAGATAAACGGTTTCAGCAAGGGGCAACAAGTCTGACATCCTCAGGTCAACCTGTTCCTGGATGCCACTGGCTCTCTTTGGTTCAGACTATTCCAAAGAAAGTTGACAGCCACAGCTATCCATTTACAGCACTCCCAGCAGCTTGGGGAATAAGCTTTTTGGTACTGAATGAGGATCTAGGCTGCACTTCACAGAGTTCACAAGTCCGCCCTTTGAATATGCTTCTTTGTAGACATTCTGGAAGCAGTTTTGTTAAGATTAAGATGCTGGTGTATCCTTTCTCAAGTAAAACTTTCTGAGGTTTAGCGGCATTAGGTGCAGCCCCAGCTGATTAGGTACAGCCCCAGCTGAGCAGCCAGTCTTGGAGTCACAAGGGAAACTCACTGTCTGCTCTTCCAGCATCCCTTTTATATTCTCCTCAATCTCACCTAGTATCTCCGCAGGGCTGGGTGTCTTACCTGCTGGCAAAAACCCACTAGCGGAGTCCAAGATCCCAGTCACCACGTTCTTCTCTGACTAGGGTTTCTGAACTTGTCTATTATGGTTAAAAATGGGCAAAGTAGCACCAAGAGGCACCTAAAAAATATGAGTGTCAAATAGATTCTTCCCTGCCTGCCCTGTATGACAGTCTCCCAGTCTCCTCCTGATGCCAGGAGACATCCCCTTCTGGCCTATCAGTCCCTTGGCACAAGGAACCCAGAGGGCCCAGCTGTCAGCTGTGGTTACAGGACTCAGCCGTGTCCTCTGGTGGAAGGACCAGAGGGAATCGGGGCCATTAAACCCACAGAACCTAGACATGGAAGGAGAGGAACAGAAATTCCCCAAGCAGATAACCGGGGGTGATGGTAAGCAGGGCCAGTTCTGCCTCTACTAATTCCCGGAACTCTCTATTCTGCCCGCTGAGGATGCCACACCGTGTAACACCCTTTAATATCAAGTAGACATTGCACCCTGGATAAGGACCCGCACCTCTTTATGAGGTATGGTCTCAAAACTGCTGCCTCAGCTGTGTTGTGGGTGTAGCGCTGCGGCGTGTGCCGAGCCGGTCTCTGCTGTGTTGTGAGTGTGGCGCTGTGCTGCGCGCCGAGCCGGCTCTACTGTTGTGAGTGTGGCGCTGCGGCGTGCGCCGAGCCGGCTCTGCTGGTGCAGTACATGTAGGACCAGAGCCTGGCACGGTCTTGTGCCCACTCCTGCATTTCGGTGCGTCCATGCGGCATTCACCTGAGGGAGCGAGTTGCTCCCAGCATCCCTGCAGTGAAGCCTATGAGCACATCCGCTGTATCTGGAGCCATGACAGTTTTAACACCTAGAAGACTCACCTTTGTGAGGAGAGAGCTGGGGCTAAGTCTCTTTCAGGACACATTTCGAGGTCAGTTCTTCCTTCAGCCTGGGGCAGAGTTGTAAGAGTGAAGGGGCTACCCTTTGAGGACTACCACAAGCTTCAGAATATTATAGAGAACCAAAAAAAAAAAAGAAAAAGAAAGTCAGATTTTGATGACTGGAATTTCTGGATCAGTGTAACCTCTAGGGTTAGGGTTCCAGCTACCACAGGCTTATCCTATTAAAGTTTATGGAAGGTTTTGGGCCTCCACTGATATTCATTCTGTTTTATTCCAATCTCAAATTACATGTTAAAGAAAACAAGAGAAGAAATCATATCCTTTAAACTCATTTATTAATTATGTGCATTTGCCAATTGGATGAAAAACAAGATACCAACCTCTTGCCAAAAGCCAAGTGGAACCAAGGTTAAGCTATATTTACTTACCTAAAGAAAACTTCATATAAATATAGTTAATATTTTACATCTAGATCTATCTGTCTATATGTGTGCTCACTTGCTCAGTCATGTCTGACTCTTAGCTGCCATATGGACTGTAGCCCACCAGGCTCCTCTGTCCATGGAATTTTCCAGATAAGAATACTAGAATGGGTTGCCATTTCCTTCTCCAGGGGATATGCCTGACTCAGGGATCAAACCCATGTCTCTTGCTTCTCTTGCTTTGGCAGGTGGATTCTTTACCACTGAACCATCAGGGAAACCCATCTATCTGTATATCTGTGTACATTTATATGTCCTGATATATATATATATATATATATATATATATATATATAAGGACATAGCAGATGTTACCTAATTTCCAGATAGTGAACCTTGCAATATTTCATTACAAATACACTCTTCAAAAGCATAATTTTTCACTTAATGACTAGGACCAGTCTATCCAAAATACACTCTTGATAATAATATGAGATATGTGGGAAAGACAAGGAAGAAAAATCTAGGAAAACCACTAATGCCAAAATCGAACTGAAAATGCAAGACCTGCCAAGGTCATGCAAAGGGCGTGCTATGTGTACATGGCCGCTGATGTGGTCAGCCAGGCTCCACGAAGCGGCTCTCAGCTCAACAGCAAAGACCACTATAGGATTTTCTCACCCACCCTTCTTTCTACTTTGGTTTCTGCATGAACCTAAATAAATACATTCTTCATCTGAAGGGGTCTGGTTATTGGCTTCAGAGAGGAACCAGAGTATTGAACTTGGCCATGGAAACTGTGGTTTACGATGCCTGTGAGCCACGGTCCTGTTTACACAGGGAGAAGAGCTGGCTGCAGGGATCAGGTAGCTTGTTTTGCTGCTGAATTTCAATGAGCAGAATCGATCAACAGAATCAGGACGTGGAAAGCCCTGGCAGGTTCCAGCCTCCTCTGGGATGAGGCCAGTCTGGGGACTTGAGCCTGACACAGAACTTTTACATTTAATATTAAAGACACCTGAGAAGCAGCACATCCCCAGGAGGCTCTTTCTCTGAAGAGTCAGCGTCAAGGCTGTGTGGCCTTCTCCTTCCTGACCTATTGTCTGAGACCATGCAGATACAAAAGGCATCTTCTTTTGAAGAGAGTTAAAGAAACAATGCATAATAGTTGCTACTTAACTCCGGGAGTTGGTGATGGACAGGGAGGCCTCGCGTGCAGTTCATGGGATCCCAAGGAGTCTGACACGACTGAGCGACTGTACTGAACTGAACTGAAACATCTTACTAACATAATTAGCAGACAAATGCCAGCAAAAGGTTATAAATTGAGTGAGTGAATTTAGGATTTCATTTTGTCCTTAGATTTCCCTTTCTCAAACCTTGAGAGCCACAGTAAATCAACTCCACACTCTGGAGGCGGGACAGGGGTGTCTTGAGTACAGTCACCAGGCAAGCAAGATTCAAGGATACTGGTGAGACCCCAGTGTGTTTCTGGTTTTATCTGGTTGTGCTTTGGTGGGAAAACATTTCACAGCAGTAAGTCCTTCAATTTAACTCCTCACAGGTTGTCTCTGATTCCTCTCGACTTATTTCACTGACAAAAAGCATGTTTTTAATCTGCTTTATATCACTGAGCCAACTGAGAAAATGAGTCCTGTTCCTCATGAATTATTGAAGCTTGTTGTCAGCAACTATAAACCCCAGAGGCAGATGACAGCCCCAGAAGCTGAGAGAAGACAGCCCAATCTGTGGAGCCCAGGGGGAAGAAGGGAGAAAGAAAATCACTCTTGAATGGAAAATTGAAGAAACTCGGGAGCTCTTCACAACCACCGCAAATCAAAACTGATGAATAAGTCTTCTTGGATAAAGCTTTATGCTATTTCTCTTGTACCTGTTCTTTCCTTAACATCTTACTTGGTTGGGATCAGAATCAATTAAAGTGATTTAAATGATAAGTTTCAGAGGTAAAGCTTGTGGGCACTTAACATAGATACTGATTCAAAAAAGTTAGTATTTAATTCTGTTTATCACCAGGTGGAACTAGAATGAAGAACACTGAGTATTTTCATGGGGTTCATGTGAGTCCTGTTCTCCCTGTTGTCAGTATTAATTCATTATCTCTTCATTCAGTATTTGCTGAAGTCTCTCAGTAGCTTTCTCTCTGTTCTTTTTTTAGCATTTATTTGGCCGCATTGGGTCTTAGTTGCAGCGCATGGGGTCCTCGTTGCAGGGGGTGGGCTTCTCTCTAGCTGTGGTGCTGGTGGGCTTAGTTGTCCCAAGCCATGTGGATCTTAGTTCCCAGACCAGGGGTCGAACCCATGTCCCCTGCATTGGAAGGCAGATTCCTAACCACTGGACCACCAGGGAAGTCCCTCTCTGTTCTTGAAGCAAATACTCTTAAGAAAGAACAGAGGCCATCAGGTGTCAGGGCCAGCGTGCTCAGCCTTGGGTAGGGAGGCGCCTTCCCCTCTCTGAGTCCCAGTGGCCTGCATCTGTATGACCCCAAGAGCGAATGCCCCTTTAAGTTTGACACCCTTGGCCCCTCACTTGCCCACCCTAGTCTAAGCCCTGCCTCCATACAGTTCACTTTGGTGAATTTTATGACTCCAGAGACCTCTTAGGTATAAAGACCTTGTCTCTGCTCTATCTCCTCATAGTGGAAAGCTAGTAAAAGTGTAAGCAGTTCACCCTGACTCCAAGGTTCATCGTACCCCCAAGCCCAGCTGCAGTGGCTGCTTTCCAAAGGAGCTGCCCACATCGGGGGTAAGGAAGCGCCGCTGCACCGAGGGCGGTCACGAGGGCACTTGCTGAATGCTGACACTGGACATTCCTGCCCAGTGTTGACTGCTTCTTTGGTTCCTGTCTTGTGCTTTGGCTCTGAGTTTGCTAACTGTGACTTTTGGCTCTGGCTCCTTCTGGGCTTCTGCCCACTGCCTCCGTGATTTCTCAGTAGCAGACCTTGCAGCTCTGCCCATCAGCTGTGCCCTTGCTCTGGCATGTTGCATTCATTCGCTTTAGGCCTTCTGCTCTCTTTCCTCCACAGTCCTGGGCTGAGGTCCTAAGGCCATGTCACAATCCAAGGTTTGGTCACTGACAGTGAGTCCTGGAAAGGAGAAGGGAGAGCAGAAACATTTGTTTTCTATTATTCTTCATGAAAGACAGACTAAAAAGATTCTGCCCTTCTGGACTACATAGGTGTGTTATAAAGATTAACATCCGTGAAGCCTGTGTGGATTAATGTAAAAAGCAGCCATGTAGAAGATTGCCAAGCTATTGCCTTGGCAACATCCCCATGTGAGGAAGAGACCTAAAACACAAGCTGTCATTATAAAGTAAGGAGGCTGTTTTTTCCCCTACCAAAAGCATCAAACTGTACACTTGTAGATAACTCTTGTCCCTTTCAAATTAATCATTGTGGGGAAACGCTCACTTATTTCAGCAATTAATGCCCACTCAAAAAATTTTTTTGACTCAACTTTTGGTATTTCCTTTAAGGACAGCGGCTTTTCTTCTTTCCCCCAAATCTCCTTAGTGGTAAAGTGTCTTTATTTTATCAAGGTTGTCCTGAATTTAAAACAACCAAATCTGGAAGGAAAGTCAGCCATGAGTCAGGGAAGTGTTGGAGAGAGACAGATACACAGAAATAGATTGATTGATTCCACCTGAAACTAAAAAGAAAAAAGACTTGACTATAGTAGTAAGGTGGATGTGTGTGTCTGTAGGCATGCATGTGGGGGGTGGAGTGATTGTGTATAGGAAAGTCAGAGAGACTAGCCTTGGTATTTCAATTTGTTGGTAGTGACTTTACGTCCCACTGAACAAAGAATGCAAATCTAACAGGCCATGCATGCTACAGCTTCCATCCCTGTCAGGACAATTTCTCAGCTTCAGTCTTGATTAGAAGCACAATTTTTTTTTTTTTTTTTTTTAACCAGACGATGCTGTCAGCTGGAAGGAAAAAGTCCCACAGGGCACATCACGGGAATGTCTCTCCACCCAGGGTTCACATAGCTTTGTCATCATATCTGATCTCTGCTGCCGCAGATAACAAGTCAACAGAACTGGACGTGCAGGCTTGGGAAGGCTTTCAATTGAATTTTTTAGAAAAAGGTTACTATACAGACTGGTCAGCTCCTTTTGTACCACTGCCACTATTCCCTAGGTCCAGTATTCCTTCCCTCAGGCCTCTGTGTGCCTTTATAAAGATCAGCAATTATTTTCAGCTCCAAGCAGGATGCTGCCACGCAGGGACTCCCCAGAGGCAATAAGTCTGGGAGAGAAGGTGGATGATTTACAGGTCAACAGCTACCTGGTAGATACTGTGGGATACCTTGCTGTCATCACCAAAGGATTGATGAGCATAGCTTTGTGAGCCATAAAAAAAATCTGTAAGAAAAAAAAAAAAGGAATCACAATCTTCTCCTCCTCTTGAACAGTCTGGTGGTTTCTTTCTTCGTCTTTGGTAGCTAATGCCATTTTTAGATGCCTATGAAAAAGACAGAAACATTCTTGCTTTGTGAATTCTGGTATTTAAACTCATACTGTGTGTAATCTAGCCAACATTAACAATGGACTGAATTCCCTGTGTTTGCAACATTTCCTGGATCCCCAGGGGGGGTCTGCCTGTCAGACGCTACTGAGGACCACTTAAGGCTAAGTCAGGACGGAGGCGCTCAGCCCCCTGTGTCTGCTGTGACTCTCTCTGGGCTGTGCTGCTCACCTCCCCACCCTGTGATGGGCATCTCTCCCTTGCCAACCGGCCAGTACTATCCACTTGCCACGTTTCAGGAACTGAAATGCCAGAGTATCGTGAGGTCCCATGTTCAGGTTTTTCTTTTTTTTTTTTTTCCCTATTTTTATCCCTCTGGTAGATACTACATTATTTTAGAATGAATTAGCTGAATCTGTTTTGTCCTGTCACCTAAATTCAATTCAGCTTAACAATTACTTATGGAATCCTTGCTAAGGACAGATACGAAAGCTACAGACGGTAAATGAAAATTGAAGACATCATTCAGTATCTAATTGGGTGGATATTCAAGCACAAAAAAAGCAATGTGTTAATAACACAAGGTAGAATGAGATAGGTGTCTTAGGATACATGAAGCATTGTTCCGTGACCATTGTACTGTGAAATACTGGCCATCAGGAATGGGATACTGATGATAAGGAAGAGTGAAACACAGACATCAGGAAGCCGCTCCACCAAACACTTGTGCAGTAAATCCTTTGCTACACTGGTAGTTTCTGAATGGTACTAGGTAAGTCAGTCTGTCCTCAGGGTATAAGTGTGACAAGGCCTTTATTTACTTTTTAAATACATTACCTTTTAGAGCAGCTTTAGGTTTACAACAAACATAGTCCATTTCCCCTATGTTTCTTACCTCAACAAAGGGCCCTCACACCGCAATGGAAAGCTCCTACGTTCTACAACGAAGACCCCACACAACCAAAAATAAATCAATGAATAAATACTTTTTTTAAACATTAGGAAGAAACCTCATCTGGAGGGCTGACCTAGCCCTCCAGAAGAGGCTGAATTCCTTCCTTCAAGAGAAAACTTAATCAAAAGACACAATCCAACATTTCTCTAAACAGACCCATAAGTGAATTATTCACATCCTCGTGACCCAGTAGTCTATTCTTTATTCAAACAACACTGCTCATTTTTCCTATATCAAGAGAAAGTCTGCTCCCATGCAGATGGCTTTATAAACCCTCCATTAGGAAAGCTCTCAGGTGTGGAAACAGGTATCATGATCCATCACTTCTCTATTACTCACCTCACCCCTCCACACCATTCTCTTCTGCAGCCCAATACTATCAATTCCCTCAATAGGTATTCCCTCAATTATTTTATTTTGTTAGAACGTAAAAATAATCAGTGACTATAGTAGAAAATGGGTTTCCCTGGTGGCTCAGGTGGTAAAGATCTGCCTGCAATGAGGGAGACCTGGGTCTGATCCCTGGGTCAGGAACATCCCTGGAGAAGGGAATGGCTACCCACTCCAGTATTCTTTCCTGGATAATCCCATGGACAGAGAAGCATCATGGGCTATAGTCCATGGGGTCGCAAAGAGTCAGACATGACTGAGTGACTAAGCCTTGCACTTAATTCATTTTTCATAGTAGAAAATATACTAAAAAAGCACAGAGTAACAACTCTAGATGCATGTGGTCTAGTTTAAAAGATATGTGATATGGACACTATTAGAGCACAAAAGAGGGACATCTGAATGAAAATGGGTGACCGTGACACTGAACTGACTGACGATGAATGAGTCGAAGGATAAGAGGCAGATCCAGAGAAGATAATCTGAAAAAGATCTTATAATGTTCAAAGTTTGCACCACAGACGAGGGGTAGGAAAGTGCACAATATTTAGATGATGATAGGGGTTCTACTTGGTAACTGCTTTGTATGAAGGGCTGGTAAAAGACAAAAACTAAAGAGATGTCTGAAAATCAGATTATGAAGGGCCTTACATGCTAAGCAAAAAAAGAAAATGTTATTTTTGTCCTAAAAGTTAAAGGAATACATAACATGTGTTTAAGAAAGGGAGCATTTTTATTACTGAAATGTCACTCCACTGAGAGGTGTAAAAATCAAAAGGAGCAACGTAGGATCAGGAAGAAATCAGTTAGGCTGTTGCAGAGAGAAGTGGTGAAAACCAAAGTGGCAGCTGCGTTGGAAAGAAAGAGAAAAAGAAAAAATATATAAGAGATCAAATCACTATTACTGGTGTTTGATTGAAATATAGTGATGAAACTTTTGTTCAACATAGTATGGAAAGTCTTAAAGCAATTAGGCAAGGAAAAATAAAAGGCATCCAAATCAGAAAGGAAAAAGGAAAAGCATCTCTGTTTACAGATAATTTGCTCCTATATACAGCAAATTCTAGAGATTTCACACACACGCACACACACAAATCTTAGAACTAATTATGAATTCAGGAAAACTGCAGGATAGAAAATCAACAGACAAAAACAAATTCCATATGGCAAAAATCACTACAATATTATAAAGTCATTAGCCTCCAATTAAAATTAATTAATTAATTAAAAAAACAAGTTCCATTTCTATATATTAACTATGAAATATACAAAAAGAAAATCAAGAAAACAATCCCATTTGCAGTAACATCAAAAGCATAAAATACTTAGAAATAAACTTAACCAAATAGTTGGAAAAAACTTGTTCACTGAAAACTGAACTACACTGAAGAAAGAAAGAAGAAAATAAAAATACAAATAAATGGAAAACACCCCATGTTCAGACTCAATGTTGTTAAGATATCCATATCATCCAAAGCAATCTACAGGTTCAATACTATTTCCATCAAAATCCCAATGGTATCTTTTTATAGAAAAAAAATCCCAAAATTCATATGAAGTCACAAAAGACCTTGAATAACCAAAGCTATTTTGATCCTGAGATCTTGAGAAAGAAGAATAAAGTGGAGGTATCCTAATTTCAAAATATATTACAAAGCTACAGTGATTAAAATAGTATGATACAAGAAGAGCAAAACTGTCTGAATAATGAGTAGAAAAAAAGTACAGAAAGGGAAAAGTCACAGAATAGATGTTGGTCCAAAGGAAAGAAAAGTCTAATCATCATAAAATAATCAAATTATTGGGTTTGCCAAAAAGTTCATCAGATTTTTCCATAAGATTATGGAAAATTAGCCTTTTGGCCAAGCCAATATATTTAAAGATGTCCAGGTAAATTAGGAACCTTCATCATTAGAAGAAGTTTCCCTCATAGGAAATTAATTTTATTTGGACAATTGGCTAAGCAGTTTGGTTTTACCAAAAGAAAGAAAAAAAATAGAAGTGATCTTGGAAACTTTGGCCATTTCAACATTTTTTATAATGAGCCAAACAAATTGCCTTCTAGCTAGAAGCAACTATATGAAATTCAGATGGAGAAAAATCAAGTGTGGTGTCATGGAAATGCATAAATTGATCAATTCCAGCCCTTTAAAACAGGCTGAGGAAAATTTCAAACATAGTCATGAGGTAATATCCATTATTGGCAAAGAAATAGGCTGAGTGTTCCCATCTCAAATTGTTCTAACTTTTTAATTTACTCTTTCCCAAATAATTTGCTCCATGATGAGAGAATGTTTACCTTCTGATCCAAAGGAAGAGGGCCATATGTTTTTCCATCTACTTCTCTTTTAAAAAATAAGAGAAAAGGAAAAAAAAAATAAAATAAAAAGAAAATAGAATAGACCCTAATTGCTGCTGCTGCTAAGTCGCTTCAGTTGTGTCCGACTCTGTGCAACCCCATAGACAGCAGCCCACCAGGCTCCTCTGTCCCTAGGATTCTCCAGGCAAGAATACTAGAGTGGGTTGCCATTTCCTTCTCCGCAATAATAAATAGATCCTAATAGATATAGTTCCTTATACCAGCAGCTTGCTCACACAGGTTCATAGACATACCATTCTAACCTTGCCTTTCTTTTATGTCAATAAATATCCTCTCCAGAGACAGAAACATCTGAGATCCTGTTTCTATATCAAACACACACGTGGGAAGAGCTCCTAAAACTGTAAGGCTATTTGCCCACTGTAAATAAAATATTCTGAGTATCTAGACCTGCACTGGGTGATTTTTTTTTTTCTTTGTCATTATTTTCCAGATTCCACCAGAGGTCAATTGAAAGCATGTTCCAGCAGATTCAAGAGTGAAGGCTACCTGAATAACAGGCTCAACTTGGTTCCAATGCTCCATCATCAAGGTGGGGAAGGGACACCTGCAGATTTGCCAGGGCCTTTGTTAGTAAAGGGACTTCCAAGGTGGTTCTAGTGGTAAAGAACCTGGCTGCCTTTGCAGGAGATACAAGAGATGTGGGTTCGATCCCTGGGTTGGGAAAATCCCTTGGAGGAGGGCATGGCAACCCACTCCTGAGACAGACTTTCAATACTGAGTTTCTATGGAAGGGCTTGGGAATTGGGAAAGGAGGGGAGAATGGATGTAACAGAATACTGGCATTCAGCATTACGCTAACTAGAACTGAAGTAAAACAAAATCCAGAACTCAAATAGACAATACGAAACTCACTGTAAGAAATTAACAAAATGCAGACATCTCCAGTGTAAAACAATTGATCAAGCTTTCCATCCATTGTAAAACAATGGCACGGAAACATTGTCCTGATTGATCAAGCTTTCTAATCCTTTCTAGTTTTCATAATTATCCCAGTTCTTGCCGGAGCATTGAACGTGCTCATTAACTTTCTCTCCGATAGGCCACACAAAATTAAGTCTTAGTGATCAGGTTTGTTTTTGTGCTCTTCATATTCCCCAAAAGTTTGTTTTACTAAAGCTCTATTAATCCAGGCTAGTAGTCACTAGAATTCTGTCCTACCTTGGACTTTTCCAATGACTTATTACTGTACCCAAGTGAAGTGCATGTTTTTATTTCCTCCTCTAGTTGGATTTCTCTTTCTTAACACAGGAACAATAGTATGGTACTTATAATTTACCTTAACAGAGTTATGGTAAATGTTCTGCAAACATTTAGCTCATGGATATTTTTCTGAATGAATATGAAGAGCCATTTCATATTAAACTGTTCAGTTCAGTTCAGTTCAGTTCAGTTGCTCAGTCATGTCTGACTCTTTGCGACCCCATGAATCGCATCACGCCAGGCCTCCCTGTTCATTACCATCTCTCGTAGTTCACTCAGACTCACATCCATCGAGTCAGTGATGCCATCCAGCCATCTCATATGGCACACTTAATAAATACTGATATAGAACATTATGGTAATAGCTCCATAGTGGCTAACAGAGCTGAAAGGTGTAATTGTACATACACTCCAGCTCTCAGGATACCATATGACTGTCTACAATACTTCTTACTTCTCAGGAATAGAAGACCTAATGATCCATTCAGTTTTCCCTTTATCATCAAAATTCATCATTATATTAACAAAAATCCAATTCACTAAAAGGCTATGACCTATGACTCAGATATTTTGAAAACCGACCAACGTACCCTCCAGGGGACACCTCATATTTCTACTAGCCCAGGATAGGTATGCAAATCTAGCTTACTACTTAATATTACAAATGGTAGTTTGATGGACAATCTCTCAATGGGTAAAAGAACAGACTTATAAACCAAGACAAAGCATATGTAATCCTCCATTTTACATTCATCATCTATGACCAAATTCACCAAGATGTTGGCTTTCTGCTGAAGGATGCAAGGATTCCAGCAGCCAGTGAGGCATTGGACTGGATCCCCTCTGCTCTCGCTTTCTGAAGAAGGTTGTATGGGATGACAGGAAGGGTTTAGGTTTTAACTCTCTATGTCCATGCTGGATTTCAGTTTTGTCTGTTGTATAACACTGAATAAATCATTTAATTCTGAGTCTTGGTAACTCTTGTATAAAGTGGGAACAAGAGCAGCAAGCTTGGAGAGTTGTAAATGCTTTTGTTGTATTCATTCCCTGACATTTTGATTTGTTCACAGTTCTGTCCTAGAGCTTCTTGAAATCAAGGCCTGTGTTTTATCCATCTCTAAATTTTGAATGCCCAACAAATACCCAACAAATGGAAGACACTCAATAAATGACCTGTGATCTCTCAGTAACATTTGTCACAATAATAATAGTGACTTCCTGTTCAAGGGCAATGCCTCTTTCTTTTTTCATTTTTAACTTTTTGAGAAACTGCCACACTGTTTTACAAAGTGCCTGTACCAATTTACAATTTCATCTGCAGTACACAGTTCAGTTCAGTTCAGTTGCTCAGTCGTGTCCGACTCTTTGTGACCCATGAATTGCAGCATGCCAGGCCTCCCTGTCCATCACCAACTCCCGGAGTTCACTCAAACTCATGTCCATCGAGTTGGTGATGCCATCCACCCATCCCATCCTCTGTCGTCCCCTTTTCCTCCTGCCCCTAATCCCTCCCAGCATCAGGGTCTTTTCCAATGAGTCAACTCTTCACATGAGGTGGCCAAAGTACTGGAGTTTCAGCTTTGGCATCATTCTTTCCAAAGAACACCCAGGGCTGATCTCCTTTAGAATGGACTGGTTGGATCTCCTTGCAGTCCAAGGGACTCTCAAGAGTCTTCTCCAACACCACAGTTCAAAAGCATCAATTCTTCAGCGCTCAGCTTTCTTCACAGTGTGGGAGGCTGCGACGGCACACAAGCGTGGCCGAGAGGAGCTACCCCACATCCGAAGTCAGGAGCGGCGGCCGAGAGGAGCAATCCCACGACCAAGGAGCTGTGGCTGTGCAGCTGCAGGAGGGCCTAGAGGAGCTACTCCACTTCAAGGTCAGGAGGGGCAGTGGTGAGGAGATACCCCTTGTCCAAGCTAAGCAGCAGCGGCTGCGCTTTGCTGGAGCAGCCGTGAAGAGATACCCCACGCCCAAGGTAAGAGAAACCCAAGTAAGACGGTTGCAAGAGGGCATCACAGGGCAGACACACTGTAACCATACTCACAGAAAACTAGTCAATCTAATCACACTAGGACCACAGCCTTGTCTAAATGAAACTAAGCCATGCCCTGTGGGGCCACCCTAGACAGGAGGGTCATGGTGGAGAGATCTGACAGAATGTAGTCCACTAGAGAAGGGAATGGCAAACCACTTCAGTGTTCTTGCCTTGAGAACCCCATGAACAGTGTGAAAAGGCAAAATGATAGGATACTGAAAGAGGAACTCCCCAGGTCGGTAGGTGCCCAATATGCTACTGAAGATCAGTGGAGAAATAACTCCAGAAAGAGTCAAGGGATGGTACCAAAGCAAAAAATGCTGCTGCTAAGTCGCTTCAGTTGTGTCCGACTCTGTGCAACCCCATAGACAGCAGCCCACCAGGCTCCTCTGTCCCTAGGATTCTCCAGGCAAGAATACTAGAGTGGGTTGCCATTTCCTTCTCCGCAATAATAAATAGATCCTAATAGATATAGTTCCTTATACCAGCAGCTTGCTCACACAGGTTCATAGACATACCATTCTAACCTTGCCTTTCTTTTATGTCAATAAATATCCTCTCCAGAGACAGAAACATCTGAGATCCTGTTTCTATATCAAACACACACGTGGGAAGAGCTCCTAAAACTGTAAGGCTATTTGCCCACTGTAAATAAAATATTCTGAGTATCTAGACCTGCACTGGGTGATTTTTTTTTTTCTTTGTCATTATTTTCCAGATTCCACCAGAGGTCAATTGAAAGCATGTTCCAGCAGATTCAAGAGTGAAGGCTACCTGAATAACAGGCTCAACTTGGTTCCAATGCTCCATCATCAAGGTGGGGAAGGGACACCTGCAGATTTGCCAGGGCCTTTGTTAGTAAAGGGACTTCCAAGGTGGTTCTAGTGGTAAAGAACCTGGCTGCCTTTGCAGGAGATACAAGAGATGTGGGTTCGATCCCTGGGTTGGGAAAATCCCTTGGAGGAGGGCATGGCAACCCACTCCTGAGACAGACTTTCAATACTGAGTTTCTATGGAAGGGCTTGGGAATTGGGAAAGGAGGGGAGAATGGATGTAACAGAATACTGGCATTCAGCATTACGCTAACTAGAACTGAAGTAAAACAAAATCCAGAACTCAAATAGACAATACGAAACTCACTGTAAGAAATTAACAAAATGCAGACATCTCCAGTGTAAAACAATTGATCAAGCTTTCCATCCATTGTAAAACAATGGCACGGAAACATTGTCCTGATTGATCAAGCTTTCTAATCCTTTCTAGTTTTCATAATTATCCCAGTTCTTGCCGGAGCATTGAACGTGCTCATTAACTTTCTCTCCGATAGGCCACACAAAATTAAGTCTTAGTGATCAGGTTTGTTTTTGTGCTCTTCATATTCCCCAAAAGTTTGTTTTACTAAAGCTCTATTAATCCAGGCTAGTAGTCACTAGAATTCTGTCCTACCTTGGACTTTTCCAATGACTTATTACTGTACCCAAGTGAAGTGCATGTTTTTATTTCCTCCTCTAGTTGGATTTCTCTTTCTTAACACAGGAACAATAGTATGGTACTTATAATTTACCTTAACAGAGTTATGGTAAATGTTCTGCAAACATTTAGCTCATGGATATTTTTCTGAATGAATATGAAGAGCCATTTCATATTAAACTGTTCAGTTCAGTTCAGTTCAGTTCAGTTGCTCAGTCATGTCTGACTCTTTGCGACCCCATGAATCGCATCACGCCAGGCCTCCCTGTTCATTACCATCTCTCGTAGTTCACTCAGACTCACATCCATCGAGTCAGTGATGCCATCCAGCCATCTCATATGGCACACTTAATAAATACTGATATAGAACATTATGGTAATAGCTCCATAGTGGCTAACAGAGCTGAAAGGTGTAATTGTACATACACTCCAGCTCTCAGGATACCATATGACTGTCTACAATACTTCTTACTTCTCAGGAATAGAAGACCTAATGATCCATTCAGTTTTCCCTTTATCATCAAAATTCATCATTATATTAACAAAAATCCAATTCACTAAAAGGCTATGACCTATGACTCAGATATTTTGAAAACCGACCAACGTACCCTCCAGGGGACACCTCATATTTCTACTAGCCCAGGATAGGTATGCAAATCTAGCTTACTACTTAATATTACAAATGGTAGTTTGATGGACAATCTCTCAATGGGTAAAAGAACAGACTTATAAACCAAGACAAAGCATATGTAATCCTCCATTTTACATTCATCATCTATGACCAAATTCACCAAGATGTTGGCTTTCTGCTGAAGGATGCAAGGATTCCAGCAGCCAGTGAGGCATTGGACTGGATCCCCTCTGCTCTCGCTTTCTGAAGAAGGTTGTATGGGATGACAGGAAGGGTTTAGGTTTTAACTCTCTATGTCCATGCTGGATTTCAGTTTTGTCTGTTGTATAACACTGAATAAATCATTTAATTCTGAGTCTTGGTAACTCTTGTATAAAGTGGGAACAAGAGCAGCAAGCTTGGAGAGTTGTAAATGCTTTTGTTGTATTCATTCCCTGACATTTTGATTTGTTCACAGTTCTGTCCTAGAGCTTCTTGAAATCAAGGCCTGTGTTTTATCCATCTCTAAATTTTGAATGCCCAACAAATACCCAACAAATGGAAGACACTCAATAAATGACCTGTGATCTCTCAGTAACATTTGTCACAATAATAATAGTGACTTCCTGTTCAAGGGCAATGCCTCTTTCTTTTTTCATTTTTAACTTTTTGAGAAACTGCCACACTGTTTTACAAAGTGCCTGTACCAATTTACAATTTCATCTGCAGTACACAGTTCAGTTCAGTTCAGTTGCTCAGTCGTGTCCGACTCTTTGTGACCCATGAATTGCAGCATGCCAGGCCTCCCTGTCCATCACCAACTCCCGGAGTTCACTCAAACTCATGTCCATCGAGTTGGTGATGCCATCCACCCATCCCATCCTCTGTCGTCCCCTTTTCCTCCTGCCCCTAATCCCTCCCAGCATCAGGGTCTTTTCCAATGAGTCAACTCTTCACATGAGGTGGCCAAAGTACTGGAGTTTCAGCTTTGGCATCATTCTTTCCAAAGAACACCCAGGGCTGATCTCCTTTAGAATGGACTGGTTGGATCTCCTTGCAGTCCAAGGGACTCTCAAGAGTCTTCTCCAACACCACAGTTCAAAAGCATCAATTCTTCAGCGCTCAGCTTTCTTCACAGTGTGGGAGGCTGCGACGGCACACAAGCGTGGCCGAGAGGAGCTACCCCACATCCGAAGTCAGGAGCGGCGGCCGAGAGGAGCAATCCCACGACCAAGGAGCTGTGGCTGTGCAGCTGCAGGAGGGCCTAGAGGAGCTACTCCACTTCAAGGTCAGGAGGGGCAGTGGTGAGGAGATACCCCTTGTCCAAGCTAAGCAGCAGCGGCTGCGCTTTGCTGGAGCAGCCGTGAAGAGATACCCCACGCCCAAGGTAAGAGAAACCCAAGTAAGACGGTTGCAAGAGGGCATCACAGGGCAGACACACTGTAACCATACTCACAGAAAACTAGTCAATCTAATCACACTAGGACCACAGCCTTGTCTAAATGAAACTAAGCCATGCCCTGTGGGGCCACCCTAGACAGGAGGGTCATGGTGGAGAGATCTGACAGAATGTAGTCCACTAGAGAAGGGAATGGCAAACCACTTCAGTGTTCTTGCCTTGAGAACCCCATGAACAGTGTGAAAAGGCAAAATGATAGGATACTGAAAGAGGAACTCCCCAGGTCGGTAGGTGCCCAATATGCTACTGAAGATCAGTGGAGAAATAACTCCAGAAAGAGTCAAGGGATGGTACCAAAGCAAAAACAATACTCAGTTATGGATGTGACTGGTGATAGAAGCAAGGTCCGATGCTGTAAAGAGCAATATTGCATAGGAACCTAGAATGTCAAGTCCATGAATCAAGGCAAATTGGAAGTGATCAAACAGGAGATGGCAAGAGTGAACGTCGACATTCTAGGAATCAGTGAACTAAAATGGACTGGAATGGGTGAATTTAACTCAGATGACCATTATATCTACTACTGCAGGCAGGAATCCCTTAGAAGAAATGGAGCCATCATGGTCAACAAAAGAGTCTGAAATACAGTACTTGGATGCAATCTCAAAATCGACAGAATGGTCTCTGTTCATTTCCAAGGCAAACCATTTAGTATCACAGTAATCCAAGTCTATGCCCCAATCAGTAACGCTGAAGAAGCTGAACGGTTCTATGAAGACCTACAAGACCTTTTAGAACTAACACCCCAAAAAGATGTCCTTTTCATTATAGGGGACTGGAATGCAAAAGTAGGAAGTCAAGAAACATCTGGAGTAACAGGCAATTTGGCCTTGAAATGCGGAATGAAGCAGGGCAAAGGCTAATAGAGTTTTGCCAAGAGAACGCACTGGTCATAGCAAACACCCTCTTCCAACAACACAAGAGAAGACTCTACACATGGACATAACACAGTACACAAGAGTTCCCTTTTTCCACATTGTCGCCAATACCTGTTATATCTTGTCTTTTTGATAATAGACATTCTGACAATGTGGGTTGTCAGAACTCATCAAGGTTTTGATTTGTATTTCCCTGATGATTACAGATGTTGATTAGTGATGTCATTTTCCATTCTCTTCTCCTGTTCTTGTTTTTTCACAGCACTTAACTTTTAAGCAGTGACTTTATATGTCTGTTAATTTGTTTATTGTGCCCTTCCTGCTAGGATGTAAACTCCATGAGGGCAGAAATTTTATCTTGTTTTCTGCTGTGTCTCCAGCACCTAGAAAAGGATCTGGTATCATATGTATTAGGTTGTTGTGTTGTTGTTGTTGTTGCTAGTTTCAGTGAAAGTCACTCAGTCGTGTCCAACTCTTTGCGACCCCCTGGACTATACAGTCCATGGAATTTTCCAGGCCAGAAATCTGGAGTGGGTAGCCATTCCCTTCTCCAGGGGTTCTTCCTAACCCAGGGATTAAACCAAGATCTCCTGCACTGCAGGCAGATTCTTTACCATCTGAGCCACTGTTGTTGCTAAGTTGTGTCCAACTCTTTGTGACCTCATGGACTGTCTCATGCCAGGCTCCTCTGTCCTCCACTATCCCCCGGAGTTTGCTCAAATTCATGTCCACTGAGTTGGTGATACTATCTAACCACCTCATCCTCTGCCACCTGCTTCTCCTTTTGCCTTCAATCTTTCCCTGCATCAGGGTCTTTTCCAGTAAGTCAGCTTTTCGCCTCAGGTAGCCAGAGTATTAGAGCTTTAGCAATAGTCCTTCCAATGAATATTTAGGGTTGATTTCCTTTAGGATTGACTGGTTTGATCTACTTGAAGTCCAAGGGACTTTCAACAAGATCACCACAATTTGAAAACATCAATTCTTCAGTGCTCAGCCTTCTTTATGGTCCTCCACTCACATCCATACATGACTACTGGAAAAACCATAGTTTTGACTGTATGGACCTTTGTCAGCAAAATGATGTCTCTACTATTTACTACACTGTGTCCCGACTCAGGGATCGAACCCAGGTCTCCTTCACTGCAGGCAGACACTTTAACCTCTGAGCCATCAAGGAAGCCCCCGTAATATATTAGGTACTCAATAAATACTGGTTGAGTGAATAATATCCACATTTGCTCTTTCAAATTATTCAACATCATTTATTTTATGTAACAGTGCCAGGCAAGCAATAGCTTTAGATCTCAGGGTGGGATTACATGGCTGCTGTGTTATTTACCACTCAGGTCACCTGAATGGAGGAGATTGAGCTGAGGGGCACCATTAAAAGAGGGCTGGTGACTGGCAACAATTCTAAACCGTATCCAAACCAGAGAACGGCAAACCCAGTGCCGCCGCTGCTGCTGCTAAGTCGCTTCAGTTGTGTCCGACTCTGTGCGACCCCTGAGATGGCAGCCTACCAGGCTCCCCCGTCCCTGGGATTCTCCAGGCAAGAACACTGGAGTGGACTGCCATTTCCTTCTCCAATGCATGAAAGTGAAATGTGAAAGTGAAGTCGCTCAGTCATCAATCCCCTGCAATTGCTTGTGTTAGGGTGGGGAAACAATGGGATGGGATAGCCCTGTCATAAGGGCAGAGCTTCCCACTATCAGGAGGAGAGTAAAGACCACAGCACTCCAAACAGTGCATAAGGTTAACTGGGGAAGCTGTCAGATGCACTGGAGAAGAAGATTTGCAAAGCTCCCAAGAAATCTATCAGGTGACCGCGTGTTTCCTTAATTTCAGTGCAGGATCATGGCTGCCTGTTGGCTTGACTGATGCTCGGTCCAGTACCAGACATGGGGAGGGATTGGGCAAAGATAAATGAAGATTGTAAAAAGATAAAATCCATCTTCAAAGTGGTTGGAGACTTACAGCAAGAGAAGACACAGCTAATAGGACTAACAGCATTACATAACATGTATGTGCTCAGTGGAGTCATGGAGTCATAGCAAATTACGTCTGTAAAGGAGGCTATTTCTGGATTGTGTTTAAATATAGAGCTAGTCTCTCGGGTACAAGAAGAACAATTTACCAGTCACAAATCTCTTCATCTGCAAAATTGTAGGCTTTAAACAGAATTCATTTTTCTGTGTCCCTTCAGTTCTAAATTGCTATCCTTATTGATTTACATACATGTAACCCTATATACATACACATGTATATGTGGATAATAAAACCTCATTAATTGGACTTTGCCAATTTTGGATTTATGATCAACCATCAGAATACAGCTAGCTGAATTTTAATTTTGCTATATCAGGTATATTAGTAGCTTGTCCAACACACAGTGTCAGCAAATTATAAAAGGAATGTTCATCAACCTTAAAGAATGGACTGTTTTCAGAGTGTTCAGAACTCCCATTAGAACATCATAGCTGAAGTGGAGCCAGCCACTTGGACTAATGTTTTGATACGCTTCTTACAGATCCCTGAGCTAGGGACCCTGGAGAGAAGGGGGTTGACACACAAGACCTCTGACCCACACCTGCTCTCACAGCCTCGGGAGTCAGAGCTTGACTTAAGGAGAAGCCAGAGGAATCGTCTCAGAAGCATGACCTCACCATGTGTCTCTGAAGCCTCTACTGTATTTGTTGTTCTGATGGTAAAAAGCGCTTTTGAAAAGTATATAACATGGGACTCCCTGGTTCTCCAGTGGTTAAGAATCCACCTTCCAATACAGAGGATGTGGGCTTGATCCCTGGTCGGGGAACTAAGATCTCACATGCCACGGGGCAACTATGCTGTATGTGGCAACTAATGAGACCCTGCACACTGCAATGAAATAGGTAAATTTTTTTTAAAGTATAAAACAGAAAAGATGTATTCTTTTTTAAATAGGCTATTACATAAAATTAATTCATTTACAAAAACTTATCAGATGCCTCTGTGCAGGAGTCACTATTATGTAGATTCCTTACATTATGGATTTTTCAGTACCACACATTTATCTATCTATTATGCTAGAAGAATATCTCACTGTTATACAGTTAACTCTAATGGGAATTCCAATAACACTGCCTCAAAAGACTGTGTGTATACCTCACAGGAAAACAGGAATCTTACCCAAAATAGAGACTAAAGTGACTAGGGAATCCTACAGTCTAGCAAAAGCTTTTAGGACTCAGGTCAGAAAAGCTAAAATTCAGAATGAGATGCAAATGGGAAAAAGCCAGAAAGGGGGTGAAAAAAAGAAACCCTGGAATCCACACAACTAGAAATTTTCATTCTATCATAGAAAAATGATCACGTAGTGGATCCTGCTGAGGAGATGGATATAGGAAGGCAGAAACAGGAGTCACAGCACCCAGCAGCCTCTCCTTGTGGCTGAGTCAAAAGACAAATCAAGCAAGGTCACGGGCCTCCATCTCCCTTGGACACAGTGAGGTCGTTTCCAGTTTGGCTCCTTTCCTAAGGCGACTCTCCTCACTCAGGGTCAGACTTTCAGATACTGCTCAGCCTTCAGAGCTTTGCTGCAGTTCCAGCTTCTCCTCGGTGCAGCCCTCTCTGCCCCAAAAGACAGATGCTTTCTGTACACTATGGTTTATCACTAAATGGTTTCCCATTGGGTGTTGAATTCTTCCTCTGGATTAGGCTATGGATTCCTAACTAACGGGACTCAGATCTTAAACCTTTTAATAATTTATGGACTTACTTATGAGAACAGTCTTTATAAGAGATAAAAAGTTAAATCATATTAATTATACATTTAATGACCTGTGTTTATTAAAAAGAATAAAACTGTAGGAAGTAAAACTGTCTTGGAAAGTTTGGGATGTATTGTCCACAATACCCATTCCATGTAACCCCTAAAATATTTTTGACTGCATATTGATCGATTGATGAATGGCAGCAGGAGATTTTTCTCTATGGGATCTTTCATTCTAACCTGTGTATTAATAATGTATGAAGCTGATTAGTGCAAATAATTGAATAATATGTCCTCAGGTAGACTCAAGACGTTCATCACCACTACCTCCTAAAAATTGCTCAGCCTCCTATATCCTCTACCCTGATTAATGACATCACCACTCACCCAGTGACCTAAATCAAAAAACTGTGGTCACATAACACTCTCTTTACTCTCAAGTCTTATTCCTCATCAAATTCTGTTGAATCTGTCAGATTCATCCCTGATCTCCTTCAGACAGCTTCTGGCTTCTACCCTGGCTCAGTCCTTCACTTCTCCACCCAGGCTCTATGCCCTTTTCCTAGCTGGTTGCCTCGTATCTGATCACACCTTTCTCCAATCTATGCCACACACAGTTGCAGATGACCTTTCTAAAGTGCAAGTCTGTGTTATCCCCCTTTCTAAATATTTCAGTGACTCCAAGTGTCCAAAGCATAACATTCTCCCAACATAGGAGTGCCCCAATATGTAAGTTGTAACACTTCTTTGCATGTCATTCAAAGGCTTTCAAAATCTTGTCCCTGTCTTTCTTCTTCACACCAGCGTTGGCCATTTGCCTTTATACCTCCTACCTTCTATCCATTGTCAGACTTTGAAATACCATGCCCTTTCATCTCACTGTGTAAAACCATATTTAACGCTGTATCCATTTACACTGTTTAGCTTCAGTCCTAACCCAAGGACCACATTCTTTCTTGACCATCTCTACAAGGCCAGTAATTTGGCCACCATAGTTTCTGGCAAATGCTTTCAATATATTTGTTCATAAAATCATTTTATCAACAAGATATTCTCTACCCTCAGAAGGGTAGGGAGGGACATAGTGTTAGGAGAGAGTATATAGTTTAGGACTTTTTTATATTAGCATCACCTTAATGCCTACTTAAATGTTTGCTCAACATTGGTGAGTCAGTAATGAAAGAGTTTAGAGGAGGAATTTCAGGGAAAGAGAAAAGCAGAAGCAAGGTCCAGAAACGGCAGTGAATTTGCAGTAGGCTGAGACCAGCCCAGGTTCTTCTCCCCTGACACTGCCAAATTGGAGGCTTTTATGAACTACCTACAGGTGAGGGAAGGAGCCAATTTGAACAAGCAGTGACTCAATAAGTAAAATGTTAAGTGAAACAGAAAAGTAACTCAAAGATTTTTGCTAGAAGGCTGGAAGATGTGTAGCATATTCACAGAAAATGATAAACCTGGATAACACATTCAGACCAATTCTCACTGTCCGAATTTGAAAAAAAAAAAAAAAAATGTCTGAAAGGAAAAGCTGAATTGGTTACCTATAAAATACTTACAAACGTTCTTGCCAGTCTGAGGGTTTGTGCCACCTGGTGGCCGTTTATCCACTTTTAGATTCAATTCTTTTAAAGTGGTATAAACTCTCCAAAAATTTAAATACCTGCAAATCCTAGCAGAGTGACAAGTATGGAGCAGTTATTCAGCTATTTTTGTTGTTGTTGTTGTTGAACAAATGAATGAGTTGAATGCATTAGTCAGTTATTAAATGAGGCAAAGCTCTGTTGTGAAAAGAGCTCTGATCTGAAGGTCAAGAGAGTAGGCATCCAGTTTCATACTGCTGATTAGGGGGTGACCTAAGGAAGTCGTGGCTCTCTGGGCCTCAGTGTTGGCGTATGTAGAATTGCTAATACTGCCAGAAGAGAATCTACATATCAGTCCTGAAAATACAAAAAGTTTCATTGGGATGACTGAATTTTGTTTTTAATCAAAGTGTAATTGATTGATAATATGATATTTGTTTCAAGTGCACAACATATTAATTCAAAATTTTTATAGTTTTTACTCCCATTTGAAGTTATTATAAAAGATTGGCTGTATTCCCTGTGTTGTATGATATATCCTGTAGCCTATTTGCTTTACACATAGTAGTTTATTTCTTAGTCCCCTACATATAGCTTGCCCCTCCTCCCTTCCCTCTCCCCACTGGTAACCACTAGTTTGTTCCGTTTATCTGCGAGTCTGTTTCTGTTTTGTTATATTCATTCATTCATTTTTTAAGTTTCCCATGTGAGTAATATCATACATTTGTCTTTCTCTGCTTGACTTACTTTCAGTTCAGTTCAGTTCAGTCGCTCAGTCGTGTCCGACTCTGCGACCCCATGAATCGCAGCACACCAGGCCTCCCTGTTCATCACCGAGTCCATTCACGTTGCTGCAAATGGCAATTATTTCAATCTTGTTTATGGCTGAGTAGTATTCCATTGTATATATGTGCCACATCTTCTTTATCTATTCATCTGTCAATGGACATTTAGGTTGCTTCCATATTTTGGCCTTGTAACTAGTGCTACTGTGAACATTGGGGTGCATGTTTCTTTTCAAATTAGTGTTTCTGTTTTCTTTTAGTATAAATAATTGATTAGATAATAAAAGGAGAAGAGTAGACAAATCTCCTCTGCATAAAAACTTCAAGTAATTTATGTAGATTCTCTGCCTTCACAGAGGTGGAACATAACTCCCTACTCAGTGAGCATCAGTTCAGTTCAGTTCAGTCACTCAGTCGTGTCTGACTCTTTGCGACCCCATGAATCGCAGCACACCAGGCCTCCCTGTCCATCACCATCTCCTGGAGTTCACTCAAACTCGTGTCCATCGAGTCGGTGATGCCATCCAGCCATCTCATCCTCTGTCGTCCCCTTCTCCTCCTGCCCCCAATTCCTCCCAGCATCAGGGTGTTTTCCAATGAGTCAACTCTTTGCATGAGGTAGCGAAAGTATTGGAGTTTCAGCTTCAGCATCAGTCTTTCCAATGAACACCCAGGACTAATCTCCTTTAGAATGGACTGGTTGGATCTCCTTGCAGTCCAAGGGACTCTCAAGAGTCTTCTCCAACACCACAGTTCAAAAGCATCAATTCTTCAGCACTCAGCTTTCTTCACAGTCCAACTCTCACATCCATACATGACCACTGGAAAAACCATAGCCTTGACTAGACGGATCTTTGTTGACAAAGTTAATGTCTCTGCTTTTCAATATGTTATCTCGGTCGGTCATAACTTTTCTTCCAAAGAGTAAGCGTCTTTTAATTTCATGGCTGCAATCACCATCTGCAGTGATTTTGGAGCCCCCCCAAAATAAAGTCTGTCTCTGTTTCCACTGTTTCCCCATCTATTTCCCATGAAGTGATGGGACCAGATGCCATGATCTTCATTTTCTGGATGTTGAGCTTTAAGCCAACTTTTTCACTCTCCTCTTTCACTTTCATCAAGAGGCTTTTTAGTTCTTCTTCACTTTCTGCCATAAGTGTGGTGTCATCTGCATATCTGAGGTTATTGATATTTCTCCCGGCAATCTTGATTCCAGCTTGTGTTTCTTCCAGTCCAGCATTTCTCATGATGTACTCTGCATAGAAGTTAAATAAACAGGGTGACAATATACAGCCTTGACGTACTCCTTTTCCTATTTGGAACCAACGTAACTGCTCAAACCACCAAAGAATAAAGCATGGACTGGAAAGAGTGACTTTACAATGGAGAAATCTAACAAACACTACCTCAGCCAGGTGACCAATTGTGCTAAGTCATGAGGATAGCACTTACCCATGAAATGACTTCA
The DNA here is from genome assembly GCA_006410635.1 of Cephalophus harveyi. Lineage (NCBI taxonomy): Eukaryota > Metazoa > Chordata > Mammalia > Artiodactyla > Bovidae > Cephalophus > Cephalophus harveyi. Next base: position 366,143 of record SJYT01079996.1, on the reverse strand, counting down.
CCTCTGTGGTCTTCTTCCCCCAAATCCATAATCTAAGTCTAATTAATAGAAAAACATCAGAGAAATACCAATTGAGGGGCATTCTACAAAATACCTGACCAGTATTCTTCAGAGCTGTCAAAGTCATGAAAAATAAGGAAAGCCTGAGAAATTTTTATAGCCAAGAGGAGCCTAAGGAGATATGACAACTAAATGTAATGGGGTGTCTTAGATGGGATCCTGGAACAGAAAACGGACATGAAAACAAAGGACATCTGAATAAGGATTGAACTTCAGTTAAAAATAACGTATCCGTATTGGTCCAGTAATTGCAATAAGTGTACCAAACTAATGTAAGATGTTAGTAGTAGGGAAAAGTGGTTGTGTTCTGGTTTGTCTTGTTTTTTACAATTGTCTGTAAGTCTAAAAGCTGTTCTAAAATAAATCTTTAACAGAAAAAAAAAGCATGAGCCAACCCTCCCAAAACACTCAGCACCATGTGGGTGTGCAAGGAAATTTCAAAATATTATTAAGGACCTTTTGGAAAATTAGGTGGCAGAAGTATATATGAAAGAAAAAGGTTTTCAATCCAGGGAAGAGAAATAAATACGTTTTAGACACAGTTCCATATAATTTTTTCTTTTGAAAAAAGTATGTGCTTAGTTGCTCAGTAGTGTCTGATTGTTTGTGTCCCCGTGGACTGTAGCCCGCCAGGCTCCTCTTTCAATGAGGGTTCTCCAGGCTAGAATACTGGAGTGGGTTGCCATTTCCTCCTTCAGGAAAAAAGTGTAGTTCATTAAAATAAATAGAAAATATCAAAAAGATACAGAAAAGCGGAAAGGAGAAATGGAAGTTTCCATAATTTCACCATCTAATGCAACTACTATTACTATTATTATATTTTCAATTATATATATATATATATATTTTTTTGTGGGTTTTCTCATATTGCAATCAGACTTGACAAAAAAATTTAATTTCTTAGAAGTTTTTTCCTTTCTTAAATTGAAAATAAATCTTACATGTTATTGTTTAGTCACTAAGTCATGTCTGACTCTCTTGCAGCCCCATGAACTATATAGCCCACCAGGTTCCTCTGTCATTCTACAGGCAAGAATACTGGAGAGGGTTGCCTTTTCCTTCTCCAGGGGATCTTTTTGACCCAGGGATCGAACTCAGGTCTCTTCCTTTGCAGGCGGATTCTTTTACCTCTGAGCACCAGTATCTAAATCCATGAGGCAAATATTAACAGATAAAAAGGGTGAAATTGACAGGAACTTACAGAAATTAACTTTAACAGCCCACTTACATCAGTGGATAGGTCATCCAGACAGAAAAGCCAATAAAGAAACACAGGCCTTAAATGACACGTTAAAACAAAATAGCTTAATATTAATAGAACACTCTATACAAAAGCAGCAGAATACACAATCTTTTCAAATATACATGACACATTCTCCAGGATAGATCACATACTAGCCCAAGTGCCCGTCAATAGATGAATGGATAAAGAAGATGATATGTACATGTATAATGGAATATGGTTGTTTAGTCACTAAGTTTTGTGCTACTCTTTTTGCGACCCCTTGGACAGTAGCCTGCCAGGCTCCTCTTTCCATGGGATTTCCCGGGTAAGAATGCTGGAGTTGGTTGCCATTTCCTTCTCCAGGGGATTTTCCTGACTCAGCAACTGAACCTGCATCTCCTACCTTGGCAGGCAAATTTTTTATTGCTGACTCACCAGGGATACCCGAAATCTTACGCAGAGCTAGTTAATTAGTCTCATTCTACATTTTGGACAGTTAAGTCAAGTGCAACTACATAACTTCCCAAGGCTGAATATCCTCAATCTGCTCTCCTTACCTAGGATGTAGTAAAGAACCAGAGTGGATATCTATCAGGTTATATAGGAGCTTAATGTTGTGTCTCTTGATTTCACTATGAAGGAGATGTGATATTTAAGAAACAAATTGGAAAAGAGGAAAATCCATTGTCAGGCACGAGCCACAGAAATGAGAGGAAGGGAACTAAGAGTGTTGGGGTTGGAAAACAGTTTAGGGGAACACAGAAAGGGCATATGTGTGTTTAAGGAATGAGATATGAATAATTATAGAGTGGCATGGATTGAGAAGAGCATGAGGGATCATCCGTTTTGCAAATGTGTGGTCTGTGAACATATTGGGAGGAACATGTGGTTGAGAACAAATGGTCAGGTCAGGTCAGTCGCTGAGAGGAAGTATTAAAATTATTAAAGTCTCTGTAGGTAGGAGCTTGAATTCAGGTAACATTGTTTCATAAGGTTTGATACAATGCCAGTTTTCCAAATAAAAACGTCTGATGTCAAATTCAGTTAGATTGAGGGAACGCGAAACAGTAAATATTCCTGAGTACACATTGCCACCCAGTGGATGAATGTGTGCATAAATCATACGCAAAGAAAAAGAATGTGAGAGCTTATCACAGGAAGCTTGTGTTAAAACTTTGTGTTCAGGGATATCATATGTGATGCAAACCTGAATCACACCACTCCTGCAAAAGCCAGACTAGATTTTAATACATATTTTTCAAAGTATTCTGATAAATGAGAGGCTTTTAGCAGTGAAAGAAAAATATGAGTGTGCTTACCACATTACATACTAGAGTTTCACTAAGGCTAATAAAACTTAAGTTCATGAATTTCCAATAAGACAAATAAGAGATATTTAGCTTCTTATACGGCAGAAAGAGGGCTGCCAAGGCAGAGAGTCGAGATTCAAGTCTTGAATCCCCAGAGTGCTAAAAGCCTTGATGAGAAGTCAGGGATGAATTAAATTTTGGCACAATACTTTTTGAGTTTTCCTTCATCTGCTAGCAAATAAAGATTTATGAGATTAGGGATATGTAGGGACAGTGGGTGGAATTTGGGTATTTAAAGATGCATTGAATCATGATCATATAGGGATTTCCTAATGGTGCATCTTGGAGGGATACAGCAATATTCTTTTAGGATAACTCAATAAAAGTCTTCCGGTATTCTACAGACAAGTCTAAACCTATACACTGTGTTCCCTAGAAAGAAAATTTACTCAACTGGAATGATATTAACTAAGGAAAATTAGTGTGGGGCTTTAGTTTTTGCTATGTCTATGCAGTATTCTAACATAAAGATTTGTGCATCCACTTTTGAATACCTCTCAACAGGGAACACACTAATGTGTTTTTCCTTTGTTGAGTCTGGGATTTATTTATCTAATCCTACTTATGAACTAATAAATGTCTATCTCTGTTTCATCAGTGTTGGCAGAAGATGTGAGATGTCTGAGTCAGAGACAAAAGATTCCATTATTCATAGTTAACAAGCAGGATAAACATCACATTTGAGTTAGCTTCCCTTATGTTACAAGGTCAATGAGGGGACCAAAGAGGGGCGCAGGTATATTATATGGACACAGTAGGGTTTTGTCCTAGGTTAAGAACACTGAGCTGGGGGAATTCACTGCTTTTATAATAAGTAGTAAACACATCTGTCTTTTCTCCAAAGTGGGATCTCTAACTCATCCTCAAGGTTGCTTGCTTCAAACTACCCTGATAAATGGTCTGGTGGGGGGAGGGTGGCAGGGAGGAAACAGCAGATGGGGCCTTGCTGGGGTACTGAAGGACTATGGCAGGTTGCCTTTCTATAATTTCCACTAACTTGTTCTTTCTTCTTTCTATCCCTTCAGCATTTTGTACATCAGATACCTGTAGTGTGTTTAAATTCCACTTAGACTTTTCTCCAAACTAATCATTTCTAGTCCCTTTGACCATGATTGACCATGCCTCATATAATCTGGCTTTGAGTCCCCTCACCAGTCTGTTCAGTTGCTCAGTCGTGTCTGACTCTCTGTGACCCCATGGACTGCAGCACACCAGGCTTCCCTGTCTCCAACTCCTAGAGCTTGCTCAAACTCACGTCCATTGAGTTGGTGATGCCATCATCCAACCCTCTCATTCTCTGTCATCCCCTTCTCCTCCTGCCCTCATTCTTTTCCAACATCAGGGTCGTTTCTAATGAGTCAGTTCTTCACATCAGGTAGTCAAAGTATTGGAACTTCAGCTTCAACATCAGTCCTTCCAATGAACATTCAAGACTGATTTCTTTTAGGATTGACTGGTTTTATCTCCTTGTTGTCCAAGGGACTCTCAAGAGTCTTCTCCAACACCACAGTTCAAAGCATCAATTCTTTGGCACTCAGCTTTTCTTTATGGTCCAACTCTCACATCCATACATGACTACTAGAAAAACCATAGCTTTGACTAGATGGACCTTTGTCAGCAAAATAATGTCTCTGCTTTTTAATATGCTATCTAGGTTGGTCATAGCTTTTCTTCCAAGGAGCAAATGTCTTTTAATTTCATGGCTGAAGTCACCATTTGCAGTGATTTTGGAGCAAAGAAAACAGTCTGTCACTGTTTCCATTGTTTCCCCATCTATTTGCTATGAAGTGATGGAACCGGATGCCATGATCATTTTTTGAATGTTGAGTTTTAAGCCAGCTTTTTTACTCTCTTCTTTCACCCTCATCAATAGGCTCTTTAGTTCTTCTTTGCCCTTTGCCATAAGGGTGGTATCATCTGCGTATCTTGAGGTTATTGGTATTTCTCCTGGCAGTCATGATTCCAGCTTGTGCTTCATCCAGCCCAGCATTTCTCATGAGGTCCTTTGCATGTAGATTAAATTAGCAGGAGGACAATATACAGTCTTGATGTACTCCTTCCCCAATTTGGGACCAGTCCATTGTTCCATGTCTGGTTCTAACTGTTGCTTCTCGACCTGCATACAGATTTCTCAGAAGGCAGGTAAGGTGTTATGGTATTCCCATCTCTTTCAGAATTTTCCAGTTTGTTGTGATCCACACAAAGGCTTTAGCATAGTCAATAAAGCAGATGTTTCTCTGGAACTTTCTTGCTTTTTACCCTCGCCATTAGTATTGCTTTTCTTTGACCTTATACAAGGATTATTTCCCAAAATATAATGCTCCAAATATTGTCTAATCAACTTATTAGAAGAAAAAGACACTGCTTTGCTTATTCTAGAAGTATACTTCTATATGGCAACCTGGGATCCCATGAGCTTTTTTGGCAGTCGCATTAATTCTCATTGGAAAACACTGACTTTTATCATAAACTGCTATTAAGCCATACATTTTTATTCTATCTTAGTCTATTCTTATGCCAGAGGATGGACTCTTCATGTAGGTTTTCACTAATCATTGTATCAACCAGATTCCATTTCATATAATAGAAAAGGCGAAAGTAAGCTTATTATTTTAAGATAGTTGTTATTTAGCAGAAAAGGCAATTCCTTGTTGTCTGATATTTTGTGAATTATTCCTCCTCTATATAAGAGAACAGTGTTAATATAAATGACATACAACCCTCAAACTTTTCTTTTAAACAAGAGCTCAACAGATTTTTGCTATCTTCTCTCCACTCTCCACACCATATATGTACAAGAATGAGTTGACGTTGTTCATCTTCTGCTTTAAAAAAACTGAAATATGTACATATTTTTTCAAAACAGAAACGTTACTTTAAATATTACTAGCAGGGCAAGAAATTATGGCTTAATTTAAAACATTCAGGAAAACAGAGAAAATAGCACAATGTACCCCCAGATAACCATCACTCAGGTTCAACAATTATCAAGATACTGCCACATTTGCATCATATTATTCTTATTGCATCATAATCATTTTATTATTAAAATATTTCATAGTAACTGGCATATATCAGTTTACTCCTACATAGTTCAATAAGGATCAACATAGACATTTTTAACAAGACTGCAGTATCATTAACCCCTAGAAAAATTAATGATAATTCCTGTCATCATTTAATACCTCAACCATATTTAAATTTTTCCCAATTGTCTCAAAAATATGTTTTTTAGTTTATTTCTTCTTATTGGAATCAAACTAAGACCGCTCATTACATGGGCTTGTTAGGTCTAAAAAACATACTTTTATCTAGAACAGTCTGCCTCCCTTTTCTTGTAAAATGGTATAGTCAATTTAGTTTTTTAAAAATTTTACTGACGTGTAGTTGACATCTTGGTTTCGGCTATATCTCCTATCCTTTTAAAAGTTCTTGACCAGTTGGAAACTGTGGATCCCTTTTTTACCTCCTCTAATTTGTGGTATCACCTTAATCCTCTCTTCCACATATTTCTTACACATCGATAATTAGCTCGAGAGCACTAACAGACTAAAACATGTGCTTAAGGAAAGTGAAGGAATAGGGAAGCACTGGTAAGATGCAAATGTAGTAATGAGTGATGCAAAAATAAGAAAATAAAGGATGAAAATTCAAAACTCAATTGTCACCATAAATAAATCTAATTTACACTCAAATGTTTCTCATGAAATGAGTACCGTTTTTATTGTTGCTATTGTTAGAAAGGACTGTAGTAGTTTGAGCTATTGAATCGGCTAGAAATTTTAATTGCTTAACAAGATACAGTAACTGGACACCCCAGCCTTCTGAGAATTAAAAAGCTTGCTCCAGATACAGAAAAGACATAGTTCACCTCAGGCCCCTGACACAAACACAGCGGGGTGTGACATAAGCATATCTTTTTCTACAAAGAATATGCATCTGTGGGGAGAGTATGAGAAGTTTGTCTCCTCATAACTGACATGTGATCACTGAGTCCAAACTAAATGTATTAAATCCAGAAAAAACAGTACTGGCAGATTTCTTCTTCCTTAGTTACACGATGACCTAGCATGGAACAGTGTATTACTTACAGGAGTTGCCTCATCTTTGCCATCACAAGTAATGTTTAAAACATTGCCTACAATGGAAATGGGCATGCTCTAGGCCAGAGTTCCCATAAACACTACAGTGAGCACAGGGACCATGCTTCCATTCTTTACTGCACGATTCACAAAATTTTTATACAGAGAAACCTATGATTCCACTGCATCCAATGTATTTTGTGTGAATTTACACTAGCTAGGGCAAAGAGGCTATGTATCTTACATGGCACGTAGATATTTCTCATTTACTATTTAGCACACACAGAGATCCATGTCTACACACACAATACACTGATAACTGAGTGGACTTCTACAGATTGATGGCATTCTCCAAAAGTTCACATAAAGAAGTAGGATGGATACATTGGAAGGATAACTTCAGGAAAAGCAGGTGAAAACAAATATAAAGTCCCACTTTGAGATACAAAATGATGTAATTCATATGTCATTGTCCTCTTATTTCCAGCTTCTGAATCCATGGGTATTATCTGTTTGCCATGTGACACAGGGTAAGCCTCTCTGAATTTCCTCCCTCGAAATCTACTTACAGAAAAGCAGTTACTGGAGATTGTGTAGAAGTGAGACCCAGGAAGGTGAGGATTCCTAAATGTTTTTATCTACTTGAAAGTGTAAAGAAGTTGTATCTAAAGTAAGAGCTTTACAAGTATTTTGTACAAACACATAGGTTAAAAGATTGGTTCAACTTTATACCAAGAAACAGAACAGAGCTACTTGTACAAAGTAGCAGAGCTACTACTTCGTCATGGAAAGACCATTTTTTTGCATTGCTTTGTAAAGCAATGGAGTATAGCATAGTCACTATGCTACCCCTCGGAATTTCAAATTACAATTAGGTAAATTTTAGTTTGATAACTAGTACCTCTAAAAAATGATGTCCTGAACTCTGATTTAAAAAATTAATTGATCGTCTCACTAAAATGACAACTTGTATTTTCTATGTGCAGTTAGCAGCAGTACTGAGATTGAAAACAGAACAAAACTTACTAAGTCATCATTGTAGTTACACCCTGAAAGTCCCAGAAACCTATATACAAATACAAACCTATACACAAACCTATGAACATGAGAGAGAATCTTGTAGAGGCAATATGACTATTTAACAGTAACAGTCTTTTTCTGAGTTATTGAATCAATACTTCTCAGTAAAATTGCAAGGAGACAACTTCTCTTTAAAGGCTTTGACACAGATAATCCAAAGTCATAAATAACCAAACATAAATTTCTTCAAAAATAATTTTTTATTTGGCTTTGGTATTTAATATTTTGGTACAAAAAAATCATGGCTGCCTAATACTCTGCATTCAACAGATTAATATAGAGCGACAAATTGGAAAAATATCCATCTTTCTCAGTGGAATTATTCTTTAATCTTATTGTTATCATGAAACAAAAGAGTATTTTGCGTGAGTTTGAAATTGCTGTCTTATAATTTGTATTTAATGCTTTCCCTGAATTGGAAGACATGAGGTATTTTTAAAAATGTATTTATTTTTTAAGTATAATTGTTTTACAAAATGTTGTTTCTGCCAAATATCAACATGAATTAACCAGAGGTATACATATGTTCCTTCTGTCTTGAACCTTCTTCCCATCTCCCTCCCCATCCCACCCCTCTAGGTTGTTACAGAGCCCCTGTTTGAGTCTTTTGAGACATACAGAAAATCCCCATCGGCTATCTATTTTACATTTGGTAATGTAAGTTTCCATGTTACTCTCTCCATACATCTCACCTTCCTCCCCCACCTGTGTCTGTAAGTCTGTTCTTTATGTCTGTTTCTCCACTGCTGCCCTGCAAATAAATTCATCAGTACCATCTCTCTAGATTCCATATATATGCGTTGAAAGTGAAAGTGAAGTCACTCAGTCGTGTCCAACTCTTTGTGACCCCATGGACTGTAGCCTACCAAGCTCCTCTGTCCATGGGATTTTCCAGGCAATAGTCCTGGAGTGGACTGCCATTTTCTTCTCCAGATATATACATTAGTACCCGATATTTATCTTGTCTTTCTTACTTTGAAATGAGATATTTTATAGAAATTCCTCATGAGTTTCATAAAAGAATTAAACAAGGTACCAGGTTATCACAACCATACAACACATATCACAGTACTGAAATTGTTGTTGTATTGATTGTCACCTTTCACTGGATATTAAAAAAAACGTGGGCTACAACTCTATTTTTTAATCTACCCTAGCACCTCAACAAAATTTTGACTGAGTATAACAATACTGATATTAACAAAAAGTTGTAAAATTTTAATTTAGATAGCTTTAACTGTAAAATCTGAAATGAGATTTGGGGTCACAAGACATAGGTTCAAATCTTACTTTATCACAATTTATGTGATTTCAGTCTCTAACGCATCGAGGGTCATCTGAATAAAAGGAATAGCACCTGACCTACGTACTTCAGAGAATCTGTAAAGGTTAAAATGAGGTAATGGATGAGAAGTATCAAACAAATGTAATTTTCTGCATATTCAGATAAGAAATATATGTATGAAATAAGAAATCCTTTAAGAAAACCTTAAGAATCCTTAAGGTTCACCATGACAAAATTCATGTTAAAAATAGGTACCATACCATTTTTCCCAAGTGAAAACACCTTTTCTCTTCAGCCTACACATACACTTAAAACTACTCACCCCTCTCTCCCCACACACACACAATATATATATATACACCCCTTGTGTCAAAATACAGCCTCCGGTGTTCTATGTTCTCTGGACTTCCCTGCTAGCTCAGACGGTAAAGCGTCTGCTTACAGTGCAGGAGACTCGGGTTCAACCCCTGGGTAGGGAAGATCTCCTGGAGAAGGAAATGGCAACTCACTCTAGTATTCTTGCCTGGAAAATCTTATGGGCTGGGTGGAGGAGCCTGGTTGGCTGGCGGTCGCAAAGTCGGACACGACTGAGCGACATCACTTACTTCAATTAATACTAGCAAAGTAGTATTTGACACTGGTGCATCCTCTTCCTCAAAGCACTGAAATCCATCACCACAATGACCCATCGAACAGCCTCAGCACAGTTACTAATCTACTAGTTTCTTCTTATTTTTGTGTTTTGGCTGCAACCAGCGGGATGCAGGATGATCCCTCCCACCCCTGGCCAGGGATCACATTCAGGCCTCCGCAGTGGAAACACCAAATCCTAACTACTATGCCACTGGCGAACTCCCTGAACATTTCTTTTTGAGTACCTCTCATATTTATGCTGCCTTCTTTCCCCAAAATGACTGTGTATTTTTTTTTTTTCCTAATCTTTTTTACTGGTTCAGTTTCTGGCTCTTCAAATGCAGGTGTGTAAGGTTTCATCCTTGGACCTCCTTTTTTCTCACTCTGTGTTTCTGTGAAGATGACCTAGCCTATTCCAGTAGACCCAGGCACTATCTTTGTGCAGCCAACTCCCAAATCTCTTTCTTCATGGACCCTTCCCAGGTTCCAGGTCTCTATATCTAATTGTTGACCACATATTTCCATCTGGAAGCACTTCAATCTGTGTGTCAAATTCATTATTCCTCCCGTGTCCCAAACCTCCTCCCCATCTTTGCTGCCACTCCAGGTAGTCATCAAGCAGAGGCTGGGGAGTAGTCAGAGATTTCCCCACTGGTCCTCACCTCTCACCCCCATGCTCTAGGAACAGGATCTGCAGATTCCGTCTCTGAAATGTCATACTATTTCATTTACTCTTGTCTCAATTTTAATTTCCACTGCATTTGGGCTTCATTATTTCTTTTTTAAAGTATTCTGATTGCCTCTTAACTAATCTCTCTGCTTTAGTCTCTCACAAATCCATCGTCTTAAATATAATGCCAAGGACATAAAAACACTCCCCTACTTTCTATGCCTACTCTTTGCCTGGAAAATAAACTCCAAAATTCTTTGACATAGCATTCAAGACCCTAATTTGTTTCTAACCTGTTTTTCCAGTAACTCCTACCCACACCCTCCTCTTTCTAGAACACTTTCAGTTTCATGCCCTAGTTTATGGTATTCCCTTAACTTGTTATGGTTGTCCTTTATTTGTCAAAAGTATATACGTCTTTCAGATCCATGTGACAAGTCATTTCCTCTGCAATACTTTCTCCAGTCTGCGTTCCAGATAGAATTAATCCTCCTTCTCCTATACTCTTCTGCTATTAAACTAAAGTGTTAGAAGTGTTTATCTCTTCCACTGCATTAGACTCAAAGGGAAAAAGTATTACTCATCTTGATTTCATCTACGATTCATAGAATGCTTGACAACTAGAGGCTACCCAATAAATACTAAACTGAATAGACTTATTCCTGATGTATGTAACAAATACAGAGGACAAACTTTAACAATAATTCTTATCTGTATAACATACAAACTATATAATACTGATTTTGTGTCAGTTATTGTTAAAATCAATTAATCATTTGGCTTTGGATAATAATGAAAGTATATCTGAAAGTTGAATTATTCATTGTAATCCTTCTGGTTTTAAGTATATCAAACAGCTACATTTCTCTCTTACAGTTGGTTTGTAAGGAAGCAGGAAATAGTTATGGAAAAATCCAGTCAAGTATCTGTAAAAAATACATAGAAATCAAATATGAGACCATTAGTAGTGCTATTAAAAGAATCACTAAATTTATTAAAGACTTTTGTATATTAAAGAGTTAAAGACATTGTAAAAACTAAAAACAATATTGAGTTAAAATAACCTTAAGGAAAATCAGATATATGCTAAAGAGTCAGTGCCATATCACTGTCACAAAATTTTGTATAACTAAAAAAATCCATCTCTAAGACATAATAATTTAATGAAATTACACTCAATCCTGCTCTATGATTGTAGCTCAAGTGTCAGCAAACTATACCCTGTGGACCAAATCTGGCCCCTCATCTGTTTTTTTTGTCAACAGAATTTTACTGAAATACAGACATATTCATTCATTTCTGCTTCTGCTCTACAAAAGCAGACGTGTATAGCTGAGAGACGATGTGTCCCACAACACCTAAAATGTGTACTATCTAGACCTTTAAAAAAACTGACCAACTCCTGCTACAGATAACCAGTTGGAAGTTTGGTTGTAAAACTAGGCTGCTCTGTGTATGTATTATTACTCTAGAATTTAGGGTTTTTAGCAAGGATTTCTTAAAACTCAAAAGAATTTAAAAAATTATAAAGATGTTGTGATAAAAATAGAAGATGTTGAGCATATAGGAGAGTTAAATGGCATACAAAAAGGATTTAATGAAAAACTGTTTTACTTTTATACTCTTGTATATATTTATACTGCCCTTTTATATTAGAGTATGTCACTAAAAATGAACTGTTCTACCATTCTTGTTTCACCAAAAAGTAGAAAATTAATTCTTCCTACAGGAATAAAGGAGTGAAGTTAAATAACAGTTATTTTTCAAAATGAGAGGAGAGAAAGGTGGAACCAGGGAGGAGAAGGGAGGAGGAGCAGGGAGAGAGAAGCTACTATACCTCATTCTCTAACTGAGATGAAGCCAATCTGTGTACCAAAGTTAGGGCCATCTCGGACATGGGAAAAAAACTTGTCAGGATGACAAGACGTACAGAGGTTGAGATCCTGGTTCTGGTCCTGAATATTCTGTGGTAGAATTCCTCCCCGTTCTAGAAGAATCCTTAGGATAAAGATTTTTCGAAAGACAGAAAGTTTACTTTACCAACAAAGCAATATGGAAAAAGCATTGATATTAGTGTAAAAGAACTCTGGGAAAGATCTGCATGGAATAATGCAAGTTGTCATTCAGTTACAGAACAGAGACACAACAGGAAATGGTAGATTTCACCATTACAGTTCCGGACTGAAATCAATCATTGTTGTTTAACCGCCAAGTCCTGTCTGACTCTTTTGTGATCCCATGGACTACAGCCTGCCAGGCTCCTCTGTCCATGAGATTTCCCAGGCAAAAAAACTGGAGGGAGTTGCCATTTCCTTCTCCAGGGAGTCTTCCCAACCCAGGTATCAAACCCACATCTCCTGCATTGGTAGGCGAGTTCTTTACCACTAAACCACCAGGGAAGCCTGAAATCAAACACACCTAGTGGCTTCACGGATGTCAACATAGGGATTTGGTGAGTCAAACAGCCGTACACATCCGGGATCAAGATTATGAAATGCCTTTGCTGATTCCCTTGGAAGAGTAAAACAGCACGGTCCGACTGAAGGCCCCAATACAACAATAATGTCTTCCAAACTGCAGCCATATTCTGCTCTCATGGCGTTCACTGTAGCCATAGCAACACCTAACAAGGTACCTCTCCAACCTAGTAAATAGGATGAAACAGAGATAAGCAAAGTCAAAACATAACAAAATGTCATCTTAATTTATATCTAAGTTAAAAACAAGCAGGGTCAGTTTATGCATTTTTCCTAAGGGTCATTTCACCTCTTAGTTATTGTGAATAATTTCTATCTTGAGCATAGGTGTGTAAATATCCTATTGACATCCTGCTTTTAATTCTTTGGATATATGTTCAGAAGTAGAACTGTTGGATAATATGAATTCTATTTAAAACTTTTTGAGGAACCATCACACTGTGTTTCATAGCAGCTGCATCATTTTATACTCCCATCAACAGTGCATCATGGTTTCCATTTCTCTTCACCAAAACTTATTTTCACTTTTTAAAAAATATCAGCCATTCTAACGGATACTAGGTGATATCCTGTGGTTTTGATTTGCTTTTTCCAAATTAGTGATGTTGGGCATCTTCACATGTTTACTGACCATTTGCATATCATCTTTGGAGAAAGATCTACTAAAGTCCTTTACCCATTTTTCAATCAAATCTTTTAGTTTTTGTTGTTGTTGTCGAACTATAGGTATTCTTTTTGTATTCTGTATATTAACTCCTCATTAGATGTATGAACTGCAAATATTTGCTCTCAGTCTGTTGGGCTGACTTTTTACTTTGTTGATGGTGTTCTTTGATGCACAGAAATTTTTGTTTTTGATAAAATCCAACTTATCTATTTTTACTTCTGTTGCTTGTGCTTTTGGTGTCATATCTAAGAAACCATTGCCTAATCCAAGATCACAAGGATTTATACTTATACTTTCTTCTATAATTTTTAGAGTTTTCGCTCTTACATTTAGATCTTTGATCCACTTTGAGTTAGTTTTTATATATGACATAAGGGTCCAACATTGTTCTTTTGCATATGCCTATCCAGTTTCCCCAGTACCATTTGTTAAAGAAATTGTTCTTTCCCTATTGTATAGTCTAGGTACCTTGTCAAAAATCATCTGACCTTAATGCAAGGGTTTGTTTCTGGAATGTCTATTCTATTCCATTGCTCTATTGTCTTTATGCCAGTACCATACATACTGTTTTGATTACTGTAGCTTTATAATAAGTTTGGAAATCACAAAGTATGAGACATCTAACTTTGTTCCTTTTCAAGACTGTTTCATTATCTTTCATAATTTTAAATTTAATGTTTCAAAACCCAGGAAGTAACAATTAATATTCACATTTTATATCCAAGAACTAAGACTTATATTTTAAATAACTTTTGACAATGTTAAATAGTAAACCTGACTTATAGTCATTCAATTCCATTACTTTAGTTAGATCAAAACAAACAAAAAACCACTTTCTTATTTGTCTATAGTCTAAAATGCAAACAAAGTAGCCATAGATTTACAAACAGACAATAATAAAAGATCACTCCTCATTTTACATAGATTCATTACCACTGGATAATCTAAATAGTATTTTTAAAAAACTTCCAACAAAATTCCAAAACCTTAACAAACATAGCACCTAAAAATTCTTTGTTCTTATTTTCAGAGAAAATTAGTTAAAGCTAATCAACTATAACATGTTAAACTAAATGCAATTTTCCAAACATATCTTGTTTTTTATCTTTACACTTGCTGCTGCATTTTCAAAAACACCTTCTGTGACATGTCTAACCTTCCTATTCCCTATTACCTAGACTTCAAGGGTAGACTTCTCAAACCAGAGACAATACAACTCAGTACAACTCCCTGGGAATGTTTTGAAAAGCATACAGGCTTTTCTTTTTGGTTATTACAACAAGTACAACTGGCATTAAGAATTTTGAAAGCCAAGCAAACTTAAGTCTGCAGTGTAAGACTATTTTGCCCCAAATGTTAATAACACTCCTGCTGAGAAACATTGGTACCTAGCCAAATCCTACAAATCTCCCAGGAATCAGCCTAGGTAACTGCTTTCCTTAGGGATTATATTCTGAGTCACATAATTTGACCTAAGTACTCCTTGTATTTGCTCCTGACCTACGAGTCTACTAGCCGTCTTCTACCTTTACTTATCACCATGGGTAGTAATTAACTATTAATGCTGGGAAAGACTAAGGGCAGGAGGAGAAGGGGATGACAGAGGATGAGATGGCTGAATGGCATCATCGACTTAATGGCAGTGAGTTTGAGCAAGCTCTGGGAGATGGTGAAGGACAGGGAAACCTGGAGTGCTGCAGCCCATGAGGTCACAGAGAGTCGGACCATTACTTAGAGAATGAACAAAAACAATGTCCATCAGAAAGAAATGATAACTTTTATAATTTGGGGAAAAATTATAACTTTCCCCCCAAATTGGTAAAAATCCTAGGTGCTTAACTAAGTACACTTACCAGAGTGAGCAACCCCACATGCTTTTTTGACAGGATCTGCAAAAACTATCGGAATACAGTCCGCACCAAGAGCTGCTATTGTGACTCCTCTTTGATTTGTGGTGATTCCATCATAAGATTCAGGCTCCTTCCTTCCCATAATCCAGACATCATTGGCATGATCAGTCTAATACCAAACATGTGAAATAAAAATGTTTTTAAAATAGAATTTCTCATACCATAAGCTTTTCTGAAAGTATGTAGTTTGTACAAAATTATATAACCAGTTTAAAGTTACTACCATTCCTTAAATACATCAGGTCCATATATATATAACAACAAATTTACTTAACTCTATGATATGATAATCTCTATGTATTTTTCTCAAAGGAAAACAGACTTCAACATTAAAAAAAAATCAAACTAGTACTGATGAACCTATTTGCAGTGCAGGAATAGACATGCAGACGTAGTGAACAGACTTGTGGGCACAGCAGGAGGGCAGGGAAGACAGGATAGGATCAGTTGAGAGTAGTATTGACGTATATACACTTGCATATGTAAAACAGATAGCCAATGGGAGGTTCAAAAGGGAAGAGATATATATATACTTGTGGCTGATTCACACTGTTGTATGGCAGAAACCAACACAACATTGTAAAGCAATTCAGTTCAGTTGCTCAGTTGTGTCCCACTCTTTGCGACCCCATGAATTGCAGCACGCCAGGCCTTCCTGTCCATCACCAACTCCCAGAGTTTACCCAAACTCTTGTGCATCGAGTCAGTGATGCCATCCAGCCATCTCATCCTCTGTCATCCCCTTCTCCTCCTGCCCCCAATCCCTCCCAGCATCAGGATCTTTTCCAATGAGTCAACACTTCACGTAGGTGGCCAAAGTATTGGAGCTTAAGCCTCAGCTCAGTCCTTCCAATGAATACCCAGGACTGGTCTTCTTTAGGATGGACTGGTTGCGTCTCCTTGCAGTCCAAGGGACTCTCAAGAATCTTCTGCAACACCACAGTTCAAAAGCATCAACTCTTTGGTGCTCAGCTTTCTTCACAGTCCAACTCTCACATCCATACATGACCACAGGAAAAACCGTAGCCTTGACTAGACGGACCTTTGTTGGCAAAGTAATGTCTCTGCTTTTGAATATTCTGTCTAGGTTGGTCATAACTTTCCTTCCAAGGAGTAAGCATCTTTTAATTTCTTGGCTGCAATCACCATCTGCAGTGATTTTTGAGCCCCCCAAAATAAAGTCTGACACTGTTTCCACCGTTTCCCCATCTATTTCCCATGAAGTGATGGGACCAGATGCCATGATCTTCATTTTCTGAATGTTGAGCTTTAAGCCAATTTTTTCACTCTCCTCTTTCACTTTCATCAAGAGGCCCTTCAGTTCCTCTTCACTTTCTGCCATAAGGGTGGTGTCATCTGCATATCTGAGGTTATTGATATTTCTCCCAGCAATCTTGATCCCAGCTTGTGCTTCTTCCAGCTCAGTGGTTCTCATGATGTACTCTGCATATAAATTAAATAAGCAGGGTGACAATATACTGCCTTGACGTACTCCTTTTCCTGTTTGGAACCAGTCTGTTGTTCCATGTCCAGTTCTAACTGTTGCTTCCTGACCTGCATATAGGTTTCTCAAGAGGCAGGTCAGGTGGTCTGGTATTCCCATCTCTTGAAGAATTTTCCACAGTTTATTGTGATCCACACAGTCAAAGGCTTTGGCATAGTCAATAAAGCAGAAGTAGATGTTTTTTCTGGAACTCTTGCTTTTTCAATGATCCAGCGGATGTTGGCAATTTGATCTCTGGTTCCTCTGCCTTTTCTAAAACCAGCTTGAACATTAGGAAGTTCACGGTTCACGTATTGCTGAAGCCTGGCTTGGAGAATTTTGAGCATTACTTTACTAGCATGTGAGATGAGTGCAACTGTGTGGTAGTTTGAGTATTCTTTGGCATTGCCTTTCTTTGGGATTGGAATGAAAACTGACCTTTTCCAGTCCTGTGGCCACTGCTGAGTTTTCCAAATGTGCTGGCATATTGAGTGTGGCACTTTCACAGCATCATCCTTCAGGATTTGAAACAGCTCCACTGGAATTCCATCACCTCCACTAGCTTTGTTCGTAGTGATGCTTTCTAAGGCCCACTTGACTTCACATTCCAGGATGTCTGGCTCTAGGTGAGTGATCACACCATCACGATTATCTGGGTCATGAAGATCTTTTCTGTACAGTTCTTCTGTGTATTCTTGCCATCTCTTCTTAATATCTTCTGCTTCTGTTAGGTCCATACCATTTCTGTCATTTATCGAGCCCATCCTTGCATGAAATGTTTCCTTGGTATCTCTAATTTTCTTGAAGAGATCTCCCTCAATTAAAAATAAATTTAAAAAAATTTAAAATAGTCCATCCATCATGAATACCCCTCACTAGAGATCGGTAAATCTCTAACTGCAGTAGTTGTTCAGTCGCTCAGTTGTGTCCGACTCTCTTTGATTTCGTGGACGGCAGCACACCAGTCTTCTCTGTCCTTCATTATCTCCTAGAATTTGCCCAAACTCACGTCCATTGAGTTGATGATGCCATCCATCCATCTCATCCACTGTCACCCTCTTCTCCTCCTGCCCTCAATCTTTCTCAGCATTAGGATCTAAACCTAATAGCAGTACCTTCCACAAAGTACTAACTGACTGAAAGAAATTAAATTTCCAAATTAATAATATTTTTATTTTTCCTGGAGTCAAAGAAATCTAGAATTCTGTAAGAAACAATGATCACTTTTACCCTAGTTCCTCCTAGTGTTGATATAGAAAACAATGGCTTTTCTCTACCACCATTCAGGAAACTTACCTCTAAATCAAAAAGGCAGTGGTACTATACTCGGGCTTTCCTCATGGTTCAGTGGTAAAAACAAACAAACAAACAAAAAACTCACCTACCAATGCAGGAGACTCAGGTTTGATCCCTGGGTCAGGAAGATCCCCTGGAGAAGGAAAGGCAACCCACTCCAGCATTCTTGCCTGGGAAAACCCATGGACAGAGGAGCCTGATGGGCTCCAGTCCATGGGGTCACAAGAATCGGACACAACTTAGTGACTAAAAAACAACTGTACTTTTAGATGTAAGGAGTTCCAGATGTGTGTGTGTGTGTGTGTATTATATCATAGAATTGATCTTTAGAATATGATATGTATCTCTAAGAAAAATAATCACAACAGTTCATTATCCTAAGTTTTAGATAAAACATTAGATGCAAACATTAAATAGCTTATTTAAAGTTCATATAGTCATTAGCAGAGTCAAGAATATACTTTAAATCTTCCAAAATATGAAAGAAAATTGTACCTTTATTTGGTAAAATTTATTCGCATTAAATCCTGCAGCCTTCCCCAACCTACGCAGATTTTCTTGAACAACTGCCTTGGGATCTCTCCGTTTGGAACTACTGAAGAGATTGAATGAGCTAAGAGTTGGTATGTAAGATATCCCACCTGTTCTTGTAGTAAATCCATGTATGAAAGTATCTGTTGAGGATAAACAATGAAGATTAAAACCAGGCTGTACAAAAGACTATAAAGCCTTACAAACCCAGTCTCTCATTAAGACTTTCCCTAATAACCTCACCCTGCATTAGTTTATCCAGCTTCTAATTTCTACAGCTCTTTATAGCTTCATCTGTTCTTATGACACAATGTTTTGAGTTTGTTTTTCCTTCTCCGTGGGATTACTGCTCTTCAAAGGGTATCTTTTCCCCATTAGTTTTTGCTATCCCAATAGCATATAGCTCACAGTAAATATCCTTTTACTAATAAGTGAGATCAACTGTTTTAAATTTCACTCTTTTGTGAAGGCACTACGGAGTTAAGGTTTCAGAATTTCTAAGCAGGAAATGCTTAGGGTCATAAATCTCATTTAAAACCAAGTCTGGGGATTTGTCTTAAAGCTGATTTGCATAAAGCGAATTTATTTAGAGTGGCTTTGAAGGGACTATCCCTTCACATTCGTGACTCTATAAGACCGTCCATGACACTCCCATGTTGTAACTGATGCTAAGGACCACATACTGTCACACCAGTCTACAAAAGAAACAAGGAAAAGCAGTGAACAACCTGTAAAGAAAGACTGGCTTTTCATATTCAAGTAAAACAACTGATAGCATTTAACATACCTGGGATCAAAGGAGATGTGATAATGGTTAATTCTCCCTTCAGTGCTGGCAAACTTCTCAAATAAGTTTCTATTTCATTCTGGATTGCTTCTAGTTCTTGAGATGTGATTATGTTTACTTCAGTAGACTGTTTCAAAAGACCTCCCTTCAAAGTCATCTGTAGATCTTCAAACTCAAAATTGTAAACATCAGTAAAGAGTTGATCAATGAAAGCCTTCATTAATGTCTTCCGGTGCACAGGCACAATTACCTTAATGCAACTCAAATTTTTTTCATCAATTTTTTGTTTAATTGTATACAAAGAGGCAGCCATGCTGGGATTGCTAACAATCTCAAATTCTCTCAAGAGAGCTGATAATCCATTGCCTGTTTCTAATTCACAATTATCATGGTCACAGCTGATGTTACTACAACACATTATGCAAAAAAACTTGGCCTTGGCACCATGGTGATATCGGACCGCATTCAATGTCTTTAATAATGTCTGATGACAGCTTTTCTGAGAGTTCAGTTTCAAACCAAAGAGATCAATCAACACTGCTTCTGCCATCCCCCAAAATTCACCTGTAAAGAAAAATTAAGCATAAGTAAGAATGCAAAATTATATCAATATATAGTTACAACAGAAATTTGTGGATGGGTAAAAAGAAGAATTGCATTGATTTTAAAATGTAACCAGAATAGTGAGCCTGGACTCCTCCCAGAAAAGCTAATCCACTGTTTATCAGAAGAGAACCATGACAGTGAAAGCAAAACCAGCTCTTAATTCATTTTGTGAATGTACTTTACATCTTTCCAGTAGAACAACAGGTTTGGTTTTGTTTTCAGATAATAAATTTTAAGCAGGGAATTACTTATTGACTTAGAGGAAGTCCTGTTTTTTAATTACAGGGTGTCAACATATCATTGATATATCATTAATCCTGACATGACAGGCTTGTTAGATCACATCCCTTCCTACCAAACACCTGGGCCTTCAGTTCAGTTCAGTTCAGTCGCTCAGTCCTGTCCGACTCTTTGCAACCCTATGAATCGCAGCGCATCAGGCCTCCCTGTCCATCACCAACTCCCGGAGTTCACCCAAACACATGTGCATTGAGTCGGTGATGCCATCCAGCCATCTCATCCTCCGTCGTCCCCTTCTCCTCCTGCCCCCAATCCCTCCCAGCATCAGGATCTTTTCCAATGAGTCTTTGCATGAGGTGGCCAAAGTATTGGAGTTTCAGCTTTAGCATCAGTCCTTCCAAAGAACACCCAGGACTGATCTCCTTTAGGATGGGGTGGTTGGACCTCCTTGCAGTCCAAGGGACTCTCAAGAGTCTTCTCCAACACCACAGTTCAAAAGCATCAATTCTTCAGTGCTCAGCTTTCTTCACAGTCCAACTCTCACATCCATACATGACTACTGGAAAAACAATAGCCTTGACTAGACGGACCTTTGTTGGCAAAGTAATGTCTCTGCTTCTTAATATGCTATCTAGGTTGGTCATATGGAGAAGGAAATGGCAACCCACTCCAGTATTCTTGCCTGGAGAATCCCATGGACAGAGGAGCCTAGTGGGCTGTCTATGGGGTCGCACAGAGTCGGACACGACTGAAGCAACTTAGCAGCAGCAGCAGGTTGGTCATAACTTTCCTTCCGAGAAGTCAGTGTCTTTTAATTTCATGGCTGCAATCACCATCTGCAGTGATTTTGGAGCCCCCAAAAATAAAGTCTGATACTATTTCCACTGTTTCCCCATCATTTCCCATGAAGTGATGGGGCCAGATGCCATGATCTTAATACCTGGGACATAAGATAAATAAAATTAAATGGAGTTGCATTTAAAATTAAAATTTTTTTAATTTCTTTTTTTTTTTTTTTTCAGAAAAATTGTATTTTTTTCCCCCCACAAAGAGACTCACAGGTATGAGCGGTTACCAGCAGGTTGAGGGAAGGCGGGGAGGGGCAAGATAGGGGTAAGGCAATTAAGATACAAACTACTATTTATAAAATAAATAAGCTACACGGATATATCGTACACCACAGAGAATACAGCCAGTATTTGAGAATAACCTTAAACGGCGTATAATTTATAAAAATGTTGACTCACCATGTTGAACCCAAAATTAATATTGTAAATTAACTGTACTTCAATTAAAAAAAAAAAAATCCGTTTTGAAGGTTAAGAGCAGAGATGACCGAGAGGTTTGCCTCCAGGATTCACAGGTATGGCAACACCCCGTTACATTAGCACTTGGCACTTGGTCCCTTCCTAAGTCCAACCATCACGCAGGTGAGGTGAGGTGAAGTCGCTCAGTCGTGTCCGACTCTTTGCGACCCCGTGGACTGTAACCTCCTAGGCTTCTCCAGGCAAGAATACTGGAGTGGATTGCCATTTCCTTCTCCAGGGGATCTTCCCGACCCAGGGATCGAACCCAGGTCTCCCGCATCAGAGGCAGACGCTTTAACCTCTGAGCCACCAGGGAAGCCCAATCATCACGCAAGCAACGGCCATTTGGATCACGTGAGCATATACTGGAGTGGATTGCCATTTCCTTCTCCAGGGGATCTTCCCGACCCAGGGATCGAACCCAGGTCTCCCGCATCAGAGGCAGACGCTTTAACCTCTGAGCCACCAGGGAAGCCCAATCATCACGCAAGCAACGGCCATTTGGATCACGTGAGCACCCCCCCTTCCCCCGCTCTCCTCACTCCCCCACTACACTTTCCTACCCCAGGCTGCCCGCCCCTCCGGGCTGCCGCTCTGTCTCTGGTGACCCCTCCGCTGTCAGCCTCTGCCCCTCCTAACCCCTCGCCCCGACTCCCGCCGCCCCCGCGGGCCTTTCTGACCGTCGGGCGCACACTCGAGGCCGTCCTCCGTCACTTTCGGTCGTACGCTCGGCTGCGAGCTCGAGCTCTGAGGCGTCTGCCGGCCCCGGTCCTGAGCGTGAGCGAGACCCAGAGGCCGCGAGCGCGCGCCCCCGCAGTCCTCAGCCGGGTCCCCGCCGCTGTGAGGGCGGCGCCCGGCCCGCCTCAGCCGCTGCACCCGCCTGACTGCGGGCGGGGCACCCGCCCCGCATCCACCCGACGGCCGCGGAGGCCGGGGGGCCGGGGGGCGGGGAGCGGGGGCGACCCGGGGCGAATGCGCCCGAGCGCCGGGAACCGCCCGCAGTTCCGGGTCCAGCCCGTACCTGCCGCGCAGCTCCTGGAAGAGGAACGGGAACCGAGCAGCGGCCGGGCCGAGCGGTGGAGGGCGGGCGGGCCGTGAGGGAGCCGGGCCGGCCTCCCGACGGGCGCGCGGCGGAGCGGCGGAGGGGCCGGCGGCCGCTTCCCTCCCCGGGCGACGGCGCCCTCTCCTGCGTCCGCGCTCGGGACCCCAGATTCATCCTCAGAGCCCTGGCCCCAGAACCTCCTTACGTTAGCACTTGGCACTGTGTCTCGTCCAAGTTCACGTACTGCGCCTCCTGAGGCAGATTTTTTTTTTCTTTCATCTTTACTGTTTGGCTTTGTTTCCAGAAACAAGTTAGTTGGCTGAACCCTCCTTTGCCTTTTTTGCTGATCCTGCCTAACTTTCTGGCCAGACTTCATAGCTCCTTCACGTGTGTGGATAAACCGATGTCCTTATAAAAATATGGGCCAAGCATAGAAAATTAGAAGGCACTGGCCTTAAGAGTTGTGATAAAAATGTAAATTAGCACCCCCTTTCTCCCCTCAAAGAGCGTAACATTTATTTATTTTAAAATACTGAACAGCTCCTGCCTGTGTAGATAGCAGATGCTGTGGCCAAAGGGAAAATACCTCCAACCGTCAAAGCGTAGGAGACAAGGTGCTTCCTGTGGCACTGGTTATGATGGAAGGAGGGGGTCCCTTTTTTCTGACAGTTGCTCACATGATAAGTTCTGAAGAATGTTTCCCTGAAAGAATCTCAGCAATCTGGGAGTTTAGAAGAGCACTGGGAACTGAGGCTGCTGCTATCCTGTTTAGAGAATGGGGTCCCCAATCCACCCACCAGTTAACCCACTCTTCAGTTCTGGCAGATTTTTTTTCCCAAAAACTGTATTTTCATTATTTTTCCGGACATATATTAAGAACACTGAGTGGTAAGTGTTGCAGCGGATCCGCTCTGCCCCAAGCTTGTTTTACGTTGAATATCACTAAACAAATTGGAGGTTAAAGCGGCTGCTTGGAATGCGGGAGACACGGGTTCGATCCCTGGGTTGGGAAGATCCCCTGGAGAAGGAAATGGCAACCCACTCCAGTACTCTTGCCTGGAGAATCCCATGGATGGAGGAGCCTGGTAGGCTACAGTCCATGGGGTCGCAAAGAGTCGGGCACGATTGAGCGACTTCACTTTCACTTTCACTTTAGTTACAAAGCTGGGTTAAAACATTTGTGTCTGTTTTTATAGACGATGGTGGGCATTTATTTCCTGTCATGCAACAGCAAACAAGTTAAAAAAGAAATATTTCAAAATAGAGACAACATCGGGGAAGAGAAAGTTTGTCATTATATTGTATTTACAAACCATTTCCTTTCACCATCTGATCCTGGACTATGGCCTGATCTGACACTCATCTCATCCCCATTGCCCCACTCCAGTGATTCTCAATCCTGGCTGAACATCAGAACTACAAGTAGAACTTTATTTTTTATTTTTATTTTTTTACTCTATTTTATTTTATTTTTTAATTTTATTATTATTTTTTTTACTTTACAATACTGTATTGGTTTTGCCATACATTGACATGAATCTGCCATGAGTGTACGTGAGTTCCCAATCCTGAACCCCCCTCCCACCACCCTCCCCATATCATCTCTCTGGGTTATCCCAGTGCACCAGCCCCAAGCATCCTGTATCCTGTATCGAACCTAGACTGGCGATTTGTTTCTTACATGATAGTATACATGTTTCAATGCCATTCTCTCAAATCATCACCCTCTCCCTCTCCCACAGAATCCAAAAGTCTGTTCTATACATCTGTGTCTTTTTTGCTGTCTCGCATACAGGGTTGTCATTGCTATCTTTCTAAATTCCATATATATGTGTTAGTATACTGTATTGGTGTTTTTCTTTCTGACTTACTTCACTCTGTATAATAGGCTCCAGTTTCATCCACCTCATTAGAACTGATTCAAATGTATTCTTTTTAATGGCTGAGTAATACTCCATTGTGTATATGTACCACAGCTTTCTTATCCATTTGTCTGCTGATGGACATCTAGGTTGCTTCCGTGTCCTGGCTATTATAAACAGTGCTGCAGTGAACATTGGGGTACACGTGTCTCTCTCAATTCTGGTTTCCTTGGTGTGTATGCCCAGCAGTGGGATTGCTGGGTCATAAGGCAGTTCTATTTGCAGTTTTTTAAGGAATCTCCACACTGTTCTCCATAGTGGCTGCACTAGTTTGCATTCCCACCAACAGTGTAAGAGGGTTCTTTTCTCCACACCCTCTCCAGCTTTTATTGCTTGTGGACTTTTGGATCACAGGCATTCTGACTGGTGTGAAATGGTACCTCATTGTGGTCTTGATTTGCATTTCTCTGATAATGAGTGATGTTGAGCATCTTTTCGTGTGTTTGTTAGCCATCCGTATGTCTTTTTTGGAGAAATGTCTATTTAGTTCTTTGGCCCAAGTAGAACTTTAAAAAGCAGAAATGCAGAGACCATCCCGCTCTACCACCTCCAGATACACATCTGAATCAGAAACTCAAGAAGTCAAGTCTCAGCCTGTTTTGCTTTGCTTTTTGTTTTGTTTTAATCTCTACAGATGATTCAGATGCATAATTAGATTTGAAAAAATGACTTCCCTATTACCAAACCACTCAAACTAAAGGCTGTTCCTTGGAACACCATATGATTTCATCCTTTACATAAACTATTTCTTCTACTTAGAATATTGTTCTCTATATATACTTTTTTTTTAAGCTCAAATATAACCTTTCTTGTAGCCCCATCTCCTCACCAAGCACAATCAACAACTTCTTGAAGCATTTTGTTTGTACAGGAGAAGCTCATTCATAGATGCAGTCTGGATCCATAACCAAGCAGTACATTGAAAAAGTCAGTTAAAGATTAAATTGTATACTTCATAAATATGAACATGGTAGTATATAAATTATATCTAAATAAATCTGTTTCAAAGGAAAGTTAAGCCAGTCATGAAAAAGTATAAATATAATACTTATAATATATTAAAAGTATAATACCTTAAAGTTTCTTTTTTTAACCTGAAACAGCTACATGCTTGTTTGCCAGTCTGTTGAGTGGCACAGGCTTTTGCCACAGCCTTTCCTTTGTACATGGCCTCCAGATTAGAGTTCTGTGTCATATTGCTACTATAAAGTACACTTCCCAACCATCAGCTAGGCTTTCTCAAAATTTCATTCTTTTAAGAGGAAAATGAGGCTTCCTGGGTGGCGCTAGCGGTAGAGAACCCACCTGCCAATGCAGGAGAGACATAGGTTCTATGAATCCTTGTGCCAGGAAGATCCCCTGGAGAAAGGAATGGCAACCCATTCCAGTATTCTTGCCTGGAGAATCCCATGGACAGAGGATTCTGGCAGGCTACAGTCCATGGGATCACAAGGAATTGGACACAACTAAAGCGACTTATCATGCACGCAAGAGACACTTGTGAAGCTATCTGAGTGCAAATTACTTCTTTATAATCTTTTTATAGTTATGCATTCAAACAACTCACCTTAATTGGGTCTTGAAAAATATAAGTGCGCTTTTAAAGAACAAACTTTTTCCCACACTATTACATTGGTTTACTTAATAACTAAATTGTGAAAGCACAGTGACAGTTTCAACTGGCATAAACAGGTTTGAGAACAAACACAAGTGACATTGTCAGATGTACAGTTTTCATTGGTAGGAGCAGAAGTGGGCAGACTCATTGGAGAGTGGCCTTCTAACCCTTCAGCATTCAGCATGCACATTCAGCGTGATGTGGGTATTTGCGGCTTATGATTTAAAAGGAAATAGAATGAGTTCATTGGTGAGAGGTTAAGTGTAGGTAGACTTAGCAAACACACACTGTACCTCTACATTTTCATTATTTGCCTTTGCATCTACACCCGTAGAGGCTTAAAAAGTGTTTGGGGGACAGAGATAGTGCCTGGCTGTTAAGGGGAACCATTGAGAAAATCACCAGGAATTGTTACATCACCATGTAAATCCTTGTCTTGATAATTTAAAAACTGGTAACAGTTGTCTTTAAGCCATTTACACTAGAGTTTATGAGTCCTTCCAGAAGTGGACATAAAACATGCAAATTTCCTTGTGAAAAACTTACGTTAGTTTCCATAACAAATGAGCAAACTGGATGGCTTAAAACAACAAAATGTGTTCTCTGTTCCTCCAGATTATCACAGAGCACTGGCTTTCGGTGCCCTGCTTCATACGTCAGACTTGATCAGAGAAGTCCCACCTTCGACTTAAAGCTATAAACAACGAATAATACATAAATATTCTCTACATTCTCTCTGAAAGGACGTTCGGGAACAGTACCGATCCTCTGGTTACTTTCTGTTTTCAGCAACCTGAAACTTTAATCTCATTGCCTAGCCAGGGAAGAGAATAATCCCTAGTTTCAGCAGATTCTAAGACTCTGCCATATAATAGGTATGGTATTATGATAATTTTTTTAATTTTAATGATTCACTTAATTTAGTCTTTTGGGATGTCTCTGATGTTCTAGCTTCTCTTGAAAACATGAGGTAGAAATAGTCTTTTTTACCTGAATTGTGTATTATTGATTCTTACCAATACATGCAGTATGTTATATTTTTCCCATGATGCCTCTTTAGTTTTTTGTTGGAATTGAGCCATCCAGAACTGATTCCATCATGTTTTTTTAAGTCTCAGTTTCAGGAAAACTTTTATCTTTCCCCAGGTTAGTTTTTTAGCTTCCCAGTCGAAATCAACTTGAGATATTAAATTTCCTCTCCCATTTGGAAAACAAAAAGGCAATTTCATATCCATTTGAAAATTATCTACACAATTTTTCTCTCCTTGTTTTCTTATAAAATATTTGCTCTAAAAGAGGTGGGAGGAAATTATAAACTTAATTAAAACTACCTGGCAGGTCCACAAAGCAGTTTTTTCCATTCTGGATGAAAAATGATGTTTATGTGACATGGGTGCACATGGATGGTTGCCTCTTAATTCGTTTAAGCCGGAAGCTCTCAAAACCCTGGGGCTGGGAGGGTGGGGGGAAGGATTTGACAGCCTTGCTTTATTTTGCTCATTAACTTAGAGGGAGGTACTGGATGATGAATTTCCAAAAGCTGGAAACATGGCCTTTTAAAAATCTCCTCCCAAGGGCCAATTATAGACACTTGCCTCTTGAATTCAAATGAGATGGTACACAAATATTGTTTATTACAATGCCTAAGTACATATTAAATACCTAATGTTAATTTGGATCCTAATTCAAATTTCATGCTTCCTGCTGGGATGTATGACCTTTGGCAAATTTCCTAATTTCTCCAAATTTTAGTTTCCTTATTTTCAAAATATAGGTAAAAATAATGTCTAGACTTTGGACTGCTGTGAAGGATAAAACAGATAATCTATGTGAAAGTTGTTGCTTAGTCACTAAGTCACGTCCGGCTCTTTGCAACCCCATGGACTGTAGCCTGTCAGGCCCCTCTACCCATGGAATTTCCCAAGCAAGAAGACTGGAGCAGGTTGCCGTTTCCTCCTCCAGAGGATCTTCCCAACCCAGGAATCAAACCCATGTCTCCTGCATTGGCCAGTGGATTCTTTACCACTGAGCCACCAGGAATGACCCCACTATGTGGAAATACTTACAGGTAATTAATAAATGTTGGCATGAAATTAAAAGACGCTTACTCCTTGGAAGAAAAGTTATGATCAACCTAAATAGCATATTGGAGAAGGCAATGGCACCCCACTCCAGTACTCTTGCCTGGAAAATCCCATGACGGAGGAGCCTGGTGGGGTGCGATCCATGGGGTCGCGAAGAGTCCGGCATGACTGAGTGACTTCACTTTCACTTTTCACTTTCATGCATTGGAGAAGGAAATGGCAACCCACTCCAGTGTTCTTAGACTGAACTGAACTGATAATATTTGAAGGCAAAAGGAGAAGAGGGCTGAAGAGGATGAGATGGTAAGATGGCATCATCGACTCAATGGATGTGAATTTGAGCAAACTCTGGGAGATAGTGAAGGACAGGGAAGCCTGGTGTGCTGTGCAGTCCATGGGGTTTCAAAGAGTCAGACACGACTTAACGACTAAACAGTAGTTATTATAGGACATGGTTGTTTTTTATAGTATTTCCATTGCATGTTTTCTGTAAAGCTAGTTATTTAGTTGAAAGTTTTTCCTAATTGATTTTTTACATGTAATATTTGTCTATTTATTATCAAATACTGTAGATATTATAAGGTTTTTATTTTTAAAATCAGAGTCACTTAATTCATATTTATATTTCCCACAATGTTTTGTATATATATATGTACCCCATATGTAGCTTGAATGAAAGAATAACTGATACTGTCTAATCTCTAAACTCTTGTTTTCATTGATTTATGCAATTGTAAGGAATTATCCCTGGTGGCTCAGAGGTTAAAGCGTCTGCCTCTAATGCGGGAGACCCGGGTTCGATCCCTGGGTTGGGAAGATCCCCTGGAGAAGGAAATGGCAATCCACTCCAGTATTCTTGCCTGGAGAATCCCACGGACGGAGAAGCCTAGTAGGTTACAGTCCACGGGGTCGCAAAGAGTCGGACACGACTGAGCGACTGAACTGAACTGAAGGAATTATCAGTAGATGGCAGTAGTTTATTTTCACTTTTATTTTTTTGTCCATTTTGGGGAGATCCGAAAAAAACTATTACTTTCTCAATTTTAAACTAGGTATCCTTTCATGAATAGCTTGTTTAAAGAAATATCACCCAACAGTTCTTCAGTGTATGCTGCTTCAGGAGTAGATATTCAAAAGTACCAATTACTTTATTTTTGCTGTAAAAATCTAATTTTCTAATTTTTTGGGGGGGGTTTCTTCATCAAATACTTTGTAGAGAATATGAAAATGAATAAGGCACTGTATTTGCCTTCCTGGAGCTTATAGTATAATAAGGAAATACAGTATAAAATAATGTAAATTCAGTAATAGGAATAGAAATAGTTGAGTGACAAAAATTTGCTAAATACATTCATTATTTCACTTCATCCTCACAGTAATCTAATGAGGCTGCGACTATTATTGATAAGGAATCTGAGTCTCAGGTTGGAAATAATTTGCCTAATAAACTAGCAGTTGCTCAACTTTGTTTCAAGATTAGCCCTGTCTTACCCCAGGACCTAGTAGTATCTACCTCATAGGGCTAAATGAGTTAATATTTATAAATTGAATATTTATAGAGTTCCCATACATAGCACAGAATCAGCACTATATAATGTTCATTTTTTAAAAATCTAAAACATTTAGAACAGTGGGACAAAAAACTAAAGCACTATTTAGTTGTTTATCTTTATAATCAATTGAGAGAACTCACTGAAAGTATAAATGTAGACGGTATGCATTTTCAACATAGGTAACACTAAGAATAATATCTTTAACTGTGAAACCCATACAAAAAAGCTGGAGAGCTTGGATTCATTGGCATTGATCTGGGGGCAGAAAAGACATAGAGTAATGGTATGAACAGAGTGAATGGACTCAGTATCAGGGGAGACTTCCTGAAGGAGGCAGATCAGAAGTGAGGTTTGAAGAAAGGAAGTAATGTGAATAAACAGGAAAGAATCATATATTCTCAGAGGTGATTATGACACTGTTGAGTATTTCTCTCAGGACTTCTTTAGCTTGATAAGATATTTCTGGATAGATTTGAGTTTCCTGACTTAGGAAGCGATTTAACTTTGTTGTTGTTTTTATCAGATTGCAATCTTTAAAAATTTTGTTTTTTAAAAACACTTGTAACTAGTATACAAGTACTCTGTGTCAATATTTAACCAATCTTTAGGAAAGATATTTAGTGATTTTGCACATTTCCTTGTGGAAGCTTCCTTATATACATGCCTTACTGTTATGATAATATTTTACTTCTTCTGGCTGGCAAAGTTTATCATGATTTTAGTATGATTTGGAAAGATTCACAGGTTCTATAAAAAATCAACTAAGATTTTTTTAAAAAAGATTTCATCTAAAAAGAAAAATCCATATGTTCAAATGTTAAGCAGAAACATTACATTCATTTTATTAATCATGCAGAATTGTGTGATTTCTTCTTTATAGGAATGGACAGGCAAAATCAGATATGCTTTTTCCAAAAACTGGTAATGTCTTTAATTCTGCCAACTCAGCATTCATTCATTGCATTCATTCTCTGGGAGAGGAAAGAACTCTTTCTTTTAATCTTTAAAAATAAAAAAAAAATCTCCCCCTTCATCTCATCAGTTTCTACTAAGTATAGAGGAGGTTGGTGATTTTAAACCTGTGTAAGGCTTACCTTGGCTGGCACTGGACAGGAATGCCATATTCCCTGCATCCTGTACCCATGGCAGAAGTTGCTAATCCATTTTATCACTGTTTTTCACAGATCTTGGTTGTAGTTTTAGAATACACTTCACAATAGTACTGGAGGTACCAGCTACTGATCCATAATAATTATTTACTTAAGATATATGTCAGATACTATGTGGAGTATGTTACATACATTCATTATTGTGTGATCAATCATGTCCAATTCATTGTGGCCCCATGGACCACAGTAGTCCACCAGGCTCCTCTGACCAGGAAATTTTCCAAACAAGAATACTGGAGTGGGTTGCCATTTCCTACTCCAAGGGATCTTCCTGACCCACTTCTGGGAACCCACATTCCCAGGTCTCTGGGAACCTCCATCTCTTGTGGTCCCTGCATTGGCAGGTGAATTCTTTACCACTAGCGCCACCTGGAGAAGCCCACATTCATTATTACACTAGCCCGATGAAGTTTTACAGACGAGGACATTGATGATCAAAGAAATTAAGAAACTTCTCAGGGTCATAACAGCTAAAAAGCAGGACTAGCAAGAGCCATAGAGAGTTCTACTTTCTTCCCCAATCTCTCACTCAGTCATTGTATTTTAATTCCTGGAACTGATGATGAATGCCATTGCCATCCCTGTGACACATTTGACAGTTAATTTACTTTCAGGATCACTAATACACGACACACACAAAAAAAGAAACGTGAAAGATTATCAGCACTGATTATTTTATATGAGAAAAGGTGAACTGAAAAGGTGGAAAGAGACACAAGAATGTCACAAAACGAAAGGAAGAGTCAAGGAGTTCCCAAAGAAGGTAATGCAGCACTTTTCATAAATATAGAGCAGTAACAGAAAAAGTAGTGTCATAGGAAAATTGGGCTAAAAATGGTAGCAAGTTAGGATAGAGGAAAGCTGCCAGGAGGTAGCTTCTAGAGTGTTTAGAAAAGGCATAACAACCTGAAAATGCAGGCCTATAATGAAAATTCATCAACTGTAATTGAGAAATAGTTGTTATGGTAGCACTATAATTATAGTATATGTGCAGATGGTCTGGATAAAAAATTTTAGGACAATCAAAATATTTATAATGTTCCATAAAGGAACAGGTGTAGTATTGCAGTAGGTGACTTTGAATTGTCTATTATCATGGCCTTTGATTTTAGTTTTGTTTATAGTCAGAAAGGGAAGAATATCAACCCTAAATTTAGTTCATTAATGAGAAAACATCACAATTTTCATGATTTGGAGTGATGAAACATTAGTTTCTTAGAATGTTTGCATTTAGATTTTTATTATGTACTTTATTCTTTTTGTCTAGCTCTGGCTAAACAAGACACATCTTCATTAACCGATGCTGTAGAACAAGTTGCAAAGCAACAACAATCACAAACATCAGAAATAGAAAGAAACAGAAAAATTCTGTTCCATTTGCAGGTAACCTATTTCACAAAATTTGTAAATGAGTTTTTATGTTCTTTAAAACTATATTAAATTAGTAAGAGGACTTTATTTTTTGGGGCTCCAAAATCACTGCAGATGGTGATGGCAGCCATGAAATTAAGAGACGCTTCCTCCTTGGAAGAAAAGTTATGACCAACCTAGATAGCATGTTGAAAAGCAGAGACATTACTTTGCCAACAAAGGTCCGTCTAGTCGAGGCTATGGTTTTTCCAGTGGTCATGTATGGATGTGAGAGTTGGACTGTGAAGAAAGCTGAGCACCGAAGAACTGATGCTTTTGAACTGTGGTGTTGGAGAAGACTCTTGAGAGTCCCTTGGACTGCAAGGAGATCCAACCAGTCCATTCTGAAGGAGATCAGCCCTGGGTGTTCTTTGGAAGAAATGATGCTAAAGCTGAAACTCCAGTACTTTGGCCACCTCATGCGAAGCGTTGACTCATTGGAAAAGACTCTGACGCTGGGAGGGATTAGGGGCAGGAAGAGAAGGGGACACAGAAGATGAGATGGCTGGATGGCATCACCAACTCGATGGACGTGAGTTTGAGTGAACTCTGAGAGATGGTGGTGGACATGGAGGCCTGGCATGCTGCAATTCATGGGGTCGCAAAGAGTCGGACACGACTGAGCAACAGAACTGAACTGAATAACTTCTGAGGAAGCAATATAACATTTCTAATGTTCATATTTATACCTTCTAAATTATTCTGGTTTCCTTAAGTAAGGGCTTCACTGGTGTCTTAGATGGTAAATAACCCACCTGCAATGAGGGAGGCCTGGGTTCGATCCCTGGGTTGGGAAGATCCCCTGGAGGAGGGCATGGCAACCCACTCCAGTATTCTTCACTGGAGAATTCCCACGGACAGAGGAGCCTGGTGGGCTATATCCATGGGGTCACAAAGAGTCGGACATGACTGAGTGACTAAGCACACATAACATCCTTAGGTAAAATCTACATGAATATTCCAGTTTTGAGGAACATTTCTGCAGAGATTCAACAGTGTCATCATACTAAAGATAAGCATATAAAACACAATGGTCACATAGAATTATTTTAAATGTATTTGATAGTTTTTCCTAAAATGCTGAATTGAAGGAAGGTTAAGTTTTTAAGCCAATGTTTTTAAAGATGTGGCTTAGAAACTACTAGTTGCCAGTGAACATTTCAGGTAGATAAGGAACATTTCAGGAAGATAAGTAACACTTCTGTGTTCCTTAAATTTTTCCTGGAGGAGGAAATGGCAGCCCACTTCAGTATTCTTGCCTGGAGAATCCCATGGACAGAGGAGCCTGGCAGGCTATAGTCCACGGGGTCACAGAGATTCGGACACGACTGAGCAACTAACACTTAAATTTCAAAATATGTTCATAATTCCATCACAGGAATCTGAAAACCATACTTGTTTGTGTATTTAGCATAGACATAATTATTCTGTTAATAAAGCTGAAGAAGGAAAAATGAAACAGTGTTTTTACTCTTTAAAGTTTTTTAAAATTAAATGTATCATTGATATGAAAAGAATATACTCTAGATCTGAATTGCCAGGAGATGATTTGCTACTTCTAGCTCCTTGGTTTAATCTTTCCATGCTTCTATTTTCTCATTTGTAAAATGTAAATAATAATAGGACCTATCTGTAAGGTTTTCATGATAATTAAATGAAAGAATACTTGTAAACATTACATAAGGTATCCTTGCTGGGACCCTGGTGGGCAGTGTAGGACCAGATTTTGAATATGGTTTTAGGCATTAATGCAACAACAGATATGATAATAATTACACTTATGTGGTAGTATAGATTTCTAATAAATATTTGCATTGCGTGAAATTAAAAGACACTTGCTCCTTGGAAGAAAAGTGATGACCAATCTCGACATCATATTCAAAAGCAGAGTCATTGCTTTGCTGACAAAGGTCCGTCCAGTCAAGGCTATGGTTTTTCCAGTGGTCATGTATGGATGTTAGAATTGGACTGTGAAGAAAGCTGAGCATGGAAGAATTGATGCTTTTGAACTATGGTGTTGGAGGAGACTGTTAAGAGTCCCTTGGACTGCAAGGAAATCCAACCAGTCCATCCTAAAGGAGATCAGTACTGGGTGTTCATTGGAAGGACTGATGTTGAAGCTGAAACTCCAATTTGGCCACCTGATGCAAAGAACTGACTCACTGGAAAAGACCCTGATGTGGGGAAAGATTGAAGGCAGGAGAAGAAGGGGATGACAGAGGATGAGATGGTTGGATGGCATCACTGACTCAATGGACATGAGTTTGAGCAAGCTCCAGGAGTTGGTGATGGACAGGGAGGCCTGGTGTGCTACAGTCCCTGGGGTTGCAAAGAGTCAGACATGACTGAGCGACTGAACTGAACTAAGTCACTTTAGGAAAAAATACATGTTGACAGTAGGATATAATATAAAAATAATAATTTCTTAGATTTCTATAAAGAATCATTTCATAAAACTTGTCAATCTTCAAGGAGTTTTAGAGATGTTATTTCGTTTATATTGAGAACCTAATTTCTGTTAAGCATTTTGCTGAACATTGTCCTCACTCTTAAGCTACTCACCATCTGTTAAAAATTAAAGTGAAAGTGTTAGTCATATCGGACTCTTAGTGACCCCATGAACTTTAGCCCACCAGGCTCCTCTGTCCGTGGAATTCTCTAGGCAAGAATACTGGAGTCCGGTTGCCATTCCCTTCTCCAGGGGATCTTCCTGACCCAGAGATGGAACCTGGGTCTCCTGCATTGCAAGTGTTTTCTTTTACTATCTGAGCCACCAGAGAAGTCCTCACCATCTGTTGAAGAGGGAGACAAATAACTAAACAAATAATTACATGCAGGGAAGTATGTCAACAATAGAGACATAAACACAGATTTAACATTGAAAAAGGAGTGATCAGTTGAGTTTTAAAGAATAGCTGGAGTTCACTAGAATGATTGGGTGTATGGGATTGGTTTGAGGGTTAAAGGGAAATGAGGATGTGATATTCTAGGAAAAAAAAAAAAACTGAGAAAATTCAGAGGCCTGAAATAGCATTGGTATATTCATAGAGCTATAAGTAGTTTGGTAGTGGAATAACATAGAATGTATTTTGAGAAGCAATAAGAGATGTATAGCATGAAAAGAAGCTTAAATTTTATTTTAGAGTTGATGAGACGGTTTTGATAGACTTCAAAAGAGTGAATGATTAAACTTATGTTTTAGAAAGAGAATTCTAGATGCATGAAAGATACTTGTTATAATCCAACATCAATTTAAGATAAAAACTACCAGCAAATTAGGAATAGAAGAAAGTTCTAACCAACTAAAAGGGGCATCTACATAAATCCTGCAGGCAACATACGTAATAGTGGAAGACTGAATATTTTTCTCCTAAGATCAGGGATAAAGCAAGCATATGTCTTCTTATCACTTCTGCTCATTCTGTGGTACTGCTAATTCAAGCCACTCCACAGAAAAAGAAATAAAAGGTATCCTGATTGGAAGGGAGGGAGTAAAACTTTTTATTCACATACAGCATGATTTTTTTGAGTAAATCCTAAGGAATCTATTATTTTAAAATCTATTAGGACTAATAAGAATCCCCCTGCAATGTGGGAGACCTGGGTTCAATCCCTGGGTTGGGAAGATTCCCTGGAAAAGGGAAAGGCTACCCACTCCAGTATTCTGGCCTGGAGAATTGCATGGATTGTATAGTCCATGGGGGCGCAAAGAGTCAGACATTACTGAGCGACTTTCACTTTTTCTGGACTAAAAAGGGAGTTTAGAAAGGTTGCAAGATAAGATTAATTATAAAAACCAGTTGTATTTCTACATTTTAAAAGAATCAGAAATTGGAATTTAAAAAGCATTATTATTTACAGTGGCATCAAAATTATGAAATAGGGGTAAATTTAACAAAAGTATTGTAGACTGAATGTTTGTATCACCCCCAAAATTCATATACTGTAGCCTTAAAAACCCATGTGGTTGTGGTTGGAGATGAGGTCTTTGTCAAGTAATTAGGCTTAGATGATGTCATGAGGGTGGGATCATGGTGGTAGGGTTAGTGCCCTTAGAAGAAAAGATACCAGAGAGCTTGCTCTTTGTTATGTGATGACACAGTGAGAAGTTGGCCCTCTGCAAGCCAGGAAGAGTTCTCACCAGAACCTGACTATGCTAACACTCTGTCCAGCCTACAGAACTGTGAGAGAGAAATTTGTGTTGTTTTAGCCACTAAGTCTATGATATTTTGTTATGGCTGTGCTAGAGCAAACTAAGACAAGATGTAAGACCTGTGTACTAAAAACTGCAACACACTGTTGAGAGAAATTAAAGACCAAAATAGAGAGAGATACCATTTTCATGAATCATAAGATTCAGTATTGTTAACATGTCAGGTCTTTCTCTTCTATCTATTGTTTAAAAGCAGTTCTACTCAAAATTCCAGCAGGCTTTTTTAGAGAACTTGACAGACTGATTCTGAAAGACCTATGGGAGGGAGAGGAAGAAGCATGGAAACAGGGAGACCAGTTAAGAGCTGGGCCATGCTACAAAGACTGGTCAGCAGTGAGCTGGGATTTTATTTTAGACAGGCCCAGGCATCAAGGTTTGCTGTTAAATAGGTTGTGGGGATAAGATTAAGGGAAGAATCAAGAATGGCTTCTAGGTTTTTTAGTATCCGAGTTGGAAAGTTTATTGAAATCAGAAAGGCTGAAAGAGGAGCATATTGGGCTTGCAAATTAAAAGCTCTTTTCTGAATATGTATATTGAGATGGCTGTCAGATATCCAAATAGAATGTCAGATGGGCGTTTTAAATATCAACACTGGAGATAAAGATTGAAGTTCATCAGCATATTGTATCTTTCAGTGTACTTCCCTCTCCTGTCTCTGTCAAGAAAAGGATAGGCGGGGTCTGCCTTCTTAGTGAAGTGCTTCCCTCCCATAATTATACATTAATTTAAAGAGGATGACCATACTAGATAGAAGAAAAAGAATAAAAGCCTATAGTAATACTGGTGGGGAAAATCTACAGAATTTGATGAATAGTTAAATATAAAGAGGGCTTCCGTGATGGCTTAGACAGTGAAGAATCTGCCTGCAATGCAGGAGACTCAGGTTTGATGCCTGGGTCAGGAAGATTCCATGGAGAAGGGAACAGCTACCCACTCCAGTATTCTGGCCTGGAGAATTCCATGGACAGAGGAGCCTAGTGGGCTACAGTTCACAGAGTCACAAAGAGTTGAACACGATTGAGCAACTAACGCTAAATATAAACAGAAGTGAGAAATTAAATATGGCTCCCAAAGGAATACCATTAACTAAGTTTGGGAATACAGAGGTGTGGTAATTTGCATTTTTGGTCCCAAATATTCATCCTTGTGTATATTTTACCCTTTACTGTTTATCATTATAATCACCTCCCATAGTGGGTGGACATACTTTCTACCCCTCCACTGAGAAGTTTGATCATGTGACCAGATGGTATGTTAGCAGATGTTATTCTAACAAAAGTTTGAAAAAGTTTTTACATAATTGGGCTTCCATTCTTTGCATCTACTGTAATCATGAGAAGGACACGCCTGACCTGGCCCACTGGAGGAAAAGACACATGTGAAGCAAAGCCAAGACACCCAGGTCAGCCCAGTTGAAGCCAACCTAAACCATTTTACAGACCGCCAATCTCCAGACATTTGAACAAATCCACCTGAAGTTAACAGAACCACCTAGTGGGTAGCAATACACACTAGTGTGTTACAGAGTTTTTGTGGTTCTGACAATTGGCAACTGATACAAGGGAGAACAGGATGGGCCATGGGAGGGGAGGTGTCATCTGATTTTTGGACAATGAATTTGAGATGCCCAGTGGTAGCTGGGCATAGGACTTAATAGTCATTTACATTCTGTGTAGATCTTGAGATACATATATACTGATGATTCACAGAATGTAAATGACAGCAATATGTGAACCGTGAACTCCCTGATGTTCAAGCTGGTTTTAG
This sequence comes from Cephalophus harveyi, assembly GCA_006410635.1. NCBI lineage: Eukaryota > Metazoa > Chordata > Mammalia > Artiodactyla > Bovidae > Cephalophus > Cephalophus harveyi. Next base: position 327,656 of record SJYT01079996.1, on the reverse strand, counting down.
AAAAGGCAGAGGAACCAGAGATCAAATTGCTGACATCCGCTGGATCATCGAAAAAGCAAGAGAGTTCCAGAAAAACATCTACTTCTGTTTTATTGACTATGCCAAAGCCTTTGACTGTGTGGATCACAATAAACTCTGGAAAATTCTGAAAAAGATGGGAATACCAGACCACTTAACCTGCCTCTTGAGAAATTTGTATGCAGGTCAGGAAGCAACAGTTAGAACTGGACATGGAACAACAGACTGGTTCCAAATAGGAAAAGGAGTACGTCAGGGCTGTATATTGTCACCCTGCTTATTTAACTTATATGCAGAGTACATCATGAGAAATGCTGGACTGGAAGAAACACAAGCTGGAATCAAGATTGCCAGGAGAAATATCAATAACCTCAGATATGCAGATGACACCACCCTTGTGGCAGAAAGTGAAGAGGAGCTAAAAAGCCTCTTGATGAAAGTGAAAAAAAAGACTCTGATGCTGGGAGGGATTGGGGGCAGGAGGAGAAGGGGACGACCGAGGATGAGATGGCTGGATGGCATCACGGACTCGATGGACGTGAATCTGAGTGAACTCCGAGAGATGGTGATGAACAGGGAGGCCTGGCGTGCTGCGATTCATGGGGTCACAAAGAGTCGGACACGACTGAGCGACTGAACTGAACTGAACTGAAGTATGTGTAAGATTATCCAAGGAGTATAGATAGAATGAGAGAAGAAAATTATGATGACTGCCCCCTGAGGAAAACCTATATTTGAAGGAACCAATGAGACAGAGAAGGAATGCTCAGAGGTATCTGAGAAGCAGAGATGAGTGTTGGGTAGGTTCTAAAAGCAGGTGCTGGTTAGAAATGCCAGATGTCCCAGAGAGGTAAGAGTTACGTGTGCTCTGTCGCGTCTGACTCTTTGCAACCCTGTGGACTGTAGCCCACCAGGCTCCTCTGTCCATGGGATTGTCCAGACAAGATCGTGGAAGTGGGTTGCCGTTTCCCTCTCCAGGATATCTTCCTGACCCAGGAATCGAACCCACATTTCCTGAACCTCCTATATTGGCAGGCAGATTCTTTACCACTGCACCACATGGGAGGCAAATATAAATACACCTTCATAATTATCTTATAAGTGAAGAAAGTGAGGCTTGAATAGGATAATTAAGTTTGCTATTTGATCATGGGCTTCCCTGGTGGCTCAGACAGTAAAGAACCTGCCTGAAATGCAGGAGACCTGGGTTTGATCCCTGGGTTGGGAAGATCCCGGGGAGGAGGGCATAGCAACGCACTCCAATATTCTTGCCTGGAGAATCTCCATGTACAGAGGAGCCTGGTGGGCTACAGTCCATGGGGTCACAGAGTCTGACATGACTGAGCAACTCAGCACAGCATGTATAATCACCCCAGCTAGTAAACAGCAGTAAGGGCACTAGAACTTAGATCTTTTGTCCTTTTAACTCAGAGTTTTATCATTTTTATCATAAATTTTTCTTTAGTTCGTACTTCTGATGCCCATAAATATATCGTTAAAATTATTGTAAAGTATCTTTTATATATTAAATGTCAAGACAAATGATAAAATTTTAATACTGAGAATTAGATGAACATTAAAAAATAAGAAATATGTAACCCTGGGCTCCCT
>SJYT01079996.1:110316-325769 GCA_006410635.1 Cephalophus harveyi | reverse complement strand
TCCCTCTGATTATAAGATAATTTCATTACTTTATTACATGTCTCCTTCTATTATGCATCAATTTTTCTATATTTGATAAAAAATATTTTTTATGTTAAGTGATTTTTCTACACACACTGTGGATCAAAACAGTGGCTTTTCTTTCATGTTGAATATCATGAATTAATAACAATAATGTTGAAATATCTTACAGAATGAACTTCATGAGCTTGAAACACAAATAGCATCTGTCTCTGCAGAAACTAAAGAAACAGAAAGGCAAATTTATCAGCAAGATGCTGCCATACAGAATACCAGACTTCGGTGTGGAGACCTGGAAAATCAAATCAAATCCTTACACGCAGAAAATGTGAAGCTTAAATCTGACATAGAAACAGCCCAAGAAAATTTTGAGGAACAGATGATAAAATATAATGAATACTATGCCAAGATAAAAGCACATAAAGATAGTCTGAGAGAGGTAGAGAACAAATGGTCATTTATGACTGAACTCAATGAGAAACGAGACCTTGTAAAAAAACTAAAGACAATGAAAGAGGAACTAAAGCTGGATCTCCAAAATCCAGAAGGAAACCTGATGAGACAAGCACAGGTTTGAAATACCGCTTATTAAAACATTTTCTAGTATTCCTTTTTTTGTGAGTACACTTACTCAGCGATAAATTATCATTAACTTGGTAGAATACCCATGAGTGCTCTAACTGGATTCGCAGCTTTTAAAAACTTGTGTAAGTGCCTGAGTTATGTAACAACTATGTCAAAAGTACAAATGCGTAAAGGAAACATCCCCAAATCCCTTGTGGATTAATAAAAATATATCGTCCATCAAAATTAGATGAACAATTAATCCATTTGTTACAGAAAGTCTGACTCACAAAAATGTTAACTAGCTTCCAGTCTAATGGATCCAGACCAATTAAAATCTATTTAGTGTGCTTAATGCTGTTACAGAAACGATGTAAATTAATAATTGCACCCTAAGCATCTTTCTATTAATATTCTTTGAAGACTTTGGGAGATAAAAACTTAAAATATCTATTATTTCTCCCTAAGGATTAAAAAAATATCCTATACACCATTGCCAAACAGTTGCCGCTATGACTTCCGCTTTCCTTTGTGTCTTATTTTCATTTGGTTTTTACTTCTGTATCTTCAAATCTAAGGTTTGCTTGTTTGAATAATGCTTTCTCGTTCCTTATACCTATAGAAGTAACATTCTAATCGTATTAATCAAAATTAAATGTGATGGTTAATCTTCTTAAATTATAGAAACTCTGAAATCTTGGGTTTATATTGGCGATTCACTGTTTGACATGTATATTTTAAATTTTATAAACATACAGGAAGATATTACAAAACTGAAGGATGAAATTACAACTGTAGAAGAATCCATCAGTGAACAAACTTGTTTTCTTCAGGAAGAAATAAAGATACATGAAAAATTAAGAAAAGAAATAGAGGTAAGTCTTAAATATCTGCATTTCAATATTTTATGGGATCATTTTTTAAACTTGTATTAATACTATAGTCATAATTTGTGTAGTTTACTGTCAGTTCCCCAAACAGCTAGAGAACCAAAAAGAACTACGAAAAACAGTTGATACATCCAAACTATTAATAGATAAGTATAGATAACTCCCAAAATATTCAGATATTTGAATGTATTCAAGAAAAGCAAGTACTCAGTCTTATTTCATTCTGACTTAGAGTTCTTCCTTGATGCTCAGAGGTTAAAGCATTTGCCTGCAAGTCGGGAGACCTGGGTTCAATCCCTGGGTCGGGAAGATCCCCTGGAGAAGGAAATGGCAACCCACTCCAGTATTCTTGCCTGGAGAATCCCATGGACGGAGGAGCCTGGTAGATTACAGTCCACGGGGTCACAAAGAGTCGGACATGACTGAGCGACTTCACTTTCACTTTCACTTTAGAGTTCTTCCAGGTCTCATTCCGTCAGGTGGTGGTGGTAGTTTAGTCGCTAAGTCAAGTTCAACTCTTGCGACCCCACGGACTGTAGCCCACCAGGCTCCTCTCTCCATTGAATTCCCCAGGCAAGAATACTGGAGTTGGTTGCCACTTCCTTCTCCACATTCCATCAGCTTTGTAACCAATTAATATGGATAGACAGCAGAGGCTATCCAGTCAAAAAGGACCAGTCATAGACAGAAATTAAAGACTGTTCAAAGTAAAGACAATGGAAGTGTTGGTATTTTAAACCTCTGACTTCCTATCTGTAATTTTCAATAGTCCAATTAGAAAACAAACTGAATGATAAATTGAAAGTGAGACTAAATTTGAGATGCCACTGGTAGACCTTATAGTCATTGTTTAGATGAGTGGAGAACAAAAAGGGAAAAGTGTATGTTGTTAAAGGCAAATAATTTTCACCCTTTAAAATTACTTTGGAAAATAAAAAGAAGCATATTTTCAACTTGCTTGTGACTAATTTGACACAATGAAAAAGCAACAGGAATTTGAAGACAAAAGCCCTCACCTTTACAAAACATTCTCTTTAAGAAACATCATGATTTTATCTTCTATTTTACTGGCAATGTAAATAAATGGGTATTTTTACCCTTCTAAATATCAAGATTTATTATAAATCTATATATGTGGCATAGAAATAGAAAAAATGATTAATGAAGCAGAAAAAAGGAATCCAGAAATAATCCATCATAAATGGAACAAACGAAATGTTAGTCATGTGAAAAAATTACAACAATTTTGCAGTAAAATTAGATTCCTACCTCTGAACACATACATACATAGACTTCCACAAGGATTAAAGATAATGTAAGAGACAAAATTACTTTGCATTTGCATTACAGAAGTATTTATTTTAAAAGACACAGACATATATCCAAACTGCATGATTAAATACTACTTTTGGCTATATCATAAATTTCTAGATTATTGAGATGCAGCATAACAATAAAGAAGACTAGACTTGTTTTGAGAGGGTGTATTTGTAACATACATAAGTGACTCAGTTCAGTTCAGTCGCTCAGTCGTGTCCTACTCTTTGTGATCCTATGAATCGCAGCATGCCAGGCCTCCCTGTTCATCACCATCTCTCGGAGTTCACTCAGACACATATCCATCAAGGCAGTGATGCCATCCAGCCATCTCATCCTTGGTCGTCCCCTTCTCCTCCTGCCCCCAATCCCTCCCAGTATCAGAGTCTTTTCCAATGGGTCAACTCTTCGCATGAGGTGGCCAAAGTACTGGAATTTCAGCTTTAGCATCATTCCTTCAAACAAGCCGTAGAACCTTGGGAATATGGTTTGAAAAGTCTTACCTTTAAAACATAAATATATATAAAAAAAGATAAAACCCAATGGAAATGATGACCAACCTCATTAACAGTAAGGGATTGGTAAGTCAGACCCCAAAATAAGGCCGCAAATTTGGCCTCTCAATTATCAATATTACAATTTGTAAAATGTGGACCACCTGAATTCTAAAATATTATTGGTATGAGAATAAACTGGTAAAAGCGTTTTGGAAAGAAATTTGAGATTCTTAATAATTTTTATTAAAGTAGAGCTGTCATAAGAGTAGGTACATTATTTGTAAGGCTTTAGTTTGTTTTGGAGAAGGCACTGGCGACCCACTCCAGTACTCTTGCCTGGAAAATCCCATGGACGGAGGAGGCTGGTAGGCTGCAGTCCATGGGGTCGCTAAGAGTTGGACACGAATGAGCGACTTCACTTTCACTTGTCACTTTAATGCCTTGGAGAAGGAAATGGCAACCCACTCCAGTGTTCTTGGATGGAGAATCCCAGGGATGGGGGAGCCTGGTGGGCTGCTGTCTGTGGGGTCGCAGAGTCAGACATGACTAGCATGACTTAGCAGCAGTAGCAGCTTGTTTAATTTTGACAATTTATATATATACCTGTGTTACAATGACTGAACAAGATATAAAACTTCTGCATCATCCCTAGAAAGAGCTCTTGTCCCTTTTTCTCAGGCTACTATGATTCTGATTTTTTAAACAGCTTTATTGAGATATAAATCACATAATATATAATTCACTCATTTAAAATGCATAATTAAATGGCTTTTAATATGAATACAGGTATTGAACCCACGTCTCCTGAGTCCCATGCACTGCAGGCGGACTCTTTACTACTGAGCCACCAAGGAAGCCCTTGTAACCATTACCATAGTCAATTTTAAAATGTTCATCACCTCAAAAGAAACCTGATGCCCTTTAGCTATGCCCTTTTCATCTGTCTCTTGTATTTATCTGTATTTTTGCTCCACCATATTCTTTCTTCCTCCCTGATGTTCTAAGATTTACTCCTTTATTGTTTTATTTCTCTTTCAAGCTTCTAAATTCATTCTTTTAGGAGAGGTCAGCTGGTGGCAGTCTTGGGATTTTTTTTTTTTTTCATCTGAAAATGTCTTTGTTCCCCTTTCATCTCTGAAAGATGTTTTTGCTGGATATAGATTTCTGGGTTAACTGTTCTTTTCAGATGAAAAATACTGTGCCACTTCTTTTTGGCCTCCGTAATTTCTAATGGGAAATTCACTGTCATTTGAATTGAATTGTTTTTCTCTCAGACATTTGTTTCTTGCTGCTTTTCAAGCTTTGCTGTCTTTGAGTGAAGTCGCTCAGTCGTGTCTGACTCTCAGTGACCCCATGGACTGTAGCTTCTCCGTCCATGGGATTTTCCAGGCAAGAGTACTAGAGTGGGTTTTTTTCTGGAATTAATTTCTTTGGACTTATCTGATTTTGAAAATTCTTAACGTCTCAGTTCTGTAGGCTTACGTCTTTTGCTAAATTTTGGAAATTTTCAGTTCTAATTTATTTGAAACTTTTGCAGGTCTGCCCTCTCTCTCCTATTCTTCCAGAACTCTCATGGCAGAAATTATAGGTCTTTTTTTGATAGAGTCCCACAGGTCCCTGAGGCTCTCTTCATTTCTTTTTTCCAGTCTTTTGTCTCTCTATTGGTCATATTGCATACTCCTTAGTGTTCTCTTACATTCACTGATTCTGTCCTTTATCCCCTCCATTCTGCTATTGAACCATCCCACTAAGTTTTTTATTTCAGTTATTGTGTCTTTTCCATTTGGTTTTTTGTATCTTTTACTCCTTTTCTGAGACTTTTAATATTTTTGTTTCAGGCACATTCCTTAATTACTCATCGAAACATTTTTATGATGATGGCTTTAAAATGCCCGCCAGATAATTCTAACCTCTGCATTTTTTTGGTGTTGGACATGTTGATTGTTATTTCTTATTTAGTTTGAGAGCTTCCTGGTTCTTGCTTTGGTGAGTGATTTTCTGTTGAAATCTGGACATGTTGGGTATTATGTTGTAAGGCTCTGTATCATTGTTACTTCCACATAGTAGTGGAAGTTCAGAGACTCCATGGACACTCGTGGAGGAATAAGGACTTCCTGTTACTGCTGGTCAGAAGTGGGAGTCCTGGCTGCCCGCTAGGCTTCTGCTGATAAGCCCCTGGCTGGTGGGGCAGAGGCACCTCATTACTGCTCCCACACAGAAGCGGCCTCGGTACTACTGAGTGATGGTAAAAACCTCGACTCTCCACTAGGCCTCCTCTGACACTCTCCCAGTGGGGAAGGGGAGAGTGCCTCGTTAGCCACTAGATGGCGCAGAAGTCTAGCCTCCCAGAGGGGCTCCCCTCGCCCCAGGGGATGTGGTTGTTACTTTCCAGTGGGAATGGAGAGTCCTGTCTCCCCACTCAGCCTTCTCTGACACCAGCCCAGCAGGAGGACTGGGGCCCTGGTATAGCCCAGCAATGGTGCAAGTTCAGGCTTTCCACTCAGTGTTTGCTGGCGTGGGTGGTGGTGGAGCCATTGTTCTTTTCGTGGTGTTTGCTTCAGTAGAGTAGCTACTACCTCAGATTTTTCAGTCTTAGGCTGCCCTTTTTCTGGTCCTTTGATTAGAGAGCAGGCTTTTCCTGGATTTGTTTTCTTTTGTTTTATTGTTGTCTGTATCTGTTGGCATTTCAAGCTTTCTTTCTTCCTTCCTCTTATCTGTGATATATGAGGCCAAATGAAAACCCAGGGAGCTATTACCAAGTCGTTCCTTGAATCCTAAGGCCTCCAGTCAGTTTGCCTTCTTCTCTCCACCTTTCAGAACTTCTTATGTTAATATTATATCCAATGTCCAGGGTTTTTAGTTGTACTTGGCATGAGGAGTAGTTATATGAAATACTTATACCTTATTTTGACAGAAGCAGAAGTGTACATGGGTATATTTAGTGGTAAAGGGTGATATAAGTGACTGCTAATGTTAGATTTAGATGGAATGTCACTGAGCTTGATATTCAGTTTTTAATGTTTTCATCATTATACTTATTATGCTGAAATTCAATAAACTCTTTTTAAGCTTTCGTAATAGGGTTACTAAAGATTCTTTTAGACTTTTTAATCTTAGTTTTATTAACTCTAATGTATTAAAAATAGTCCTCAATTCTATTACTATATTATGGTTGAAAAATGAAATGAAAAAATGCAAATCTAAGAAATTAGAGATTATCTATAATAAACTATAACATTGAAGGACAAATGCCACAGCATTGCCTTGAGAACATTGCATTTTTTTTCCCTAACAATTTCTCTTATTGCTTGATGAGAATTTATCATTGATACAAGTAACCTCTTTCTCAAAATCACCAGTTTTTTGAGAGGATAAATTTAAACAGATTTTTATTACTTGTTTCTTTGTCGAGTCCTTTTTTTCTTTCTTCCCCTTCTGGATGCATTCAGCTGTGGCCTTGGTGCAGCTCTTGGTCATCTTTTACGTAGGTTATAGCATTCTTTTGTTCTAATGTTTAACTCTTTCAAACATTTTGTGCTTTGCATGTTTAATCTTCATATTAATGCTACTGTTCACATTTTTGATTAAGAAAAAATGAAAATGACTTTTGGATTTTACATTTTTTAAGAATAAATATGTTTGGTTGTTTTAGGCCATGTTTGAGTGAAAGAAGTATTTCAAATACTTACCCCCAAATGCCTTGTTTCCCCTGTCTACAGTCAGTCTTTAAATACATTGTCGAAGAAAGGAACTAAAGATAAGAGAGAGGAAAAAGTTATGAGTCACTGATGAAAAAATTGGGAAGCAAAATACAAAACATACAAACAGAAAGCTTCAAATACAAAGCATTAGGCAACAATCAGTAATTTTTAGTTCAAGGTTTAAAAACACGTTATTTGCCAAATCTAAGCATTTTCAGGAAGGAAATACTAGAGCATTTAAGAAGTTTTTAGCAAATGATGAGTGCTGCAAGTAACATTTTGTGATAATAGTTATTATGTAAAGCACCTTAAGATTCATTGCTAGTTACTCTTGCCTAAATTTTGTTCAATTTGAGCTCCAAATTTAAAGTACAGGAAAAATTTAAGAGTGCTTTCGGAACTACTAGGAAGCAGGAACAAAACACATTTTTTAACTTGTTACAGTACAGCATACAACTTAAACAATTAACTAATCCATTCACTTATTGAGGTCAGCCACAGAAATAACTACACAACTAGAAAGGCTGTCTTAGGTGAAAAACCCAAAGAAACAAAGGTAGAAAGGTAAACTAAAGGCAAGGTAAGAATGATCAGATAGCTAGATAACATGGCAACAAAAATATGGGGAGAAATGTTGTTTATTGATTGCCTGGTATTTTTCAAGCACTTTTTAAAAGCTATCCCGTTTAAATTCTCATAATAACATATTTTACAGAATTTCAGAAAATTTAAATAACTTGTGTAATTTAATATATCTAGTGATAAGAGACAGAATAGAATATGAGTCTGTGTCTTTTGGACTCTACTCCCAATCTTTTTACCTTTTGAGCAACCAGGGAAGCCCTGAAAATCTCTCAGTTGTGTCCAACTCTTTGTGACCCCATAGACTGTAGCCTACCAGGCTTCTCTGTACATGGGATTTCCCAGGCAAGAATACTGGAGTGGGGTGCCAGTCTCTTCTCCAGGGAATCTTCCCAACCTGGGTCTCCTGCATTGCAGGCAGATTCTTTACATCTGAGCCACTAGGAAAGCCCAGTCTTTTCTAAAAACGGTTCTACTGTCTCCATGGTTTAACCTTTTCCAGATAGTTAGAATCATATACTTTGTGGCCTTTTCAGATTGGCTTCTTTCACTTAGCAATTGCATTTAAGGTTCCTTGTGTCATTTCATGGCTTGATAGCTCATTTTTTCTTTTATTTATTTATCTTTTTATTGCTAAATGCCTGGCATTTCTCATGATGTACTCTGCATATAAGTTAAATAAGCAGAGTGACAATATACAACTTTGACATACTCCTTTCCCAATTTGGAACCAGCCTGTCTGGATAAACAACAGTTTATTTTTCACCTGCTAAAGGGCATCTTGGTTGCTTCCAAGTTTGAGAAATTATGAATAAAGCTGCTATAAACATCTGTTTTTGTGTAAACATCAGTTTTTAACTAGCTTGAATTGAATTGGTTTAGTCGATCAGTCGTATCCGGCTCTTTGTGACCCTATGGACTGTGCTGCTAGGCTCATCTGTCCATGGGATTTTCCAGGCAAGAATACTGGAGTGGGTTGCCATTTCCTTCTCCAGAGGAACTCCCTGACCCAGGGATCAAACTGGTCTCCTGTATTGCAGGCAGTCTCCTACATTGCAGGCAGATTCTTTACCACTGAGCCACCAGGGAAGCACTTTGGGTAAATGCCAAAGATTATGATTGCTGGATAGTGTGGTAGAATATGGTTAGTTTTGTAAGAAATTGCCAAATTGTCTCCCAAAGTGTCTGGACCATTTTGCATTCCCACTAGCAATGAAGGAGAGAGTTCCCATTGCTCCACATCCTCACTAGCATTTGGTGTTGTCGGTGTTCCAGATTTTGGCCTTTCTAATAGATGTGTAGTGATACCTTGTTGTTTTGATTTTCATTTCCCTGATGACATTTCATGTTGGGCATATTTTCATATACTTATTTACCATTTGTTTGTCTTCTTTGATATGGCGTTTGTTCAGGTTTCTGGGCTATTTTTTAATCTGGTTATTTTTTCTCATTGTTGTGTTTTAAGAATTTGTTGTGTATTTTGAATAGCAGTTATCAGATGCATCTTTTGGAAATATTTTCTCCCAGTCTGTGTCTTGTTTTATTCTCGACAGTATCTTTTATAGAGCAGAAGGCTTAATGAGGTCCAGCTTATCAATTATTTCTTTAATGAATTGTGCCTTCAGTGTTGTATGTATGTATGACATCACCAAACCCAAGGACATCTAGGTTTCTCCTGTGTTATTTCCTAGGAGTTCTGTGGTTTTGGATTCTATATTTAAGCCTGTGATCCACTCTGAAGACAGAAAATAAGTAAATAAAAAAGGCAAAAGAGACTGATAGAACACAGATATTGAAATGGTAGACTTAAATCCAAGCATACCATTAGTTACATCAAATGTAAATGGACTAAACAATCCAATTAAAAGGGAAAAATTATCAGATTGGATTGAAAAAACAGTTTGGTAACATAACTTTTTCACAAGAGATACATTTTGAATATAGACCCATGATTTGAAAGATGGAAAAAGATAAACTATGAAGACATCAATCTTAAGAAAGCTGGTCATGACTATATTAATATCAAGTAAATTCTAAGATATGGACTACCCCCAGAGTTGAAAGGAGCCAGTCAATTTGTCAGAAATGAATAATAATAATGAATGTAAATTTACCTAATCACAGTGCTTCAAAATACAGAAGTAGAAATGGACAAAATTAAAAGAAAAAGACACAAATCTACAGTCATACTAGAGAGCTTAACCTTTTTGAGTAATTGATAGAACAATATAGAAAATCAATAAGCAAGCATATAGAAAATTTAAACAACTAATCTACCAACTAAACTTAATTACCACTTATAAAATACTCTACCTAGCAACTGTTGATTATACTTTGTTTTCAAATGTACATGAAACTTTCATCAAGATAGACAGTATACTGGATGATAAATTTCAAAGAATTTTATATTCTTTAATCACAGCAGAATTCAGTTAGAAGTCAGTAACAGTAGCAAAGCTAGAAAGTTCGTCAACATTTTGAAATTAAGCATCACAATTATAAATAATCCGTGAGTCAAAGAAGAAATCACAAGAATTATTAGAAAATATTTGAAATTGAATGATAATGAAAACAGCATATAAATATTGTGAGGTACAATTAAAGCAGTATTTAGAGAAAAACTTACAGCTTTAAATGTGTATATTAGAAAGGAAAAAGGTTTAGAAACAATTATCTAAGCTTCTATCATAGGGGACTAGAAAAATAAGCCAATAGCAAATAGGGAGAAATGACATAATAAATAGTAGAGATGAAAGAAATAGAAAATGGAAAAACAGAAAAATTGACAAAGCCAAAAGTTGAAAAGACTGATAAAATTGATAAACTGTAACAATACTGATCAGAAAAAGGAGGATAGTGGAGATACTACTTTAGGTCCTATCGACTTAAAAGGATGATAAAAGCCTCTTTTAGACAACTTCATGTCAACAAATTTGACAACTTAGACGAGATGGGCAAATTCCTTGAAAAATACACATATCATCATCAACACAGGAAGAAGTTACTTTTATGTTTAGCTCTATGATCCATTTCAAATTAGGCTATATAAATGGTATGAATTAGAAATACATGAAATTGAGCTCATAACTAAAACCCTTCCCATAAGGAAAGCTTCAGATTGACATAACCTCACTGGTAAATTCTATCACATATTTAAGGAAGAAATAATATCTAGATTATGCAAATTCATTCAGAAAATCGAGGCAGGAACTCTTCCAAGCTTATTTTGGGAGGCCAGCCTAACCCTGACACACAAAATGAACAGGAACATTATCAGAAAAGTAATTACAGGCCAGTGTTCCATAGATGCAGAATATTTTCACCTTGACTAGAGCTGGCATATATAAAAAAGTTAATACCTCATGACCAGGCAAAGTTTATCTCAGGAATCAGAGTACGTTCAACTTTCAAAACACAATGTAAAGAAGTGATGGAGCTAGTCATGAAAGTCTGAGGAACAGTTTTTCAGGCAAAGGAAAAAACAGGTGCCGAGGTCTTAAGATGAGAGCATACCTGGACTCAGATTCTAGAAGTGAAGTATGTCTAGAGCGAAGGGGATGAAGAGGCAGTTCTTGTTACCTTTGTATTCTGTGGGCACCACCCCTGCTTCATTATTATTCTCATTTCTGCCGCAAGGGTAACAATAAGTAAATAAGAACAGTTCAGTTCAGTTCAGTTCAGTCGCTCAGTCGTGTCCGACTCTTTGCGACCCCATGAATCGCAGCACACCAGGCCTCCCTGTTCATCACCATCTCTCGGAGTTCACTCAGACTCACGTCCATCGAGTCTGTGATGCCATCCAGCCATCTCATCCTCGGTCGTCCCCTTCTCCTCCTGCCCCCAATCCCTCCCAGCTTCAGAGTCTTTTCCAATGAGTCAACTCTTCGCATGAGGTGGCCAAAGTACTGGAGTTTCAGCTTTAGCATCATTCCTTCCAAAGAAATCCCAGGGTTGATCTCCTTCAGAATGGACTGGTTGGATCTCCTTGCAGTCCAAGGGACTCTCAAGAGTCTTCTCCAACACCACAGTTCAAAAGCATCAATTCTTCGGCGATCAGCCTTCTTCACAGTCCAACTCTCACATCCATACATGACCACAGGAAAAACCATAGCCTTGACTAGACGGACCTTAGTCGGCAAAGTAATGTCTCTGCTTTTGAAAATGCTATCTAGGTTGGACATAACTTTTCTTCCAAGGAGTAAGCGTCTTCTAATTTCATGGCTGCAGTCACCATCAGCAGTGATTTTGGAGCCTTTCCTAGAGGCAAAAAAAAGCTATATTTTCTACAGAACCACTACATCCTTAGGTGTATAATGCTCTTCAAGTTTAAGTACTGACACTTACCAAAGTCAGAATTATACCAATAGAGGCTGAACAATTGGCTGGCCTCCAAGAAGGCTCCCAAATGTGACCTTCACCTTTACGAAGTCACTTCTTGGCCAAAACTGCCTTTTAGCCTTATGAGCTTAGAAACTTGACCTTGTAAGTATCCCAGGATTGGGGAGATATAAAGAAGTGTTACTAGAGTTCACAAATACCAACTATATAAAACTCAAATGCCAGTTTATTAATTTACAAGAATGCACAAAACTCTCAAGGAAATCAGAAAACTTGTATCGGTCATTAGTGTTTCTTCTCCTTGTAAGGAAACAACACTGGAAGGCAGATAATCACAAAGCTGGTTACTAAGCATGGAAATCAAGTCCATCACTTGAGTTTGAGTGCTCTTGACCTCTGGCTCTGGACACTCAAGAAGCCAATCTCCATAACAGCGTTATTCTTATCAGAGAGTCGCTGCGTGGGAACTATCTTCACTTGTCCATTTTTATGCTGTGTTCTTCACATAATCCCTTCTGATGGTTTATTCTTTCTTTAGTTTATATTATAACCCTCCATGCTCCTCTGCCCATGGAATTTTCCAGGCAAGAATATTGGAGAGAGGTGACATTTCCTACTCCAGGAGATCTTCCCAACCCAAGGATCAAACCCACATCCCTTAAGTCTCCTTCATTGGCAGGTGGATTCTTTACTTGCTAGCACCACCTGGGAAGCCCAACTTGATATATATCCCTTTGAATATATTTGATATATTAAAATCTTCTTTTCTATACAGTTTCATTACCTAATATGATGTTTCTGTTTACTAATTTATTTATAATTCTTTTAAAGTCAGTTTCTATTTTGCCAACATATCAGGAGGCCTAGTTCATCAGTTTGAATGAACTATCTGAATTTGCAGAATTAAAAAAACTGAAAATTTAAAAAGATATATAAAGCTTTTAGTTATTTATGTGAAGTCTTAGTTGATGAGTTTTTATGTCAGTATTTTGGAATACCTATAGTGTCTCTGTCCTAGTTCCCCTGATGCTCTGCAGAACTGTGTTTCCATATAATTGATTTCTTTCTGTTGTATTTTATATATTTAAAAACATTCTAAGAAGGAGTCCGTGGTCCTTGCTATACTATCAAAATGAGCCATGGCATGATAAAGGTAAAGAAGCTCTGAGCTCACTAAGGGAGGAACTCTGAGAGAGAGGGGCGCTCTCCTGAGAGTCCCAGGAAGAGGGCCCCCAGTAGAAAGGAAAGCTGAGTTACAGAGGGAAGGGGAGACAGCTTGGGGAAGAGTCTTAAGCCCCAGAAACCCAGAGTCTTGTCTCCCTACAGCCATCTTAAGCTATAAGCTTTTTTGGCAAATTGGTTACTTTGATAAATGTGGCCTGGTGTTTTGACAAATTGATTCTTTTTTGTATTGACCTAGAATCACCTTCCTGATTGACTAGAGCTCTCTCTTAAACAGATATGAGAATGAAGGGGTAACTTTCTCAGTCCCATTATTCTATTAATATTATTCTATCAGTTCATTTAAAAAGAACATTTTACCACAACACCACTGTCACACTCAAAGGAAATACACGTCATACCCACTAATATGGCTTTGATTATGATCAGAAAGGCAGATAATATAAAGTACTTTCAGTATGTGCAGAATTGGAACCCTCCTCCATGCTGATGAGAACATAAACTTGTACAACCAGAGTAGAAAACAGCATGGCAATTCCTCAAAACAGAATTATTAAATGATCCAACAGTTCTACTTCAGGGTATATGCCCCCCAAAATTGAAAACAGTCTCTCAAAGGAATATTCATACACCCACATTCATCGCAGCATTAGTCACAATAGCCAGAAATAGGAACAACCCAGATGTCCTTAGATGGATGAACAGATAAACAAAATGTGGTATATGTACTGTGTCACGCATAAATACTGACCTACTGGCAGGAAAATGGCCTACATTATTTCCCAGATCTTTTAGATCAGTTGCGTCTATGTTTCAGTGAACCACTTGATACAGGGAAAAAAACCGTTTCTCTTAACTGAAAACTACTTTGATAAGTAGAAGGCCCTTCATCACAAATGCTTGCCTTGGGTTCAAATCCCAAACACCATCATTTACCAGCTGTGAAACCTTGAGTGTGTGACTTAAACTCTTTGATCTTCAGTTTATACAAAAATGAGAATAATAATCTTTATATCATAAGGAGTTATGAGGATTTAATCATATGTAAAAAGCTCTCATCACAGTAACATGCAGTAAGCATTGAATAAATAGTTATAATTACTGTTTATTTATTATCATTATTATTTATTAAGTAATTTTTAATTGAGTGCTTTCCTATTTAGAGTAGTCAAAATATCCTTTATGGCTGTTTACGATTTTTCTTTCTCAAGCCCTTTTGATATGTGCTCTTCTTTTAATAGGTACAACATAAAAGATATGGTGCAATTCTTAAGCGCTTGCACTCTCAGGTAAATAAGCTTCACTCAAATAGAAGACAATGGCAATGGAACATCCAACAGCTGGAAAAAACCGCTGCTGAACTGAGAAAACGTATTGGAATGGAAGATTAGCATGGCTATAGGGTGTTGTAGAGCCTGGACTATGCCACAAAAATTATGGGATAGAAAGGTGAGAAAATCCTTTGGGTCTTAACAACAGCATCCACTATCAAGGGGTTGTCTTAAGGACAGATATATTTTTCTCCTTTTTTGAATCAGCCATCTGTTTGTTGAAGTTCCTTCTGACACTATAATTGATAGCAATAGAGAGACAGTAGGAAGGCTCACAGAATAGTGAAAGACTCTGTATGAATATTTTGAGTGTATAAGATGTCCTGAACTCATCAATGCCTATTTATAAATATGTTGCTTTCACTATTATATGAAGCAAACATTTAGAAGAAAAGAAGCACTTGAATTTTCAATGATTTGAATTTTTAAGGTATTTAAATGGTTGTCTATTTCAGACAACCTGCTTTTTTACCTTGGCTTCAAAGAAGTCCATAAATATTGACATTTATTATAATGTTGTTATGTATTCAAGGCTTTCGATATTTACTTAGTTTTCTCTTTTATCCAGAAGGTAACAATCATTTTTTCTTTGCTGTTGGATAAATGTATTTTAGAGCTTTGCAATGTATACAATCTTTTGTTCACTTTTCTGTCTATACATTCTTACTATTTTATAACTAAATTCAAGTTATAGCATCATGTAAGACAAACATACCAGCTCTTGAAAAATGAATGTTAGCCAATGTAGACTAGCATATATTTTTTCTCATGTATGTCCACAGCAACAAATCAATACTTAATTTGTCGCTTCTAGAGTAAAATCATTCCTTCTTGTGGCTCCATTGAGTCAAATTTTTAGAAGCAGAAATAAATTATTGATTATTTAAGATACAATTATAAAATATTCACTTTTAGGATTTAATGAGTTCAAAGCAATAACATTAAAAAAGTATCTCAGGTCCATTTTGTCCTCACCTATCTATGTGCAAAGACTCAGTTAGATTATAGCTGATTTAAAACCTGATATTAATAATCTTATTATGCCTAATAATTGTAGTCCTATTAGGAATTTGCATGGCTAATCACAGCTAACACTTCAAGTGGCTTATGCTGTAACACAGTCAGCTTTGGTCCATGACTCAGAACTAGGTTTTGTTTGTTTGTTTGTTTGTTTTCTTGCTACTTTTTTAGGACTAGGGTTAAGGTTAATAGATCACAGACATAACTTCAAAATGCACGATTATTAAACTGATAGAAGATATATAGGAGAAAACCTAGATGACCATCAGCATAGGGATGTCCTTCTTAGATACACCACCAAAGGCACAACTCATGACAGAAATAATTGAAGAGCTAGACGTCATTAAAATTAAAAATGTCTGCTCCATAATAGACATTGTCAAGAGAGTGATAAGACAAGCCATAGACTGAAAGAAAATATTTGCAAAATACAAACCTGGTAAAGAACCATTGTTTAAAATATAAAGTAAAATTTTAAAACTCAGCAATAAGAAAATAAATAACCAGATTAAAAAATGGGCCAGAGACCTTAACAGATGCCTCACCAGAGAAGATATACATATGGCAAATAAGCACATGAAAAGATGCTCCACATGAAATGTCCTCATGGAAATGAGAAATAAATCAATGAGGTACTGCCATATACCTATTAGAATGGCCAAAATCTGGAACACCAACACCACCAAATGATGAGAACGTGGAGCAACAGAGACCTTCCATTTATTGCTGCTGGGAAGGCAAGTCATTTTAGAAGACTGGCAGTTTCTTACAAAACTAATCATACTCTTAAGATATGGTCCTGCAGTCACACTCTTTAGTATTTATCCAAAGGAGTATAGAAAACCAATGTCCACACCAAATCACAGATGATTATGGCAGCTTTTTTTCATAATTGCCAAAACTTGGAAGCAGCCAAGATGACCTTCAGTAGGTGAATGAGTAAATAAGCTGTGGTACAGGAAAATAATGGAATATTATTCAGTGCTTAAGAAAGAAATATTATCAAGCCATGAAAAGATATGACAAAACTTCAGTGTATATTACTAAGTGAAAGAAGCCAATCTTAAAAGTTTACCTAAGTTCAACTATATGACATTCTGGAAAAGGCAAAACTATGGAGACATTAAAAAGATCAGGGGTTACCAGGGTCACTAGGGGGAGAGAGGTTACAAGAGAGATGATTAGGCAGAACACAAAGAATTTTTGGGGGGGCATTGAAAATGTTTTCTATGATACTATAATGATGGATATATGTCATTATATATTTGTCCAAATGCATAGAATGTACAATACCAAGGGTGAATCCTAAGGTAAACTATGGCCTTTGGGTGATTTTGAGGTAGGTTTACCCTTGGTTTAAAAAAATGTGCCATTCTGGTGAGTAATGTTAATAAATGGGGGGGGGGCTACACATGTGTGGGAACAGGAAGTATATGGGAAAGCTCTAACTCTCTCAATTTTGTTGTAAACCTACAACTGTTATAAAAATGTCTTTAAAAAAAAAAAAAAGCACTTAGATCCATAGATAACAGTGCATGCAAGTTAGTAAAGCCTTTTGCAAGGAAAGTGAAATTCTACTTATAAAGGTTGTTTTGTAAAGTTCACAAGTAAAGTGTTAGTTGCTCAGTCATGTTGCCCACCAGGCTCCTTTGTCCTTGGAATTCTCCAGGCAAGAGTATTGGAGTGGGTAGCCATTTCCTTCTGCAGGCTATCTTCCCAACCTAGGGATCGAACCCAAGTCTCCTGCATTGCAGAGAGATTGTTTACTGTGTGAGCCATGTAGGGTATTGCAGTTAACATGCAAAGTTCCTATATCATTTTCATTGAACTTGGAATCCTTTGTTCATCCATAAAAATAATTAAGGGCTCCATCAATACTGTAGAAATTTAGGACTATTTTTTGGTGGGGAGAGTCAGTAGATTAAAAAAAACTTGTGGTTTTTCAACTAAAAACTATCTGATTTATTAGTTGCTCATGTTTTCAGTACTATAAATATTTTATTTTTCAAAAATTAAGCTAATGATTAGTAAAGCTAATGATCAGAAGCTAAAAGTTATAATAACTTAAATATCTGAGGCTGGATTTGTCATAAATAACCTATCCTGTATTTGTTTACTTAAATTTATAATGTATTTCTAAAGGAAGGATTTTTTCTTTTACTTTTCTGATAAATTTGGCAGGTAAGTTATGGGTCTTCTATATCACATTAGCTTACATATATAGCACTTTCTCCTGAATGTTACTGAACTATGACCGAAACAAGGAAAATTAAACCGAAATAGATACTAATAGCAGAATAGATTTATTCAATACAAAGCTAAGAATGGGATGCTTCGAATTGCTTTTTCTCCCCTGTAATGTTCTATTTAAATGATGACTCTGAGGTCTAGATATTGAGAAACATAAAAATAGCATATGACTTAGTAATGACAGAGTTGTTGCTGACATAACCCAGTAAAGACAGACATGAAGTAATGAAACTTCAATCTCTTAATTAATTAAATGATGTATTCCAAAAGCAAAACCAGAGTTAATGTGATAAATAGTTTTAAAAAGCTCTCTGGCATAACAATCATGTAAGAATCAGAATAAAACTCTTAAATTACAGTTATTTGCCAGTATTGCTCAGTCACGTAACACAAGGTAATTTAGAGGCAATGATAATGCACTGCCCATCTAAGATACATTTGCAAATTTCTCTTGTCCAAAACATTTACGTCAAGACATACCATCCACCTCATCTACTTATTACTCTCTGTGACATTGTTTTATGTAGAATAAAAATTTGTAATCCCTGTGCTCATATCGGAGAAGCTTCCTCAAGGTGCTCTCAAGACTTAGTTTTCCTTGATTCCATAGTGCCTCATTGTGTGTGTGATATGGGAGAAATGTAACAGTCCTGCAGAACCGAGTTGTTTTGTCTTCAGGGACTGCTGCTGCTGCTCCTGCTAAGTCGCTTCAGTCGTGTCCGACTCTGTGCGACCCCATAGTGTTAACTAATTCATGCCCAGTCAGCCAGCCAGAGGTATCCCTGGGCTGGAGACACTCCACAGCTCTCTCCTCAGCCATCTTTCCACGCAGACAGTGTACAGCCATTGTCAAGTGTCTGTTGTTCCTTAGAGGGATACTGCTTTGAGGACGCCTCCATCCGTTGGGTGTAATATTGACTTGGTTGGGAAGTTAGAAAATGCTGCTATTTTATCTGTGGTTCATACAAATTTATATAAAGCACTCAATTCTCAAAAGAGTCCATTCTTTTTCTAATATTTCACCAATTTAGATTATTCATCCTCTATGCCTTTCAATCTCAATTAATCTGTCAGTGTAATTACTCATGCACAGTTTCCTAATAATTAGTCTAATCCTCTCACTTTTCTTTTTCTTTCCATCAAAAAATACCATTTCCACCTCCAGAGTTTTCCTTTCCTCACTCCCTGCACAGCTCCAGTTACATCATCTTTAAGCTCCAAGTCCCATTTTTGTTGTAACTCAAGGTTTAATTCACTGGCCTACATACAAATCCTGAACATTGAAGACAATCTTTTAATTTGCAACTGTCTTATGCAGGAGGCTCCATCTTTACTTTGAAATGCGTCACAAAGATAAATTTTCTGTGAAACACTGTGTAGTAGACACAGTCAGTGCTCTGCCCAGATCCTCTCAGATCTTTTTTTAAAATCCTGTTGAGCACCCCTCTCCCAAGTGAGCCATAATTTTACCTCCACTAGCTCTCACCTAATACTGTCTGTGGGAGGTGTGCTACCCTCAAAAGGACTTTGCCCAATACAACAGCCTCACTTTCCATTCTTGCATCCCTTACCAACTTCTCTTGGGAGAACTTCAGTAATAAATTACTTGCTCAGAGTCTGCTTCTGGGGATCCCAAACTAAGTCACCTTGCAAAAATAATTACACACTGAAATCTCTATTTTCAAGAGATTAGTATTACTTTACTCCTGTTCCTCATTGCAGATCAGTTCTGCTTCCAGCCACAGCAGCAACAGAAAATAATAACTTTTTAAAAAGCAAGAAACTTAGCACCTTTGGAATCTAATCACTATTCCATTTAGTATAATTTTAATATTTGTATTTAAGTTAAAAAGGCAAGCCAAAAGGCACAAACTTTACTCCAGATATTTAGTACAACAGTAAAAATACTCTGAGCCTGCAAGTACACTCAATCAGTTACTGTTTTGTACAGTCATCCTGTTTTCCTTTCAAGGATCCTTCCTAATCTTATCCATTTCTTAAAATTAGCTGTTCTCCCTTTTAATCATTCATTATTTCACTACAGCTCAAAATACTACAGTAACAGCCTGCTGCAGATCAAGAGTAATTAGCTCAGAATATTACAAAGAAACGTGGGCCTAGAAGACAGAACATTGTAAACAGTCAGTCATAGCACCTGTCATGGCTTCAGAAAATTTACAGTCATTGTAAAAGTATTTATTGCTAAGGGTATTTTATAATGTCTTTGTGATTTTCTTTACTATAGAAACACTGAAAAATGTAAAATTAGTAACAGTTACAGAAAACAATTATTACTGTTGTGAAAATGGTTTTAACCTAGGCTAAAGTAAATTTTAGACTTTTTGCTCTGGGCCTCCAAACAGTTATAAACATTAATATTGCTAGTCCTCAAAACTTTAAGCTCATGTAAATAATTTAAAACTCTGCAAAATGTCAGATATTTATGGAAGTAGGGCCCAGTGGTATGAGCAAAATTTGAACAATGGCTTTCATTTTGTAACATAATATTAAAAAGAAGCTGACTGGTATGAGTTAGAACCAGCTGATGATGACAAAGAAAAAATTTTATTTTCTACCTTACATATATATATATATGTAAGGCTCAAAGACAACATAAAACATCCGTGGTAGAAGCATAAACCAAGCCCCGTGGAAACACAAAATAAGGTGCATTTACAGATGAGGGTGGGAGAGTTTAAAAGAAGAGGTGACGTTTGAGATGGACTGCAAAGGAGTTATTAAGTTCTCATGATTGTTTTCACTCATCACACTCTGAACGTTTCTATTTTATTCCATTTTTGCATTTCCATTAGCAAGCAAATATCTGGCCTGCATAATAGATGCTCAGCTTTACGTTGAATGAATTAGTGAATAAAATGATCGACCATTACTCTTGTGATCAATATCTCCCAATACCCCTATTTTCAGTTGCTCCCACCTCCAATCTTATTGTTAATATTAGTGCTTGAGTTATCATCTTTGAGTAAAAACCCAGCATGAAACACTTCTTCTGAAAAAAAGAAGAAAACCTTTCCAAAACACAAAATCCATTTTAGGACTTAACAGTAAACACTTAAAAATCTGTCCCAACCTGTCTGTTAATCCACTTGTCAATTTTTGTTTTCTGCTCTGCTTAACAATGAACCCCGTATTCCAGTGAAAGCAAAAATCTAACTCTTCTGTAAGCACATATTTTCACATATTCCCTTTGCCTCAAGTTCTGTCACCTACGAGTCAATTCTAATACAGCCTCAGAACCAAGTTCAGCTACTATAAAGCTTGAACTACATTTAAACACATGGACACCAATGGCTGATTCATGTAAATGTATGGCAAAAACCACCAAAATATTGTAATTAGCCTCCAATTAAAGTAAATTAAAAAAGGAAAATAAAATGCCTCAGTTTCTCTGCAATGAACTTAGAAATATTTCTCTATAAAAGCTTAGAAGTACTAAGAAATCTACATCATGATTTCTGACTAAAAATAGATATTGGTTTACAATTTATAGAACTTATGTAGAGTTCCTTGTTTAAAATAGGTTAAAATAACTTTAAGCTTTTAAATGTTGGGCTGAATTATGGAGAGTCCAGCATAGAATCATTTGATTGACATTGAACGATTCCAAATGACAGATAATTCATTTATAATTTATAAAAGAACATGAAGATTACTTCCAAAATTTACTTTTATGGTTTTAAGCCAAAATATGTGAATATTTATTAAGACCTAAACTTTTCTTTATACAGTTTTCTAGAAAATGAAATGAAACTTTTAGGTAATCTGGAGAAGGAAATGGCAATCCACTCCAGTACTCTTGCCTGGAGAATCCCATGGAGGGAGGAGCCTGGCAGGCTACAGTCCATGGGGTCGCAAAGAGTCAGACACGACTGAGCGAATTCACTTTCAATGAAAATAAACATGTTTAACAAGCCTTATGGCAGAAAGTGAAGAGGAACTAAAAAGCCTCTTGATCAAAGTGAAAGAGGAGAATGAAAAATTGTCTTAAAGCTCAACATTCAGAAAACTAAGATCTGGTCCCATCACTTCATGGTAAATAGATGGGGAAACAGTGGAAACAGTGTCAGACTTTATTTCTTTGGGCTCCAAAATCACTGCAGATGGTGATTGCAGCCATGAAATTAAAAGACGCTTACTCCTTGGAAGGAAAGTTATGACCAACCTAGATAGCATATTGAAAAGCAGAGACATTACTTTGCCAACAAAGGTGCGTCTAGTCAAGGCTATGGTTTTTCTTGTGGTCATGTATGGATGTGAGAGTTGGACTGTGAAGAAAGCTGAGTGTCGAAGAATTGATGCTTTTGAACTGTGGTGTTGGAGAAGACTCTTGAGAGTCCCTTGGACTGCAAGGAGATCCAGCCAGTCCATTCTAAAGGAGACCGGTCCTGGCTGTTCTTTGGAAGGAATGATGCTAAAGCTGAAACTCCAGTACTTTGGCCACCTCATGCGAAGAGTTGACTCATTGGAAAAGACTCTGATGCTGGGAGGGATTGGGGGCAGGAGGAGAAGGGGACGACAGAGGATGAGATGGCTGGATGGCATCACGGACTCGATGGACGCGAGTTTGAGTGAATTCCGGGAGTTGGTGATGGACAGGGAGGCCTGGAGTGCTGCAATTCACGGGGTCGCAAAGAGTCGGACACAACTGAGCGACTGAACTGAACTGAAGTGAACAAGCCGCAAGAAATATGCTTTTGTGTTCTTCAATTATAAACAGTTTGCACCATGCTTTTTAAAAGAGTTTTATGCATTGAAAAATTGTATAAAATACTCCATATTTTAAAGAAGAAATCTGTAAAAGTTTCACGAAAATATAAACAAGGGGCCTGTATAGAAATAGAAAATATTTCTTAAAAATGGAAACCATAACATTTCTCTGAATGGAATATCATATATTATTCATAAATATAATGCCTATTCAGGATGATTTGGGGCAATTTCACCTTGTTTTATTGTTTCTATATGGGTTATGCATAATTATGGAGTTTAACCATATTTCTAATATATTTTTTCAGTGACACACTTTATAGCTTTCCTAATTACATCTGTAGCACAATCATTTTCAGAAAACCAGCTTTCCATGTCTATTATATTATTATTTATATCAAAATAACCTCTCTTTTAATCATTTTCAAATATTCTTTCCTTTTTCCCCCTTGAATGGCAGTGTTCCACAAGCTGATGGCATGGGAGTTTTGAATGCTTTTCAGTTTTGGCATCAGAAGTATCCTTAACCATGCTTATTAGGCCTTCAAGTGTGCTAATTCTCTTGTAGAAAGGGGGTTTTGAGCTTTCATTAGGGTGTTTCCCTTTCATTTCAGCTATAGCTTAGTATAATTATGGCTGCTTTAACCAGGGCTGTTTGAGAACAGCACTGAGTAGCTGATAAATAAATGACTACGGTAACATAGTTTAACATCCCATACACCAAAGGACAATGTGTATTCTGTGATATTAACTATTGTAATCGCTAATACATCACAATTTAGGCGAATAAATTCAAAGAAAACCAAAGTCCTTGAAATTGTAAGCATTCTTTGAATCTGAATAAAAATTGCAGCAGTATTTAATATGATGGACCCTGGAATGGAGTGAATAAAAAAATTGAAAAGCCAAATATACCTTATTAAAAACAATGATAAAAAAGACCTTATTAATATGAATATTACCGAGTGTAAATTTGCTGAATGAATTAAGAGGAAAAGTAGATTGTAAAAATTAGGAGATATATACTCTAATTATGTAGTTTTGAAAGTGGCTATGAATGTGGTTTCAAAGAGCTGGGAATATGTAGCACATGTCTAGCCCAAGAATTGTTTTCTCTGAGCTAAATATTCCCAGTTCTTTTGTAGCAACTCATGTGACTTTAGTTCGTGCTCCTCCACCATCTTAGTCACATCCCTCTGGGCGTACTCTGCCCTGACGTTGTCCCATGAAAGATGTAAAACAGAAAATGACCCTTAAGGTGTAGTCTGACCAGTCCTTGTAGAAGAGACCTATTTCATCCCATTCTTGGGGCTCAGTTTTCTGTTAATGCAACTTAAGTTTACAGAGGCTTTTATGGTAGCCATATATTATTGATCACTTATGTTGAACTCATTCCCAAACCTGAGAGACAGCAATGCACACTCATTCCAATTTCTCAACATCTTATCAACTCATATTTTGTTTTTATAATTAGATATATAAAGTGATGGATATAAAATGATAGATGTAAATTGATATCTCACTTTGGTTTTGAGATGTGCTTCCCTAATGATTAGTGATGTAGAGCATCATTTCATTTGATTATTGGCCATTTGTATATCTTCTTTGGAGAAATGTGTACTCAAATCCTTTCTCCATTTTTAAGTGGGTTTTTATTTTTGTCATTTATATATTCTAGATTGTAATTGTTTATCATATATGTATTTACAAATATTTTCCCACTCCATGAATTTCCTTTCTGCTCTGTTGAGTACATCCTTTGATATGCAGAAAATTTTGATGAAAGCCTTTTATTTAGTTTTTCTTTTTGATTGTGCTTTTGTATCATACCCCTAAAATTCTTGCCAAATCCAGTGTCATGAAGCTTTTCCTTTTTGTTTTTTTCTAAGAGTTTTATTGTTTGGATTCTTACATTTAGGTCTTTCATCTGTTTTGAGTTAATTTTGTGCATGATAGAAGGTACGGGTCCAACATCATTCTTTTGTGTGTGGATATCTGGAGTTCTAGCTCTATGTGCTGAAAAGACTGTCCTCTCCCCATTGGATGGTCTTGGCACTCTTGTCAAAAATTGTTTGGCCACATATGGGAGGGTTTATTTCTGGGCTCTGTATTTTATTTCATTTGTAACTCATCTATCTCGATGACAGAAGAATCTTTTATTTGTGATACAAGTAGCAAAGATTTATTCTAGTTTGTTGCTTGTCCTTTTTTAAAAATTAATTAATTTATTTTAATTGGAGGCTTATTGCAATATTGTAGTGGTTTTTGCCAAACATCAACACAAATCAGCCACGGGTGCACATGTGTTCTCCATTCAGAACCCCCCTCCCACCTCCCTCCCCATCCCATCCCTCAGGGTCATCCCAGTGCACCAGCCCTGAGCTTGTCTTTTTACTTTGCTTATAGTATGTTTTTCCATGCAAATATCATTTCATTTTTATGTAGTTATAAATTTATCAATTTTTTATTACTTCTATATTTGGTGTCACAGGACAGTTTTCACTGTACCTAACTTATAAAGGAACATACCTATGTTTTCTTCTAGTACATGAATAACACTATAACATTTTCAGAGAAAAAGATTGACTCCTCAAATGATAAAAAAAAAAAGTTGAGAAAAGACTACACAAAGACTGTTGTCCAAGTTAGAATGTAATCCTTTGTTCAACAATAATGATGACAACACCATCATGATGATGCCAGCTGACTATCTAATGGCTTCATATTCTGTACAAGGCCCTGTAGGAGATCTTTACATACAGTTAAGTATAGGGACAGTAGAAAAATACAGTTGTTGAGAGCTTTAGCTTTACAGTTATATAAACTTGAGTTCTGATACCTGTTTTACTAGATTTTACTAGTCCAAGCTATTACCCATTTGTGGTGTGATTAGGGGCAAGTTTCTTACATTCATTAAGTCTCAGTTTTAAAATCTGTAGAATGGGAATAATAATACTATTTGCTTCATGAAGTTGTTGTAGATTACATAAGATAATGCATATAAAGTCCTTAGTGATTAGAATGAAATATTCAGTACATACTAACTACTGTTAATATAATTAGTATTTCTATTACTTAATAAAATTCTTAATTTATGAATAAAATTACTGAAGCAGTGGAAAGTTAGATGAAGTCCATTTAACTAGTATGTGTCAGATTTTGGACTTAAATGTAACCTGTGATCTGACTTTACTCCAGAGCTCCGATTCCTCACTACATCAGTAGGAATGTTAATTTTAGAGGACCTTAGTTATTAAGAGAGATCTCTTCTGATTGGAAACCGTGGTGATCATATAAGAAACAGTTTACAAAACCGCATTGCATGACCCCATGACCTTTGCCTCTTTTTCCACAGTCAGATGGGAAGTGATCAGAATTTTAGAGCTGAGAATTTGAGACTGGGAAGGTGTCACTGGATTGAGTAGTTACAATCTTACAGTTGATCTTTGAGCCAGAAAAGGGCATACAGGGTTAAGGAGTGAGTATATTCAAGCAGCCACAGGGCTCCCACAGTGGCTAAGATTAGAGGCTTTTTGGCGCAGAGGAGCAGTTAGGAGAAGCCTTAGCAAGGAGGCAGAGGATGGATCGTGGAGAACATTTATTCCCCATGACTCATATTTCCATAAAGGGAAGAGAATGTCCAATCTACTCTCCAGGAATGGAAAATTATGGTAGGAATGTTTTCAGCTAATCTCTGATCTTCCACTTGTCCCAGTAGATGAGTGACTTACCTTTTGTTGATTTGGAATCATGCTTAGCCCCTGATCCTTTTTCTTGTAAGCCAGACTGCAAAGCAAGTGCAGAGAGGGCACATTCTAGTCTGCTATTACAAGAGAAAATCCAATTGAATAAAATTATTAGCCTAAATATCTAAAGATACATTTACCAATCAGCTTTATCAATAGTAAAGTCAACGTTCTGAGGTCTGTCCAAATGTGAAGGGGGAAGAAAGGAGTCCATTGGGAGTTAACAGTAGGCAGAAACTGAAGCCAGTAGGCAGTCCATGGGTTCACGAAGAGTCGGACATGACTGAGCGACTTCCCTTTCACTTTTCACTTTCATGCACTGGAGAAGGAAGTGGCAACCCACTGCAGTGTTTTGCCTAGAGAATCCCAGGGACAGAGGAGCCTGGTGGGCTGCCGTCTCTGGGGTCACACAGAGTCTGACACGACTGAAGTGACTTAGCAGCAGCAACAGGTGGCTAGCTTCAGTAAGTCCTGGTAGCAGTGACACAGGCAGCATCTCGGCTTCCCAGGAGGCTCGTTGGTAAAGAATTCACCTGCAAAGCAGGAACCACAGGAAATGTGGATTCGATTCCTGGATTGATCAGGACAATCCTCTGGAGGAGGGCATGGCAGCCCACTTCAGTATTCTTGCCTGGAGCATCCCTTGCACAGAGGAGCCTGGCAGGCTATAGTCCACAGGGCTGCAAAGAGTCAGACATGACTGAGTGAGGTGACTGAGCATGCACACATGCAGGCAGCATCTAGTTCTGGTAGGAGCACCTGACCTAGAGATTCAGAACTAAATCTAAGGGGCGATAGTTGCTCCCTTGTCACTAGTTTTGTCATAGAATCTAAGCACAAGCTTACTACCCCTTAGGACTGGGATTTGTGGCCCTAGATATGAGGACCAGAGGGATGCCATACATCCAACTCAAGAAGTGGATAAATTGAGATAGCATATATTGACCGTTCTATAGACATGCAAGATGACTTACCGGGTAACTAAAAGAGTGACCAGGCTTGCAGGGCTCTTGAAAAGCGCAGCGTTGAAGATATAAGAGAGTGAAATCTGATTCATGGATGCTGATCCTGGAAGCCAGGAGGGGACAGGTTCCAGGGCAGAAAGGAAGGGAGTAGCCTTGAGAAGAAAGAGCACTCCTGAATCAGGATGGAAAAAAGCAAAAAACTGAATAAAGGAATAGGACAATTGGAAGAAAATGGGAAATCAAAGGAGTTCTTGATTATTGGGCAGAGGGTAAGGAAACAGCTGAGGGTGAGAGTGCAGGGTTAGCACATTAGAGGAAACGGGGAGTTTTGTGAGCTGCCAAAAAGCTAGAAAGAAAGGGATGGGCTCTCATCATCTAAATGGCGCTGATGAGGGTGAATCCATGGTTGCTGTAAATCCGCGGTGAACCTACTAATTGCAGCTTGGCAGTGTTTATGCAGCGAAGTTCTCTGGTCCAGGGTTAGCAAGCATAGAGAAAGATGGGATGGAAATTGGATTAAATGAATTCAGTGTGTCAAACACTTTTTAATTTTCTTAAAAAATTACGGACTTTTGCCAGAGGGAAGTCGTTTTAAATGTCTGTTCTCTCCATTTGCTAGTATAGTGATAAATATAAAAGTTGTAAAAAAGAAGGTTGAACTCATACCTGGGAAGTAGTTTCGTGACTTGTTGGTTTATTTTAAAATTAAATTTGACATCTCAGGTTACAAGTGGAGTGCTAATATTTATGGGATACCTAAGAAATGCTCAGTGTTTGCTAGGGCACCACACAAATATGTAACTTGATTTAATTAAGCATTCCAAGGTTCTGGATCATTTATTCAAGAATTGTATATCTACTAACTGCAACTCTCTGCAATGTAATATAAAGTACAATGCATAATCCTTTTTCTCCTTTACCTTATACCCAAGTGTGCCTTCCAGTAAGATATGAAACAGATGAATCAGTTCAGCAACGCTGGAAGAGTAATTATAATGCACTACCAACGTATTTTACAAATTTTCAAAGGAATGAACAATATAATCTGTCTTTGGGATGATGGATAGCATTTGGATGAAAAGGAAAGGAAAAAAAATTGGATATTTCAAATTACAGCCATTGTGTGCTGGGATACCCATAGCACACAGGTCTAGTTACTATGGGGGAGAGAGTGAAAGAGCATATTTGAATCAGATATACTGACCTTGAGGCTGGGTAGGGTTGGGAGGGCTGCTTCACGGAGGGAGAGAAGAGAACCACCTCTCTGAGCATCTGTCTACATCACTGGCTTCTCTGCTGGATCTAAGTCTCTAGGTTGTTTGGCTGTGGAGTCATTACTATGGTATGTTATCTACATAGTGTTCTGTGTAGCTAGTTGGTAAAGAATCTGCCTGCAGTGCAGGAGACCCGGGTTCGATTCCTGGGTTGGGAAGATCCCCTGGAGAAGGAAATAGCAACCCACTCCAGTATCCTTGCCTGGAAAATCTCATGGACAGAGGGCTGCAGTCCATGGGGTCTCAAAGAGTTGGGTACGACTGAGCGACTAACACTAATCATAAATCCAGCATAATGATTTTCAAAACATGAAGTTTATATATATCAGTGTTCTCTGTCATTATTAAGTAAGTCCCTCTCCTGCAAGCAGTACTCGGCCAACCAACTCAGTAGTCTAATCAAAGAGTTGGGTACGACTGAGCGACTAACACTAATCATAAATCCAGCATAATGATTTTCAAAACATGAAGTTTATATATATCAGTGTTCTCTGTCATTATTAAGTAAGTCCCTCTCCTGCAAGCAGTACTCGGCCAACCAACTCAGTAGTCTAAGTTAAATTCAGTTCAGTTCAGTTCAGTCGCTCAGTCGTGTCCGACTCCTTGCGACCCCATGAATCGCAGCACGCCAGGCCTCCCTGTCCATCACCAACTCCTGGAGTTCACTCAGACTCACGTCCATCGAGTCAGTGATGCCATCCAGCCATCTCATCCTCCGTCCTCCCCTTCTCCTCCTGCCACCAATCCCTCCCAGCATCAGAGTCTTTTCCAATGAGTCAACTCTTCGCATCATTCCTTGCAAAGAACACCCAGGGCTGATCTCCTTTAGAATGGATTGGTCGGATCTCCTTGCAGTCCAAGGGACTCTCAAGAGTCTTCTCCAACACCACAGTTCAAAAGCATCAGTTCTTTGGCGGTCAGCTTTCTTCACAGTCCAACTCTCACATCCATACATGACCACTGGAAAAACCATAGCCTTGACTAGATGGACCTTTGTTGGCAAAGTAATGTCTATGCTTTTGAATATGCTATCTAGGTTGGTCATAACCCTCCTTCCAATGAGTTAGCATCTTTTAATTTCATGGCTGCAGTCACCATCTGCAGTGATTTTGGAGCCCTCAGAAATAAAGTCTGACACTGTTTCCACTGTTTCCCCATCTATTTCCCATGAAGTGATGGGACCAGATGCCATGATCTTCATTTTCTGAATGTTGAGCTTTAAGCCAACTTTTTCACTCTCCTCTTTCACTTTCATCAAGAGGCTTTTTAGTTCCTCTTCACTTTCTGCCATAAGTGTGGTGTCATCTGCATATCTGAGGTTATTGATATTTCTCCCAGCAATCTTGATTCCAGCTTGTGCTTCTTCCAGCCCAGTGTTTCTCATGATGTACACTGCATAGAAGTTAAATAAGCAGGGTGACAATATACAGCCTTGATGTACTCCTTTTCCTATTTGGAACCAGTCAGTTGTTCCATGTCCAGTTCTAACTGTTGCTTCCTGACCTGCATATAGGTTTCTCAAGAGGCAGGTCAGGTGGTCTGGTATTCCCATCTCTCTCAGAATTTTCCACAGTTTATTGTGACCCACATAGTCAAAAGCTTTGGCATAGTCAATAAAGCAGAAATAGATGTTTTTCTCGAACTCTCTTGCTTTTTCAATGATCCAGCAGATGTTGGCAATTTGATCTCTGGTTCCTCTGCCTTTTCTAAAACCAGCTTGAACATCTGGAAGTTCATGATTCATGTATTGCTGAAGCCTGGCTTGGAGGATTTTGAGCATTACTTTACTAGCATGTGAGATGAGTGCAATTGTGTGGTAGTTTGAGCATTCTTTGGCATTTGTGTGGTAGTTTGAGCATTCTTTGGCATTGCCTTTCTTTGGGATAAGTTAAATTGGAAACTAACAATTTTGGAGCAAGCCACAAGGCCTTTAAGCAACCTACACTTTTTCCTATTTAAAGTCTCAAAATATACCAAATAAATATGAAGAGGTAGCAATTTAAATTTTCTGATTTCTCCCTTAAAGTAAAAAACTAAGCCCAGATATTTTTCTTCGTTGTAACTCTAAAACCAGCTAGTAGGTTAATGCCATTTTATCCTATCTCTGGAAAGTAAATTGTTTATATGATATCACTTATATGTGGAATCTAAAAATAATACAAATAAACTTATTTACAAAGCAGAACAGACTCACAGGTGTTAGAAAACAAACAGTTACCAAAGGAGTAAAAGATAGGGGAGGGATGAACTTGAAGTGTAGGATTAACAGATAAACAACACTATGTTTAACCTAGATAAACAACAAGGATTTATTGTATAGCACAGGGAACTACATTCAATATACTGTAAAAATCTATAATGGAAAGAATCAGAAAAAATACGTGTAACTGAATTACTTTGCTATACACCTGAAACTAACACAGTATTATAAATCGGCTATCCTTCCATTTTTAAAAGAAAATAAACTTTTATTTTAACAAATGTTTGAACAAAACTTGCTGCAATATATCCTATAACCCCCAAACCTATAGCAGATCATATATAACACCAGGCTGACTCTGAATCAGAAAGCCCCAGACAGTTGCATGAATTCTAAGCTATCTCAGGAGTCAATTTAGTTACAGAACTCATAGCTGAGCAGGGAAGTTGAGTTCAGCCGCTCAGTCGTGTCCAACTCTTTGCAACCCCATGGACTGCAGCACAGCAGACTTCTCTGTCCATCACCAATTCCCAGAGTTTACTCAAACTCATGTCCATTGAGTCGGTAATGCCATCCAACCATCCCTTCCTCTGTCGTCCCCTTTTCCTCCCACCTTCAATCTTTCCCAGCATCAGGGTCTTTTCCAATGAGTCAGTTCTTTGCATCAGGTGGCCAAAGTATTGGAGTTTCAGCTTCAACATCAGTCCTTCCAATGAATATTCAGGACTGATCTCCTTTAGGATGGACTGGTTGGATCTCCTTGCAGTCCAAGAGACTCAAGAGTCTCTTGAGAAGACTCTCAAGAGTGTTCTTCAACACCACAGTTCAAAGGCATCAATTCTTCGGTGCTCAGCTTTCTTTATATTCCAACTATCACATTCATACATGACCATTGGAAAAACCATAACCTTGACTAGACCTTTGTTGACAAAGTAATGTCTCTGCTTTTTAATATGCCATCTAGGTTGGTCGTAACTTTCCTTCCAAGGAGACAAGACTGTCTTTTGAAATCAAAATTAAAAGACAGTTTTGTCTTCAGGCAGGCATAAATGTAACTCTAATTCCCTGCTTACAATACGACTTCTCTTCTCTCAGCTGGGTGCCAGGATTAAGAAGTGCAGGCTGCTTCTACTGCTGTCTTCTTCCAAACTCCAACTCGCAACACCACGACTTCCTCTCCACACCCCAAGGTCAAGGAGGAGGGCTGAGAGGAAAGAGCAAAACCCTATGTACTTAGCTTTGCTGTTTGTCTCCTGTCCGATGTGTGTCTAGGTGTGTGTGCTCATGATTTAAATCCCTCCCAGTCAGGGATCTCTAGTCTGCACTGTTCTCTCATAGAATACCTTCCATATGGCCTCCTACGCCTGCAGCTCCCAGCCTCTGTCGTGCACCCACAGTCTCCTCATGCTGGGATCCTTCCACTTCAATGGGCAGCCTCATGAGCTGGCTCAAACCTGGCACCTCTCTGGTGTCCACTGGTTGTGATGTGCAAAGTCCGGGAATGATGAGACATTTGCGGGGCCAAGGAGGCTTCCAAGAGAAGCAGGAAATTAAGATTTCCTCCAGGCAGGAGTGATGGGAAGTCTGGAGTCAGAAATTAAGGTGCATTTTAGAAAGTAAATAGATATTTTTCACACAGTTGTGTTTGTGGTTTGAGAGTCATACCTGCTAAATCAGTAAGTATCCTCTAGAATATTGTCCCTGGATTTATGTGTCACATGGCCCTGTGCTGTACTTAGTTGCTCAGCTGTGTCTGACTCTTTGTGACCCCATGGACTGTAGCCCACCAGGCTCCTCTGTCCATGGGGATTCACCAGGCAAGAATACTGGAGTGTTACCATGCCCTCCTCCATGGGATTTTCCCAACCCAGGGATCGAATCCAGATCTCCTGAATTGCAAGCGGATTCTTTACCACCTGAGCTACCAGGGAAGCCCAAGAACACTGGAGTGGGTAGCCTATCCATTCTCCAGGGAATCTTCCTGACTCAGGAATCAACCCGGGGTCTCCTGCACTGGAGGCGGATTCTTTACCAGCTGAGCTACCAGGAGAGCAATGATCTACTAATTTTAGGCCAGGTTTTTGCTCATTGAAACAAATTTTCTTGGAATGGTTGAAGAGGAGGCGAAGTCAACTGCCACTATCTTATAAGAGGCTGAAGGAATGATTTACTCTGTAATCAATGTGTAACCATGTAAATCATGGTATCCAATGAGGAGTGCCTTCTGGTTTCTCATTCAAAATTTTACAAACATTGATAGTTTTCTTTAGTAGAACAATGTGAAGAAAGAGATTCCTTTCCCTCCTCTCTTCCTCTTCACCCTCCCTCTTTCTTCTTTTGTCAGTTGATCAATAGTAGCCAAAAGCCACAAGTCACTGCTAATTGCTAATTGTCACAAAGTTGGCTTCTTTTCACTCTCTCCTTTCTAGATTTTAGCTTGTCCTTGTTGTGGCAGCAAGGGACCATCATGTTCTGACAATCTGCTATTCTATTGATCTTCTCTGTTAATATCTAAGATAGCAAAAATATTCACTACCTGGGCATTTATCCAATGTTAATAACCGTTCTAAAAGGACATATTTCATACTTAAAAATATGTGATGCTACTGTGTCACTAGATTCTACTTTATTTCTACAAAGCTTTTAGATGCTGCTGGGTCACCTTTGACATGCTTAGTTAATGAGTAAAACAGAACAAAGAAAATAAACCTACATAATGGGTCTGCAGTTTACAAAAAGGAGGCAGCATGGCTGGGGGCCTGTCAA
Source organism: Cephalophus harveyi (assembly GCA_006410635.1). Taxonomy (NCBI): domain Eukaryota; kingdom Metazoa; phylum Chordata; class Mammalia; order Artiodactyla; family Bovidae; genus Cephalophus; species Cephalophus harveyi. Next base: position 292,397 of record SJYT01079996.1, on the reverse strand, counting down.
GTATTGCACACCTTTGTGTTCTGCTTCTTCTCAGTCTGGCTTTCTGACTTGTCAAGTCTTTTGATTTTTCAATTACACATCTCTGAATCTTTAGAAAGGTAACAAAACCCAAACCTAGAAAACTCTGTTAAAGTTCTTTAAAAAGAAATAGAAACGGCTGTTTTCAGCTCACAGAACAGAGTATGTTTTTGGAAGGATGGCATGGTTTCATAACAATCTCAGTACCCTTCTAAGGCTTATCCCTCAATTGGCTGTGAATTCTTTCATAATTTTTATTGGAGTTCCCATGTACCCATAAATACCTATTCAACAAAATTGTCGGATTAAAAATACTCTCATTCTTCAAATGTGTTCAAAAACACACTTTATAAACTAATTATGTATTTCAGATCAGCTAATATTTGCTGATAAAGTAGATGGTTAGACATGCAGACTTTATACCATCGTCATCTCCATTGGTTACTGACAGAAAGAGTAGGGATCTAATAATGTGGAATGCAGTTAAATGAAACAATTTCAAATGGATGGGGGAGGGCATTTTGTCCTAATGTGAATCATTCTATTTTAGTGAAACCCATTACACACATATGTTTATTAGCCATTCACATATCCCCTAGACACTGATGTGCCATGCAGAACATAGAGATGGGTTGAGAAGTATCTGGTGCTATTGTCCTCAAAGGTAATTAACAAATAAATCCTGGAAACGGTGCACTGAGTGGGCAGTAAACCAGCTTAGATATGATGGCTGGCAACACCATCTACTGCGCAGCACATTTGAGTGGGAGTCGTGTTTCTAAACTCCATTCAAGGCAGTCCTTAAGGCAAACACACCTCTCAACCCTTTAATTTCTCCAGCACTAAAGAGAAATGCTTGGGAAGAGAGAACACTGGTGAAGATTTCCAAGGTCTTGTTTTACCAGAGCTTTCCATTTCACACCCATTTATAATTAATATATTAACTTGGTGGTTCTTAAACACATTTGGGAGAATCCCTAGCCTTAAAACCTTTAAAATATCTGAGGATTCTAGTTAGCTACATAAGCTGATGGAAATAAGGTAGAGTATAATACTTCAAATACATTGTATTTATACAATTATATTCAGATTTATACAGTCTATACCACTGTCTGCCTACTTTCTGTAAATGTCAATACTTTCATATATTAATTTTTAATAGTTACATCTTAAGTGAGGAATTTTGACTTAAATTTGATGAGAAAAACAAAATAGGAGCTTCCTAGCTGAGCATAAGAAAAGTAGTGTTCTCAATTCTCATATTAAATCACCTGAAATGAAAATGTTAGTCGCTCAGTAGTGTCTGACTCTGCAACCCATGGGCTATAGCCCACCAGGCTCCCCTATCATGGAATTCTCCAGGCAAGAATACTGGAATGGGTTGCCATTCCCTTCTCCAGGGGATCTTCCCGACCCATGGGTTGAACCCAGGTCTCCTACATTGCAGGCAGATTCTTTACCATCAGAGCAACCAGGAAAGCTCCCTAAAAATCACCTGAAAGATTTTTAAAAATACTGACCCCTTGAGTCCACTCCAAACCAATGAAATCAGACTTGCTTAAGAGACATCAGCATCAGCATTCTACAGAGTTACTCAAATGTTTCTGATATGTTGCCGAAGTTAAGATCCTCTGGAAAAGGATAGCCAACAACCAGTAAGAAGAGGAAGTGTTTCATGGCTATGGAAGTGTCGGGAAACAGAGCAAAAGTTGTGCTTAGAGCATAATGGAATTGCATTGGGAGGAGTTCTGCATGAAGGGGCAAGCTGGAGAGCCCATTAGAGCTGGATGAAATCAAATAAGTAGACTTCTAAGGTCACCATGGGAAGAAGGAATTGGTATGGAAGAGACTGAATCAAAATTTCATACCAGTGATGTTCAGAGGGTCTCAACCTCAAACATAATTCTACTCTGTTGACTGTAACCTCCAATCTGCAGACTAGTCAGCAAGTCCTGCATTAAAGGAGCTTTTGAACACTTCAAAAATTGCTATTTGCATCTTAGCCCCTAGGATAGGTAGGAAAGAAAAAGTTGCATTAAATGAGCCACTATTTAATGAGATAGGAGATACTATGAGCGTGATATCAAAGATAATAAATGTATGGTCCCTGCCTCTTAGGAGAATATTTCCAAGAATTATAACACCAGTACTCATGCTCCACATTGCTGCAAATGTTCACTTTCAAATCATTTTTCAAGGCCTTCTTCAACACAACTGAAGTATTTTAAAACAGTGACTAGTTGTCATGGAGAGTGTTGAGCTATAAGTGCTGTGGCTTTAGACAAGAAGAGATCACTGCGGACAGGGCTGACCTAGGAGAAGACTTCACAGAGGGGCTCGAACCCGAGCTGGGTTTGATGGCTGAACTGGCTGTAGTTAACTGACAGGAGGGTGTTGTCAGTCCTGGGGTTGTATTTCCCTGGTGTCACTGTTATCCTTAGGGAGAGTGAGAGAAGGTCTGATTTACTGACAGTCAGGTGGCCTCACTGCACCCACATGTCCAGGAGAGGTGACACCACACACGAGCCGACTTCCATGAAAGCCAGGTGACCGAACTCCTGTCCACACTGCCACACCCTTCACACACTCTGTGAACCACACACACGCATCACCATCACATCTGAGAGCCTTTACCAGGTCAAAGTATTTGTCACCTGATCTGAAGAAGGAGCACCCATCTGAGGACATAGTTGGAAAAAGAATAAATGATCTATTGATACTCTGTTACAGTGTATGACAAAATAATATTTTATGTTTATAGGCCACCTGGTGAGCACTGAAGTTCATTAAAAGTTAATGTTCTGGGGGAGGTAAATTGCCATTAATGAGACTGATCAAGAATGGGGTAAATGAAAGGCATCTGAGTGTCGGGAGTAAGAGGGGAGCAGCCCACAGGGAGAGACAGGTGCCAAGAGGAAGGAGGGGACATTCAAAAAGCAGCAGGAGATGGCCAGCAGATGCTTCCCGTCTGCTCCATAGTTCTCCTGAAGACTGCTATTGTTGGGGTAGGCCTGGAGTCTTCCCAGAGCTGCACCTTACCAAGACTGGCTGTACATTGGTGTGACCTGGGGAGACACCCAGTAAATCGAGATCACCGAGCTAGGACCCAGGAATGGATAATTTTTTTAAATGTATTTCAAGTAAATCTATGTTGTGGAAGACGTTTTTTTGGTATGCCTCCAGCAATGTTTTTAATTGAAATATACTTGATTTACAAGATTGCAGGTGTACAGCAAAGTGTTTCAGTTATGTATATATAGGTATATCCTTTTTCATTGTAAGTTATTACAAGCTATTGAATATAGTTCCCTGTGCTATACAGTAGGTCTTTATTGTTTATCCATTATTTTTAAGGAGAGCATATATGTTAATCCCAAATTTCCAATTCATCCTCTCCCCTGCTTTCTTTGATAACTGTAAGATTGTTTTTTCTGTCTGTGAGTCTTTCTGTTTTGTAGAGAAGTTCAATTTAAAATTTTTTAAATTCCACATATAAGTGATATATGATATTTGTCTTTCTCCTGCTTACTTCACTTAGTCTCTTAAACCCTAGGTCCATCCATGTTGCTGCAGATGGTATAATTTCATTCTTTTTTATGAGTGAATGATGCACAGCTTTTAAAATGCCACAGATGGTGCTAATGTGCAGACACACAGTGTTCCAGAACAGCTTGATTGGGAAAGGCCTAGATGGATGGTTTGAGGCCTACCCACCTGCAGTGTGGTCTTAGGCACCACAGAGGCTACAGAGTCAAGAATCCCAAGGTGCCGGACTGTGGTCATCAAACCTCAACATGCATAAGAACATCTTGTTAAATGAAAATGTCTTGGTGCCAGAAACAGAGGTTTATGATGAAGCACATCTTAGGTTCAGACCTCAGCCTCAGTCTTTTGCATGCTCCCCAGGTAATTCCTATATGGGTGGATCAAGGACCTCAGTTTGCGAAACACTGTGCAGGATGTTGCCAGGAGGTGGATCACGAACCACCTTGCACACTGACTGCTATGGAAGCCAGGTGACCCACTGCCCTGAGTCCTCCTGGGAAGAGATAGGACCAACACTTCCAGCCATTTTTTCCCCACTATATGGGCAGCATAGAACCAGCATCGTGCACACCACATAGGCCCTGGTCTTCCTAGGATAAGTTATTTTATTCCTCCTCATCTCCGTTGAGAAGGTAATATGTTAGCCTCTGAGGTGGACCAGACTGAGGTTGGAGAGTTGTCAGCTGAGCAGAGGAGATGGGTTATCTCATAACCTATGGAGGTTTCACTCAACTTTTACCTGATGATGCTTCCATGTAGGATAATTTAACTTTCTTTCTAGAAAGATCTTTTTAAACATCATAGTGCCTTGTGTGCCTAGCCACTCAGTTATGTCTGACTCTTCATGACCCCATGGACTGTAGCCCATCAGGCTCCCCTGTCCATGGGATTTCCTAGGCAAGAATTCTGGAGTAGGTTGCCATTTCCTCCTCCAGGGGATCTTCCCAACCCAGGGATCAAACCCATATCTCTTGCATTTCCCACATTGGCAGGTGGATTCTTTACCACTGTACTACCTGGGAATCCCTATTATCAAAATAGATTTCTGTTTTTATTGAATATTTCTGTTAATACCATTAGTAAAGTGACCTAGAATGTATTCATAAAGAAACAAACAGCCACTTTAAAATATCTTGAAATCTTCATGACAGGTAACACATTTTTTCTTACTTTATTGTTTTATTTATCTTGTGTATGTATATTGAATATACATATACTAGAGTGGGATGCCATAGCCTTCTCTGATACATGTACAAAGCTGTTAGAAAACTTCTAACAAAGAGAAAACTAAAGCCCAGTAGATGGCACTGTCTGCCACTTTTTACAAGTAATTCAGCAAGGAAACATTCCCCTTGCCCCCAAATCTATTTGTTTTTACAATAATATAAATCCAACCTCCGTTTTAAAAAAGCGTTCCTTACAAGAAGCCCAATCATTATGTCCTCTTCTGGACCTACACTGAGTAACTCTGTCACAATTGATTAAATAGAAAAGTACTTAAGGATTATTAATCTTGTTTGCGCGTAGAATGCATTTAGCTTGTCCCTTTTCCTTCAGTGCTGCTGAGACAGCTGTATTTCTCCTCTGCCACCCACCCCCACCCACTCTACAGATGCTCCCTCTTCAAAAAAGATGTAGGCTCAAAATCAATTTTAGGCCAGAACTGCACTTGTGCTAAAATGAAATTATGTTTGTATTGAGATTATACCTAGCTGTTCTCGAACATCATTTTTTTTTAAATGCTATAATACATTTATGAATAAACCTCTCGTTGTGTCTCTTGATGAGAGAAACAAGGTGTAATCCTTGTGGGTAGGTCACTGAGATCAGATGCAGCACTGGTGTGAGCTCTGGGGTTCCAGCCCCAGCTCTAATCATAGGACCCTGGGTCCAGTATTTAACTTGTCTGAGCATCATTTTTACCATGTGTGTAATTGCAATAGCAATGCCTATTCCATAAGGATTCTATGAAAATGAAACCAGATAGTATAAGCATCCAGTACAGCGCAGCATCCACAACAGATAATCAAGTAGCGCTATCTGTTGTTTATCTATTATATCAAACTTAATCTCCCAGAATCAGTCAAGCTCGACACAAAACTTTTTAAAAACTTCAGAAAAATAAATTCCATAGTTTCTATCAGCAGTATATTTAGTTGTAACCCTCCCCCAACCTACAGGATGCTAATTTTCTCATCATTAGCATCAAGCCTATATTTTTAAGCTTCTTGGGCTTTAGAGGCAGGCACACAGAGGCAATTCAGCAAGCATCATTTACTGTTGAAGGTTAAAGCAGCTGTACCCTGTAATCTCCTACTCAGCTGCCAATACTAATTTAATACAGAGAGGTGAACACATGGCTGAAACGTTTAGTATAGTATCTATTTTTTCCCATCCTGGTTTAAGATTATGAAAATTATATATTGTCTACAAAAGCTAGTATTTCTAGTTAGTGATAGTTTCCCAACATCAGAGCACTAAATACATCAAAGTGCCAAGGTATTCTCCTGCGAATTAAAATTTGATGTCTGTTGGTATTCAATTTGATTAAAATTCAGAAGCCAAGCAGAAAAATATTAACAAATTGAAACTGGAATGTTCACAGGGAAGAAAAATACCAACTAGTAAAGAGATAAGAGGGGGATCACCTTAGAAACATTTTGAATTTTATTTATCCATGTGTATTTGCTCTACTTGGTTGTCAATTTTAATTGGTTGGCAACATGCTGGGGGTTCTAATGTATTCAGAATTTCAGTTGTTATTTCGGCCATCTATTATAGTATCCCCAAATGCAGTCTATTCTTGGTGAATAATAAGAGTCTCTCTCTTTATAGAAATAAATAGTTTATTAAATCTGCTGTTAGTCTTTATACCTGGTGACACAACTGTTTAGAAGTGCAGAAAATGGCAAAGTATCTCCTTCACAAACCATAGTTACTAAAAGCAAGGTTGATTCTTCAAGGTTGATCCAATGTTAATTAAGACTTTGGACTTGGGGAGAGGGGAGGAGAGGTGAGATGTATGGAGAGAGTAACATGGAAACTTACATTCAGTTCAGTTCAGTTCAGTTCAGTCGCTCAGTCATGTCCGACTCTTTGCGACCCCATGAATCGCAGCACGCCAGGCCTCCCTGTTCATCACCATCTCTCGGAGTTCACTCAGATTCACATCCATCGAGTCAGTGATGCCATCCAGCCATCTCATTCTCGGTCGTCCCCTTTTCCTCCTGCCCCCAATCCCTCCCAGCATCAGAGTCTTTTCCAATGAGTCAACTCTTCGCATGAGGTGGCCAAAGTACTGGAGTTTCAGCTTTAGCATCTTTCCTTCCAAAGAAATCCCAGGGTTGATCTCCTTCAGAATGGACTGGTTGGATCTCCTTGCAGTCCAAGGGACTCTCAAGAGTCTTCTCCAACACCACAGTTCAAAAGCATCAATTCTTCGGCGATCAGCCTTCTTCACAGTCCAACTCTCACATCCATACATGACCACAGGAAAAACCATAGCCTTGACTAAACGGACCTTAGTCGGCAAAGTAATGTCTCTGCTTTTGAAAATGCTATCTATGTTGGAAATAACCCTTCTTCCAAGGAGTAAGACCCATCTATTTCCCATGAAGTGATGGGACGAGATGCCATGATCTTCGTTTTCTGAATGTTTACCATATGTAAAATAGATAGCCAATGGGAATTTGCTGTATGGCTCAGGGAACTCAAACAGGGGCTCTGTAGCCACTTAGAGGGGTGGGATGGGGAGGGAGATGGGAGGGAGGTTCTAAAGGGAGGAGATCTATGTACACCTATAGCTGATTCATGTTGCAGTTTGACAGAAAACAAAAAGATTCTGTAAAGCAATTATCCTTCAATTTAAAAATAAATAAATAAAATTTTTTAAAAAGATTTTGTCCAGGTTAAAGCCAAGGCAGGTATATACCAAGATGTCAGAAGTTCACTACTGATACTCATATGGCTTTTCAGTGCAGTTGTTTTTTGGATGCCAAGATTATTTTTTTAAAAAGAGAGAATCCTACTCTGCTTGTGTGTATTTTTTTGTGTGTTATATCTGTATAAACCTTGGTAGTTCTGAAATTTGAGAAACCATATGATATACTGAAAAGAGCACAGGCCTTGGAGAAAGACAGATCTGGATTCATAGATGCCAAGTCACTTCAGTCGTGTCCGACTCTGTGCGACCCCACAGACGGCAGCCCACCAGGCTCCGCCGTCCCTGGGATTCTCCAGGCAAGAACACTGGAGTGGGTTGCCATTTATACTAGCGTTTATTTGTTTTCTTACCTTGAGAACTTATTTAACCTTTCTGAAGCAGAACTTTGTCATCTATAAAAAATGAGGATAATAACATATGCCCCATAGGAAGTGATTGCAGTATTTTATCACAGTGCCTGAAATACAGGAGTAGCTCAATATTTGCTTAAAAATTAACTCAGACCATAGGTGGACCCTTAAAACTGGGTATATGAAAACCTGGATTTGCAACTACAAAAAATTAGTTTGTTGATAATTATTTTTAAACATAATTTTAAAAGTAAATAACAATAGAATTACCTTAAAAAGCATCTATTAGTTCATTTAAAATTTAAGAAAAATGACACTGTAAAAAATGTTATTAAGTACAGTGAAATTATGGAATAACAGGACACCAAAAGGAAGACATTGTTGTTTCTAAGTCACTCATTTGTTGACTCCTATTAATGGAAATTAGCTTCCCTACTTGAAGAGCAGGGAAACACCCGGCAAGTATTTGTCTATAGTTTACTTTAAATAGGACTGGTTGATATTTAGATGTTCAGGTTTGTTAACTTAGATATTTTCTGTGTGTGTGTGTGTATTGTGATATTCAGAGATATTTGTTAATATGTGCCTAGTCAGGATGTGAAAAGGTTAAGCAAAATGAACATAAAGAAGACTTAAGGATCAAGAGATAGGGAGTTTGGACCCACTCTCCTCTGTCCTTTTCTCTGTGTGTCTCTCAGATCTCTCATTTGATATAAAAAGTTGAAAAAGTACTTAAAATCTCAGATGGTTTTATTGAAGGGATATTAAAATTAAACTACCACATGTTGATATTGGCACTCATGAATCCAGGGCTGTATATTCTACAATTTCTCAAAATGTTATTAGAACATTTTATCATGAGGTCTTCATTTTAAATAAGATTTTCTTCCAAGAGAAATAGTTTGATGGATGTTTTGTCAGTTTACTAGAAATTGAAAAACTGAACTGAGGATGCAGAGTTAGTTGAATTCACCAATATGTCTTGTCTAACAAAGGCTGTGTGGGTGAGAAAGTGTTGGTAGTCTCTTGGATTGCAATCAGAATTGATTAAGAGAAATAAGACTAAGTTCAACCACTGACTTCCTTGAACCATTTTGAAAAGATAATTGGGCAAAATGCTACTGAAACACTAAAATGCTTCTGCAAAATGAAAGCATACATAGAAAGGGGGTGGAGGATGTCGACTTTGTCCCTACACTAGTGCACATTCAAACACTTGCCTTGTCATTTGATTCTGGTACCATCAAGGGTTGATGATCACGGTAGCAACTAATAGAAGAGCAAGCAGCTCCTTCAGCTCAATCTCATCTAGGTGAGAAGATTACTCACTATTTCTGGAACATCTAAGAAAAGCATTGCTGAGAAATGGACAGCCATTCTCATAGCCTTCCCTTCTTTACTCTCTTCAGTCCCCAGCTCCCTTATTGCACAACCCAGCTTGCAAGCCCATCACTTTCCAAAGCTCAGTCTAAGCACGCCAATGTCTCAGAACTCTTGTATGCCACTAGCACACACAGAGGACCCTCATAGCAGATACTCAGTCACATGTGTCCTGGTATCGGTGTCTGACTTCTGGACAACACAGAAGATTCTGGCAGTAACAAGTCACACATTTTCTTAATGAAATGAGAAGTTAAACTTTTAAGGGCTCTTCTAATGTGTTTTATAGGTTATAGTTGAGTCTATCAGAGTGATGGCTATATGACTGGGCTACTGAACAGGGGCATCAACTTGTTGAGAGAACGATATGATTGGAAAGTGGGATTGACAACTGGCCTCACTGCTGCTGCTGCTAAGTCACTTCAGTCGTGTCCGACTCTGTGTGACCCCATAGACGGCAGCCCACCAGGCTGCCCCGTCCCTGGGATTCTCCAGGCAAGAACACTGGAGTGGGTTGCCATTTCCTTCTCCAATGCATGAAAGTGAAAAGTGAAAGGGAAGTCACTCAGTCGTGTCTGACTCTTCGCGACCCCATGGACTGCAGCCTACCAGGCTCCTCTGTCCATGGGATTTTCCAGGCAAGAGTACTGGAGTGGGGTGCCATCGCCTTCTCCAACTGGCCTCACAAGTTGCCCTAAATGAAACAGAAAATTAGAAATATATCATGGTTTTCTGTGGGCTGAGCAACAGCCTAGATGGCAGAGATATAGGCCTCACTATAGATTCAATAATTATTTCTTGAATCTTGCCGACAGGACATCCATAGTATTAATTAATTAATCAAACAACTGTTTACTGAGCACTTGCTGTGGGCCCCAGTCAGAGTTCAGTACTGAGTTTCAAAGGAAAGAGGGTAGATATGCTTCCTGATGTGTTCACAGACAGCCCTGATGACGGCTGTGAAGTTCCTGGGGTATCAGTTAAGAGGCGCATGGGCAGAGGTTCTGCTCTGGCTGTGCTGCTGACTTGCCGAGGAACCTGAGAGAGGGCACTTAACCTTTTAGTTTCACTCTCTGCTTTCATCCGTGGAGGCTAACAGTCAAACTGCCCCATCCAGCTTCCTCGCAGCGTCGGTATGATGGACAAACCAGGTAATCGATAGGAGAATGCTTTGAAAATTGTAAAGCGCCCATTTTATTTTCACCTTGCAATAGACAGAAATAATAATTTCCACCTATTCACTTCACATGCATGCTGTTGCTTTGTGGCATTTATCGAACAACAATGCTCGCTCCCTGATTTACAGACAGAATTAGAGTTCCTGCCCTGTGATTTTAAACTAGGCAGACATGCGTGACAAACGAGAAAACATTCAAGGTAGACAGTATTGTGTGATGATCGTTAACGTATTTATAAAAGGCCTGTGAATTTCTTAGATGGCAAGTGCTATGGGCATTTTTTCATAGCCCTTACGATATTTGTTTCCTGTGAAAAAATAATCCACATAATGCAAAATAAAAAGCTAGCTATAGGAGGACTGAAAAGAAATTGAGTAAAAAGAAGAGAATAAGTCAGACAAAGACAAACATCATAGGATACCACATATATGTGGAATCTAAAACTATGAAACAAATGAACTTATTTACAGAACAAAAACAGACTCATAGAGATAAAAAAAAAAAAAAAAAAACTTAGTTACCAAAGTGTAAAGAGTAAGGCGGAGGGATAAATTAGGAACTTGGGATTAACAGATACATACTACAATATATAAAACAGATAAACAATAAGGACCTACTACTGTACAGCACAAGGAACAATTTTCCATATCTTGTAATGACCTAAAGTGGAAAAGAATGTGAAAAAGATACACATATTCATACATAACTGCATCACCTTGCTGTACACCTGAAATTTTGTAAATCAACTATATGTCAATTAAAAAAAGTATATGTTGATTAAAAAAAAGAGAAAGGAATAAGTAACATGGGGCAGCTGAATCCAACAAGATGCTCTATGCTTTATACTACATTGAGCCTCGATGGGGGAAACACTGATGTTGGTATGAGATGAACATCAAGGAGATTCTTTATTTTGCTCTAGAAACTATACTAAGTAGTTCAACTCATAGTTGACTGTGATCCTACAGTTAGCTTTGAAAATATTAATATTTTTAAGTAGTAACAATTGTAATACTACTCCCCCAGGTATTTTAGTATCTATATGATGCCTTAGGCTTTACAAATATTTTACATGAACAGTTAAATTTAATCTTCATAATAACTTCATGAGATGGGCATCACCATTATCGCTAATTTATGGATGAAAAAGCTGGGAAGGAGTTGTTAAAATAATTTACTGAAGTAAGAGAGTAAGAGAGAGACTCGTGGCTTGAACCCAGATTTTCTGACTCTTAGATGTGTTTTCCATCTTCATGTCACATAAAAATAAGTCAACATTCTCAAATAAGTTGCTGTTAAAATGTGCTGGAAAAAGAAAGAAACCTGGTAAATAAATTTAAAAGGAAACTCAAAGCATGGCTTGAACTTGGAAGCCTTGTACCTTTTACACTCATCTTATTCCTTCTGTAGGAGTTACAAGTCCATTCCATTGGTTTCCAGAGTAATGCAGTTATTAGTAGAATTTCATGAAATGGTTGTTTGGGGCAAACTCTACCTTCTTAAGGAATGTCACTGTGAAGATTTAATTGTGGATTGTGGTTCTGCATGGTTTTATGACATTTTCTTTTATAACATGGTTAGAATTCTCCAAAAAAAGCAAAAAAACCATGATGTGAGATTCACCAAAAAAGTTTAAAGCATAAAGCATTTAGTTTATTTTCATTAGTTACAGGTAGTCATATGTAACATGAAATCTAAAAAGAGAGTGAAAATAGCTTTAGAGAAACATAACCCAAATATAAAGTCATAATTGACATCTCTTTTCTAAAGAATGAAATAAGATTCTAGTTAAATGTCTAATTAATGAGAAGACTGTATGAGTAAAACACATACACAATCACATAATTATGCATGGTTGTAGCAAAACTTTAATGATTTCCTGGAAATTCTAATAGTCTTCTAGTCCTAGAACGGATTACAGCATGGCCCCTTTGCCAAAGGTGGGGTAAAAGACAACAACCACTACAATAACTCCTGGGGTAGTGCTATAGTTAAGGCTCATATAACAGAATACCACAGACTTGGTGACTTAAACAAAAACATTTATTTGCACAGTTCTGAAGGCTGGGAGGTCCAAGATCAAGGTGTTGGTAGATCCAGGGTCTTGTGAAGACTCCCTTCAAGGCTTGCAGATGGCTATCTTCTTGTCTTAGCCTCACATGGCAAAGAATAAGTTCTCTTGTCTCTTCTTGTAAAGGGCACTAATCCCATTCATGAGGGCTCCATCCTCATGACCTAATTACCTCGCAAAGGCCCCATCTCCTAATACCAATACTATCACTTTGGGGGGATTAGTCTTCCACATATGAATTTGGGGGGGACACAAACATTCAGTCCATAGCAGGTACCTTAGATCTCTCTCTCTATCCCACAAACACACATACAATAAAAACAAAATCTTTAACTAAAGATCTTTTATCACAATAAAAACAAAATCTTGTTTCTTCTCTCCCAGACTATTGTCTCCATTTCAGAAATCTGAAATAAAGATTGTCTTACTAAAACACATGCTGAAGGCCAATTTCCCTTTTAATTTTTCCTTCTATAATTGTCATGTAATAAAACTATCAAAACATATCATCCTACTCTGAATTTTCTGTTCTATAGTATCAGAGAATCATATGACTAGAAGAGTACTTGGTTGATTATCATTGTCTGCCCTTAGGAAGTACTGTATATAAATATTTTCATTTAGACCTATTTATTAAGAGTTTCAGAAAGGACAATCCCATCATCTTTCTTAACTGAATTAGAATGCACTCACTTTCTTTGTCTCAAAATTCTTCTTTATACTGATTAAATCCCTTACCACAGATTAAGAAATATACAGACTGAATATTTGCATTTGAAAATTTGACTCTTGGACTATCTTAAATATAGAAAAGAACTTAAGTTAATTTACTTCCAAAAACTTGTGATTTTTATGATATGAAAATCACTGAATGTTTCAGGCTAGATCACACATGTTGTGACTCTTAATGAAATTTTCATGGTTTGGGCCTCAGTCCACAGTTTTACAGTTTCAGTAAATTGAGGAGTGGTCTGGTGCTGAGCAAATGATTCATGCTAGCTGAAATCACAAGAAACTTGTTTACAAGGGTGAACATGTGGTATGACATGAGGGGGTACGGAGCTGAACATGGAGGAGGCAGGACAGATGTATGCCTTTTCTGTTGGACTTTTTTTGTTGTATTTTAAGATATCAATACGTTATGTATGCTGAATACAGCTTGGAGATGGGAAATAAATAAAGAGACTATTTGTAGTGAAAAATTGATGTCCTCAAGTCTGTGTAATGGAGTTCTGTTTTGAGCAGAGAAGAATCTACAGTCAGTCACACTGAAGAAATGTTTAAGAAGAAATGGGTGACACCTTGAAAGAATGTAGAGAAAGCAGACATGTGAACTCAAAGGTCTGTCTGGTATAGAGGAGGGTGTATTAGCCAGAGTTCTCCAGAGAGGTGTGTGTGTGTGCTTAGTTGCTCAGTCATGTCCGACTCTTTGCGACTCCATGGACTGTAGCCCGCCAGGCTCCTCTGTCCATGTGGATCTCCAGGCAAAATGCTGGAGTGGGTTGCCATGCCCTCCTCCAGGGTATCTTCGAGATTGAACATACACACACACAAACACACACACACATATACACACACACACACATGCATATGTAGGTATATATGTGTGTTACTGTTAAGTCACTTCAGTCGTGTCCGACTCTGTGGGACCCCATAGACAGCAGCCCACTAGGCTCCCCCGTCCCTGGGATTCTCCAGACAAGAACCCTGGAGTGGGTTGCCATTTCCTTCTCCAGTGCATGAAAATGAAAAGTGAAAGTGAAGTCGCTCAGTCGTGTCTGACTCTTAGCGACCCCATGGACTGCAGCCTACCAGGCTCCTCCGTCCATGGGATTTTCCAGGCAAGAGTACTGGAGTGGGGTGCCATTGCCTTCTCTGATATATGTGTATACATATATATATATATATATCTGAATCACTTTTCTGTACACTTGAAACTCATACATTGTAAATCAGTTGATTATACTCCAATTTTTTAAAAAGTTCATTTTACTGATCTTGAAAAAAATAAAACCTGAAAAACTCACCCATATTCACTCAGAGAGTGACAGAACTGATTTAAATCTAGCCCAATCTGATCTTAAATCCTATAATATTTTTACTGTTCTATGCTCTCTTACTATTAAATATTATATTTATACTACTGATTTTAATTTTGAAGATTAAAGGATATACAACATACTATATTTTAGCATAATTCCATAAAGTATTTAATAATTAAATTTAAGAATATTTTGGTACTTAACTTTTCTTAATTATTCTGGTCAGATATGGCCTTATTATATCAGTTGAAATAAAGGCTGACTTCTGAGAATTGGGGTCAAAAGAAATAAAAGTGGAGCACATTCACCCCTTTGCGCTTTAACCAAGCCAAGTCCCACACACGAGACACATCCCATGGCTACCCAGCTCTCACGGACTTGGTTCTAGAGCAGCCGCTGCGTCCTGTCTCCAGGCTTCAGACTTGCGGTTTCTTCTCTCACCTCTCCTTTCAGAGTCAGTGCTGTACACATGGTACCTTTTCCTGCCTAAGACAACTTCTCAGCCCAAGGTGGACTTATAGACATAAACTTGCAGCATCTAGGACAGGAAAGAACCAGGATAAATGATCCTGTACAACACAAGTGTACCCTTCCAGTTGCTGAAATTCTCTGATTTTCCAAACATGGTGGCTCTCTCCTTTGAGGAATGCTAGAGACATGTTATCAATTCTCTAAAACTTTTGAATGCATATTGCTATGCCATGTATGCAATTACTAAGATTTTAGCTTATCTCATATGTTGCATTTTATTATCTCATTATTTTCTTATATGAGTTGCACATAGAGGGTGGTAACTTATTTACTTAAAACTTTCATAATTCACAGTGTAGAGTGTATATTCCTTAGAAAGCTCCTATAGATAATTAATCTCACCTTGTTTTCATTCCTTCCTTCTTATTGTCAGTTCTTTAGATTTCATTTTAAGAGTGATGCCAGATGTCCTGGTCTCTTGGATTGGCAGAGTGGATAGGCAGAGTTGGAGTTGTTTTACTTTGGGAACTTATGCTCTGTACAATGAACAAATCAGCAAAATTATAAGCATTCTTACATGTTTCATTAACAATGATAGCTTCCTAGGTAAAACAATGAGTATGCTCAGTTGCAAAAGCAGGAGATTCTTTTGGAATTACAGTCAGCATTTGTGTCTTGAAGGACTGTTTATGGACTCTGAAAACAAAACAAAACATACTTCCCAAATTTTGCCTGCAGCAGTTGATGCAAAACATGAACTCAAATAATTTACCTCCTGGCCAACCTTCTGTATAACCAGTAGATGGTCACTCCAGTGAACATTCTGGTTACTTATTGAAATCAAGAATCTTTCCTGCTCCATCAGGGAATTCAGTACCAGATCCAAGGTCAGTGCTGGACCACATCTTAGGGGTGGAGGTTAAGTAATGCAAAGCATCCACAGAATGGCTAGAGGCCAAGGAGCAGGGCTTGTGATTCCAGAATACGTCAATTCAAGGTGAGATGAAGTTTTTAAAGGGTCACTAAAAAGTGCTCATTGTTAGATGTGTTGAAAGTGGGGAAGTACAAAGGAAAGGTTTCACGGATGACTTGGTAAAATCCCTTTTAAAGGACTTGCTGAGCAAAGAAACCATCCTGATAAGAAAGAGTATGAAAGGAAAAAAAAAATGAAAATACTTTTGAACCTTTTTGTGAAAGAGTCTAATTATTTTGCTAAAATGCTGGTAGCATATATTTAAGTGGGTGATATGTTGACTTGAATGACATTTTAAAAGAATAAAATGATGCAAAGAAAATGTCTGGAAGGGTCCACATCAAAGTAGGAATGTTGGTTGTTCCCTGAGAAGGCATGTTAAACAACAATTTTTTTCTTCTTTATACATTTCTGTATTTCCTTTTTACCCCCAGTGAGTACACACACTGCTTTCACAATTAAGGAGGGATAAACAATGAATTATTTTTGTTTAAAAACAAAAGAAATTTTGTGATTGGCCTTAATCTGTAAAATAAATGTTCCTATAGCTAAGTAAGCAACTTGGAGCACCACTGGAGAAGCAGGATCTGTGTGGCAGGAAAAACAGAGACTAATTAAAAACAAATGAACACAAAAGCTTGGGTTTTGCAACAGCAGCAGAATTTATAGAATTACAGCACCTCTAGAATTATGGAACCCACAATTTCCTGCAATGTGTCTGTTTCTGCCAACTTCTGGTTGTCTGTGGTTTTCTAAAAATATCCTTGGAAGGGACTCCAAGAAATCATCAAATCAGTTCAACGTTCTCTAAGTTATACTCTAACAAAGGCTCCAGCATTTCTATGGGAGCTGCCCATTCATGTACATGTTCCAATTTTCTGCCACACACTTGATTTAGATCCAAGACTGTGCAAGAGTTACTAAGCTCCTACATGAGAAACGCTTTCTCACGTTGTAATGTTCTTAACCAATGAGGTAGTTATTATTGTCCGGATTACACAGCAAGGTCAACTGAAGCTTAGAAAGTGAGTTGCCAAGGTCTCCCAGCACCTTTAAAAAGGTTGAAACCAGGCTGGGGTTGACCTTGGATCATGCACTTGGTGCTCAGTGCCATTTTTATATGACATCAAGACTGCCGCTGGAAAAGTAAAAAGATGCGACTGGTAGTCCTGGCAGTTAGCGAGGCAGGTTATGTAAATGGTCAACACATGGACAGGTGAGCTTTCCATAGCTCTAATCACGTTTTGAACTGTGGTGTTAGAGAGGACTCTTGAGAGCCCTTGGACTGCAAGGAGATCAAACCAGTCCATCCTATAGGAAACCAGTCCTGAATAGTCATTGGAAGGGCTGATGCTGAAGCTCCAATACTTTGGCCACCTGATGCAAAGAACTGACTCCTTGGAAAAGACCCTGATGCTGGGAAAGATTGAAGGCAGGAAGAAAAGGGGACGACAGAGGATGAGATACTTGGATGGCATCACCAACTCGATGGGCATGAGTTTGAGCAAACTCTGGGAGTTGGTGATGGACAGAGAAGCCTGGCATGCTGCAGACCATGGGGTTGCAAAGAGTTGGACATGACTGAGCGAGGGAACTGAACTGAATCACATGTCTGATTTTATGTTTGTGCCACCCTGTAAGTGGCAGGGGACTTCCCCTTAACACTGCCTTCACCTGACAGCTTCTTGTTTCCTTGGATTATTGCTTTTCCTATTTATAAGTTTTTCATGAATTAAGTGAACAGTTGTAGTTTCAAAAGCTCTATTAGCCAAAACTAAGTCGTGTTGGAGGGGACCTAGGTATACTTATGACTGATTCATGTTGATGTGTGGCAGAAACCAACACCATATTGTAAAGCAGTTATCCTTCAGTTAAAATTAAGTAAATTAAAAAAAAACATGTTAATAAGTGAAAAGAACAGAGGGCAAAACTAAGAAATTATGAAGTATTATACTAACATTATCCAAGAATAAAGGGTCTTTGTAGATATGGAAACTTCAAAATACATGGGTAGCCCTACTAACTTATGAATCAGTTGAAATATAAAGTATATAAAATTGATTAGCATATTCTTATCAATTCCATTCTGCCCAAGGATCCCCAATGATAGGCAATTCAGAGCTGCCGTTGCCAATACGGTTGATTTTTTCTCGTCCATAATTTTCTACTTGTCCGCAATTTAAAATTCAGAATTCAGCATCAGATGAGCTTTTCACCTTATCAGTTCAGTTCAGTCTCTCAGTCGTGTCCGACTCTCTGCGATCCCATGAATCGCAGCACACCAGGCCTCCCCGTTCATCACCATCTCTCGGAGTTTACTCAGACTCACGTCCATCAAGTTGGTGATGCCATCCAGCCATCTCATCCTCTGTCGTCCCCTTCTCCTCCTGCCCCCAATCCCTCCCAGCATCAGAGTCTTTTCCAATGAGTCAACTCTTCACATGAGGTGGCCAAAGTACTGGAGTTTCAGCTTTAGCTCACCTTATACATCATGTGATAATCTAAGTGATCACTACTAGGAAATATGAATATGAAATATGCATATATACCTTGGCCACTAATCAATTTTCAGTTGGTTTATTTACTTAACCAGTGGCTCACTAAGTCACATTGGTAATTCAAGTTTAAGTTTGTTGTACCTTGTCAAGTGATAAAGTATGCTTATGTTTACTTTTTTGTTTCCAAGAATAATGATAGCTGGATTGTAGGCTCCTTAGAGGCAGAGATAGATTGCATTTTATACTTTATTGGTAACAATCATGGCGTAAGGAATAGTACTGATTATGAAGTAGGTTAAGACCCTGATGCTGGGAAAGACTGAAGACAGGAGGAGAAGAGAACAGAGGATGAGATGGATGGATGCCATCACTGACTAGATAGGCATGAGTTTGGGCAAGCTCCGGGAGTTGGTGATGGACAGGGAGGCCTGGCGTACTGCCATCCATGGGGTCGCAAAGAGTTGGACACGACTGAGCGACAGAACTGAACTGAACTGATGAAGTAGGTACTCAATAGTTACTTGTGGGGTTTACTGATTTGCATCTGTGGCTTCTTGGCTTTGGCAGTTAAATAACTTATTAGATTAAAAACAGATGTAAGGATAGTAGTGTATCTACCAATTCAGTTCCCTTTAGCCATAAATGTCAATGTGCAAAGGATCTATGTTATATGGGGGGTTCTTACCCTGAGCTTCAGAGGGTGTTCCCTTAACTCTCTGAAATTTTATTCAGTTTTTTTTATATGTTCACTTAGCTGGGGAGAGGATCTAGAAAGTTCTTCTCTTCCAGGAAATCCATCATTCCATAAACTATTAAGAACAAGTGGTATTTAATATTTTCTCCTGCATCTCGAATATCAGCAATGATAACTCTGGAAGCCCATCTACACTTGCTTGGAATACACTATAACCTTTTTTTCTGATCTTTTACTTTCCTAAACATGCCTGATCTCCAGTTAGAATTAAGTTGCCTTAAGCATTTAATAATATCTGGAATAAACCAGTGTATAAAGCATGAAGACAGGGTAATTGAAACTTCTTCTTGTTCCCAGGCTGCACTCTTTACTGGGCTGGCATTTGGGTCCATGTGCAGGTCAAGGTATTTTTTATCATTTAAAACTCTAATGCATGAAGTGATCTGCAACCTAATTATGGGGGAAATTACCTGTATCCTTATGTGTGCTCACACCACTAAACTCAACAGCGGCATTTCAGCTAACGGTCCCTGTCTTCTCACTTGAAAGAATTCGGGGCAATCGGCTCCCAGCATGAGGAGTTTATTTTCGAATTCATGGTACATCTCACAGCCTAAATTTACAAGTCTTCAGAGTTAGAAAGCTTTTGTTGTTTCTGTAGATGGACAGAATAGTTAGTTGTGGTCAAATCAGTTTAAAGTGTTTCTCTACACACCCTACCCTTTCCCAGTCCTGTATTTCTAAGTTAACGTTTAACTTGGTTTATTGCACTGCTGTGAATTTTTTAAAAAGGCAGTTATGTTAAGGAGCATTCCCTTTTAAGGAAGAAAAATCAAACCTTTATAATTATGCTATTAATTTTCAGTTTAACTGATAACAACATATGAAAATGAATCTTTCAGTAGAACATTGTATTATTATTTAGTGTTTCGCTAGCAAGAAGAGCCATGGTTTATAGCATTTTAATCCTAGCTCCTCCTCCAAACTTTAAGTGGGTCAGAAGCACTTTTAACTCTTATGTTGTGATTTTTTCTTTCTATTGTTTATCTTTTAAATTAACATTTATTAGGACTGCTACAAGCCTACATTCTTGTTTTTAAATTTTGGCTTCTTGTAAATGTTTTCGTTTTTACAAGGCCAAGTCTGCTCCCTTTGGTGCTCATCAGAGAAGTTATGGCTTTGTTCCATTCTTCCATCCTACCAAGTGAGCAAGCTCTTGGGAAGCTGCTGAATGAAACCCTAAAGGCATCTTTCTAAGCAAAATAAAGCTTTACAATTACACTGGAAGACTTTGACTCATACCCTATGTAAAGGCTGGCTGTCAAGAGTCCATTTGGAGTGTCAGAGATTTTCTGCTCCTGCAAGTTCTAGAGCTTCCTTTCAAGTAAAAAATTTAAATATCCACGCTTTTAACTTAACAAAAAAGCACATGAATTCCATAGCACAACAAATGGCTTCCAAAATGATTGTAAATTGAGTGACGGAAGAGAAGCCATTTAAAGGGACTCCCACTAGAGAACACAAGGCAGCACCCAAATAAATCCATTTTAATTTTCACTTTATTTCCGTTCTGCTTCAAAGCTGTGATAGCATGAGTGGAGATAGAAGCAGCTCATAGAACAGCCTGAGTTCAAACGCACTGAAATTTAGTATGCAATGTAAAATCGAGGACTTCTGCTTCTCAGAGGATAATTGTGGAAATACCAGCGTGGAACTGTGTGGGCTCGGTGCTACAGCAGAATTAGTAATCTGAGATGACCCTGCATAGATTGGCAAGTAGCCATGAAGTAATGCTTTTTACAAGAAAAAGCTTGTACCTGACAAGCTATTAGAAGCGTGCATTTCTCTTAAAACTCTTCCTGTCCTGCACGAAAAAAAAAAAAGACATTATAAACTGCTAATGAAATGTGACTTTCCGATTGAGAGACCGGATTCCCCCAGGACTGAAATGAAGCACTCTTTAGCCTTCTCACCCTGGGTGTCCTCTGGGGTTCCCTGCAGAGTGCACTCTGCCTGCACCTTGGCGAGACAGCACTAAAGGGTCAGTATTCTCTGCTGTCTTTCTTTGCGCTGGGGCTCAGGCCGCCAGAGGGGAAAATAGTCACACACACACACAGGGTAATGGCCTAAGTGAAAATCAAGCAAGCCTGGTAGGGTGGTAATGACTTTCCCAGCATCCAAGCCTTTGCCTTCAGGACATGTGAAGCTAGAAAACAATGTCATTCATTTAACGTTTATAGAGAACACACAGAGTGCTCGGTGCTGGGCTCAGTACTGGAGGACATGCAAAAAGTACGCGGAACACAACCCCTGCCGGCGGACTCGGACAGGTTATTTCAAGTTATCAAACAGATCTTATGACCTTTGAAGAAATTCTTGAGTGAATAAAAGTGCACTCCGAATTTAAAATAAGCAGGGGAAAAAATACCACTAGGACGACAAATCTTTTAGGAGAAAAGGCATGTAAATGTGCTGGAACATTTTATTTCTGTGATATAAAGTGTAGCCCGGATGACTGAGAGAGTAGCGGTTTAAAAGGTTTAAGAGGCGCCAGGCTGGCTGGTTCTTGGAGAAGCCGGACTTCAAAGCAGCACCGTGTTCAGATGCCTTGCACAGTGAGCTGGCTCCGAACAAAGAGAAACCCAGCACTTTTACCTGGGCAGTGGATAACTTTGAGGAAAAGTGGCCTCCGAAGGGGAAAACAGGCAACGTTCCTCCCCACAACCCTCGACTCTGCCTGCAGACCGCACCCTGGACCGACCTCACCCCGACTCCCCCGCCCGGCTTCCTCCACTCAGCGGAGGCGGCGGGCCGCGCTGCCCGGGGTCCACCGCTCACCGCACGCCTGCAGCCCTTTCGCACGCCGGCTGCAGCCGGTAACCGGCCACGTGCGCCCGGGTTCCCCGGCTCGGCCCGGGGCGCCTCCACGGTCGAGGTGGCAGCGGTGAGGGGTCTCGATCCCTGTCCTCCACGCCAAGCCGAGAAGTCCGGACGGCGGCGGCGGCGGCGGGAGCGAGCGGCCTGGCCCCTCCCAAGAGCGGGCAGCGCGACCGTGGGCTGCGGGCGCCGCCTTCGCTGCGTCCGTGGCTGCGCGTCCCGCTCGGTTCGGCCCCGCTCGGATCCGGAATCTGCGCGCCTGGCGCGGCAGCCCTCCTCCTCCTCGGCGTCGCCCGGCGGGCAGCTCCACCCCGCGGCGAGACGCGCGTTCGAGCCTCCTTCCCCGGCTTACGGATTCCCGAGGCAGGAGAATTTTGCCTCGGTCCCTACGAGCATCTCTTGGCCTCTTCCCCCCTTCCCGTGGGCGCGCGCGCGCACACTCACACACACACTCACACTCGCCGGCGCGCGTGCGCACGGCCGCGCGCCCGGAGCCGCGGAATCTCCGGCGCCGCTACTCACACGGGCTTCCAGCCGCCACTGGGCGTCCTCTGTCTGCGGCAGCGGCGGCCGAGGCGGCGGCGGGGAAGGCAGCTGCAGCCCGGCCCGGTCTCAGAGCTCGGCGCCCAGGATAGAGTCCGGAGAAGGAGGGCGCGGAGGCGAGGAGGAGCCGCGCCGCGCCCGCTCCTGGTGCCGCGGCCCCAGGTAAGCAGCTCCGGGGGGCCCGCAGCATCCCTGGGGCGTCCGGGCTTGGAGCCGGGGTTTCACGGTCCCGCCCCCGCCGCGGTACTGGGATCAAGGCTCGGAGGGGAGTGGGCTCGGGGCGGGGGAAGGGGAAAAAGGAAAGGAGCTCGAGGTGCGGCCGGGAGGGAGGGGTGCAGGGGAGCGTGAGGGGCTTCGGCGCAGCCGCCCGCGCCCTTCCCCTTCCTGTCTCAGCTCCACTAGGCTCACTTTTACAAGCCTGGGTGGCGGGGTGAGGTGGGGGGGCGGTGCCTGGCGCCCCCGGACAGCCGTTCCGAGCTCTCTTCCCCGCCGCCGCCAGCCAGTGTTGGCTCTGGGCTCCGCGCCCGCCGCGCGCCCACCACCTCCCGTGCACCTTGGACAGCGCACCCCGCCGCTAGCGTCCCCCAGCACCGCGCCCCGGTCCGCGCAGCCCTCCCGCCGCCCTCTGCTTTCCAGGTCGTCACCCTCCCGCCCAGCCTCCGTCCTCCTCCTCCGAGCCCTGGAGGACTCCGTCGGGTGCGGGCCTGAAACTTTCCTCCCGGTCTTTTCTGAGCCGGGTACTACTGTTATCTGTGACTGTCCTCTTACTCGGGGGGGAAGTCAGACGTTGTGGACCGGTGTTTTTTTTTTTTTTTTCTGCGGGAGCATGTCCTGCCCGAATGGGCCGAGGCAAAAGAGGCACTGGGCAGCGGGAGTCGGGGGCTGCCGGGGTGCAGAGCCCACGCCTCGGGATCCGGACGCCCGCCGCCTCGCCGCCTCCCCGGACCCGACACGTGCGCGCCTCCCACGGCCGCGGCCCCTCCCCGACCACCCCGCGTCCTCCCCGGCACGGCCAGGGCCACCCCATAGGTTGGACACCCGGGGCTTGCGGGTTCTGATTGGCCGAAGGCGTAACCCCGCCCCCTTTCCGGAGGGGGTGGTCCGGGAGTGTTGTGGTTGTCAGCGGCGGTGCGCACATGGGGGAAGTGGGGTCGACAGGTAGGGGAAGGAGGCCCCTTGAGTCCCCACGACCCACTGTGCAGAGCTACACTCCCACCCGCCTTCCTCCAAGTACACGCCTGCGTGTACTTTTCTGTCTTTTTTTCCCCAAACATTTTGCTGCTATGACATTACAAAATCAACTGGCTTGTAGCCTTTCTTTTATTAATATTGTATTTGTTCGGGAGCGGAGATTTTTAAAGGAGATCTAGAAGAATCGGGAAGACAAGTGTTTCTGGGGAGGTTCGTGGCAAACTGCAGGTTTGAGTCCGGTGGTTTGCAGAAAGTAATGAGTGTCTAAGGAATACGAAAAGGGTGGAGAAAGTGGGGAGAGCATGTTTCTTAGTGAGGTTGGGATACAGGTGAACAAGCTTGAGAAGCTGCAGGAGAAGGAAGTGGGTCATGTGTGGGGTGAGACCTGAAGGAGAAACCTGGATTGGGCGCTCCCTCCCCGGAGCGGTCTGCTGAGGATGACTCTGTCCGGAAAAGTGATCATTGGACTAGTATTCAGTTAATTATTTAACACACTCTGTTTCTGTTTTGCTAAGTTGCCCTTTTGATAGCAGATTTTATAGTAATAACGTCAATCCACGTAATGAGTTTTGCTTATTACCAGTTTTTTACAACGTGTAGATTTACAAGTGGTGGTGAATTTCAAAAGGTGAATTTCAAAGGCTTGTTTAGGGGAATGAACTAAATAGTTAAAGTGGTTTGGAAATATTGTGAAGGAAGATGGATGAGCGTTGCATAGAATGCAAAGTCTGTTCTAGCATTATTTAGGGTCTTTGCAGAAATATATGCGTGTGCATAAGTGATACTGATTTCTCTTCATTTCAAAGCATGATTGCCTCTAGCAGTTTCCAGCTTTAATTCCTTCAGGCTGTTTTGATGTTGTGTCTGTACATCTAAGAATATTGTAATTCTTATCTTTAGAAGCCTTGTCAATGGAAAACAAACAGCAACTGATGCAAGCGAATGTTGACAACTTTATATTGAGTACACTGCGTTATTTTATTTGTAAGCTAGTGAAATATGCAAGAGTAACATAGCATGTCTGCTATTCCTGAGGGACCAATGTCAGAACAAAGTGGGGAATCACATGAGGCTATTCCAGAGAGAACAATTCAATTATTTTAAAAGTAAATATATGTTAATATTCTTGGGTGTAAAGAAAAACAGAATTTTCCCATTTGAATTATTATCTTTGTACACAGGGGTAGCAGATGATGACATGAAGTAAAACAACAAATGATCAGTGATTCCAAAGAAGATAGTAAAGGCATTCCATTTATTATTTTTATATCAGTAGAATTGCTTTCCTGACTAGAGAACTTTGTATTCAAGGGACAGAATTTGATACATCTGGCAAGTTGGAAGTTATTGCTATTGTTGAGAAAATAATTCTGACTGTGTTTTCGTATCTCCAGGTCATGCTTTAATTTGTCCTTTGGGACTTAGATCTAGTTTTTGGCCTATTCAATTTAGATGAGTTTGGAGGTAGGTAGGAGGAGAATGTATAATAAATAGTCACACACACACATACATACACATGCAAAATGTATTTATGTATATCAGCACACAGCTGTATATTTATAAACATAATTTAGGGATACGTTTGGTGTGTTTGTTTATATATGTTTATTGTTCTTAGAATTTTTTCGCATTTCTTCTTGTCCAAAAGGTGGCCCTATTTTAAACTGTGGAAAGCATTATCACCGGTAGAATTGGCCAATAGATCATGGAAACAGACAATAGTATTTTGTTGCTTGGCAACCACCTACTGTGAATGAAAAACAAAGCGGTGACAGCTGCTTCCACATCCTGACACTCGTACTGTAGCTTGGGCTTTGCAACCCTCCGAAGGAGACAGATCTACCAAGTTGCATTTGAGGAAGGTGAAGCTGTTTCCTTTGAAGGGGGATGTTTTTAAAAAGAACATTTCGACGTTTTATTATAATCAGAATTACATTGTTATTGTGGGATGAAATGAAGCATCTAATTTCAATCGCCCTCTTAAGCCCGGTAGAAACTGAAAAATGCAAGGCTGGGAGGATTGTTTAGACCCTCCACTCTCGCCTTTGTAGCCATTAAACACCATAAGCATGTTTTCTGCCGCTTTCAGATGCTCTTAGGATTTTGCAAAAACTTGAGTTCTCTCTGATACCTAAATAGGTGACTGGGTTTTACTGCCAGGAGGGAGTTAGAGACGGATGCTCTGGCCTAAGCCTTTAGTTTTAAGGGACACTGAGGCCCAGGGAGGTGTTGTGACTCAGACCTGGTGACCGAGCCCTCTCCAGGAGGTCTTGCCTTGGGTCACACTTGAAAATCACCCCCTGTCCACCCCATTTCCTCCCCCAAATCATTCTTTCTTTGTTCTTTATTTACACATAATTTGTAATCACGATTTTTACCCTGATAAAGATCATTAGAAAAACACAGTATTTGGGAGTCAAAATTCATTATGGTTTTAGATACCTTGTGTACCGTGTTCAGCCTTCAGTCTCAGAAAGTCCTGGGACTCCCACCTCTTTCCTCAAACTGGGGATGCCCTTTCCCTTGCTTTGGTAATTGTTTACATCTTTGGACAGTCTTTAATGTTCTCCTTTTCTCTATATGAATTTAAAGTGGGGATGAGATTGAGGATTGTGTTGGTCAGTGGGTATACCTGTAAGAGTTTAACCATTACAGCTAATTAATCGCTTGTTGTGGTCTTCTGTCTGCAAAGGATAGACATATTGTTGGTCTGATGATCGGGGCTCCAAAAAAAATAAATAAAAAACAAATGAACTTATTTATGAAACAGACACAGACTCACAGACTTAGAGAACTGAGTTAATGGTTACCCTGGGGATGAGTTGGTGAGAGGCAAGATTGGGGATTGGGATTGACAGGTACACATGGTATATTTAAAACAGCCAACAAGGACCTACTGTGTAGCACAGGGAAGGCTGCTAGATATTCTATAATAACCTAAATGGGAAAATGATTTGAAAAAGAATAGATGCATGTATATGTATAACTGAGTCACTTTGCTGTACACCTGACCCTAATACAACATTGTTAACCAGCTGTGCTCCAGTATAGAATAAAAATTAAAAAAAAAAAATATATAGGACAGCCTATGTTGCTGCATAATCCTACTTTTGGTCCTTTTCAAAACTGTTTTGCCAAAGGTGTCACCTGAAGCCTGCTTGTGGATGATAGTCATCTATCTGCGAGAAATGGCAATGGCATAGATTGTTTCTGAACCCCGAGATGCTAATGAATGGAGTATTGGATGGTGAACTTGAATCACATGTGCTTTATTAAGCCTTCTTTTTAAGCTTAGGAAAAGTATTGCGTGAGTGAAACATTTTGGGTTTCCTTCTGCCATAAATACTTTGAAGAATCTGTGTTCTGTCATTTATTATTTATGACAAAGGTAGGCATTTAACTTTAATACACCTTAACTGGAAGAAAAACTTGGATTGGTCTAGTTGGAGAAGCAATGTAGTGACAGTATTAAGTATCACTGAAGAATCATTTTCACCAGAAAAACATGCACTTTAGCAGATTTGTCAGGGGGAATAAATTGATTTACAGCAAGTTGCACCTAGTGTTAGAAGCCTGCTGTTAACTTGTTCTAGCTAGAAGGATTTCCAAGCAGAATAATTTGGCAGATTTCAAGTGAACTTCACTGATTTTTAAAGTTATTTTTCATAGTCTGTAGTTCAGGACAAGCACTTGCTTTGGGTCTTCTAGGAATAATCTAAATTTTAAAGTTGTTATTATTAAAAAAAATCAGAACTGTCTCTCTTTTTGTTGCATGATGTTAAATATTCTGTAGTTCATACATTTAATTTATTCCACTGGAATCTTGAAATTTAATTAACTTCCTTCTGTCTTCATGTTCAAGATAATGTGTGTGTATGCATACATATATGTTGGCATTTTTTTTCCTTTTTGTTGTTTTTATACTAACAATGGAATGCCAAAGGGCCTGATTTGTATTTTTTTCATACAGTAAAGAGAATCTTTAAGCAAGAGATATTTATGTTTTCCACTTCCTTATGTCAGCTTCTGCTATTATAAGCTGTAAACTCTTGCCCACACAAATAGGATGATTGCTAAAAACAAGCAAACAAATATTTATCTAAGCAACATCCCATTTGCTGCCCTACAGGCTGGCCAAAAAGGCATATTTTCTCATTCTTAGACACAGATACACTTCTACACACACCCACATACACACTGAATTTAAGGTCTTATGTATTCTTCTTTTGGTGGTTTTAATTTTAAGGGTGGACAGAAATAGTATTTGATGGGGCTACCTGTGTATGATAGATTTAAAGCAAAGTTGATGGATTCAGATTTTCAGAAATGCAGCAGAACAGGAAAAATTAAATTGAATTATTCCCCTTGGAGAAATGTCAAATTTGTGCTGACCACATAACCTGTGACCCTTCCCACAGCACCTGGTACCTGCAGCAGCGCTTGGCTTGCAGCAGACTCTGTGTGTTTTGTGAAGTATGCACTTGCCACCTCCTTTTTGTGATGTTGCAAATATTTTGGTCTGTATCTTCATGAATAGCAAAAGCTGGGCAAATGGAGAAGAAATACTTTTCTAATTGTTTCCAGCCCTGTATAAAAGCATATCAAAAGGACTAACATAGCCAGTGATATTTTGGAACGTACTTCTTGTCGGTGTAGAAAGTTATACCAGGGGTGTTGATTTTTCACAAATACAGCCATCCTAAGTACAGAAGAGCTCTTTAATAGCCCACAGCAGCATAACAAAGGTTAGGGCATCTGGTCTGAAGGAATACTTTATTTAGCTGGAGCTGGAGGGGGTAGTCTGCTAGCTCCAGCCTGCTTATCCAGACTGGAGCGTGGCCAGTGTGCTGTGGTTTAACATCCCAGACCGGAGGAGAAAAGCCACCGATGAGGTCTCTAGTGACTCCGAGTGCCCAGGCCTCTGCTTTCGTCTCGTTTGCGAGAGAGCTCCTTGAAAACTGCAGAAACTGTTGTGCCTCTGAGGGTGGAGCCCGGAGTTCCCATTGAGGCCCCAGGTACCAAATTTCTGGTCATTGGAAGAAGCCTTCATCCTGAGACATCAGCACCTGCTGCGGAAATACGACTTTCCTCTTCATCCTGCTCCATCTCTGTGAAGTTGGTGGAGGGCAACCGTGTTTCTGGGGACAACCCTGGCAGAATCACCTAGAAGTGGACCTCAGCTGATGACGGAAGAGAGCAGGGAGGCAGTGCCCTGGCCTCCTGACCCAGCCCGTGCAGAGACTGGCCCGTGTTCTGCGCGATGTCCCAGGACCCCCCAGTGAGACTGACGGTGCTGCCCATGGTGGCCGTCTCCTGCAGGATCTGGGCTCACTTGGCTGCCTGCCTCCCCAGGAACTAGTCCTTCCCAGGATCCTCTCTCAGATGAATAACTTGCATTTAACAGACCTCTGCCTCAAGGTCTGTTTCAGGAGAAACCCAAAGTAAGACACTGAAGAATCTGCTTGATTTATTTATTTTAAAAGTAATGCCCCCACTGGCTCAGCGGTAAGAAGTTGCCTGCAGTGCAGGAGACTTGGGTTTGATTCCTGATCCGGGAGGGAATATTCCCCTGGAGAAGGCAATGGGAACCCACTCCAGTATTCTTGCCTGGGAAATCCCATGGACAGAGGAGCCTTGCGGGCTACAGTCCATGGGGTCGCAAGAGTCGGACATGATTTAGTGACTGAATCACTACCACACAGGTTTCGCTAATTAGGGGGATTTGGGAACTCTGGCTTCAGGTGATAGAGAGCTGCTGAAGAATTACGATGATGGCATTGTTACTCTTGATAACAGGTGTCGGCGGGGGCGGGGGAGCGGGAGGGATTGATAGAGTTGGGGACATGGAGACCAGCTCCGAGGTGGCGCTGCCCAAATAGTGAAGATAGTGGCTAGGGGGCTGGAGAAGGGGACGGGATGCAAGATGGATTTGCATGGAAAGCTGGCTGGAAAAGTCAGCATGATGCAGATGCCTGAGACACGGGCTCACTTAGCACATCCCTAGACCGAGACCTCGGTCCCCTCCCCACAGCTCCACCTGCTCTGTCCCTCCGGCTCAGTGACCCCCTAAAGGGCCGGGTCCCCTCTGCCTTGGCTCCAGTCCTGGTCAGGCTGTCTTAGAGTTAAGTAGTACAATTCTGGGCATAAATAAAAGAAGAAAGATAAATTGAAGCGTATAAATAATTCACCACCAGATCATTAAAGGAAGAAAGTTATATTTCACAGGCAGGATTTGTGGAGTTGTAGAGAAGGAGAGTTGGAGAGATGTCCATGGTGCGTGTCCATTTTGTGATGGATAGTGATTTTTTTCCCCCCCACCCTCATACTCTTGGCTAAGAAGGGATTTTCATCCAGCATCAGTTTCCGGAAGACCTAGCATGCACTTCTATCTATTGTTTTCCCTGCTTCTCCCAGAGCCTGTATTTTAGCTAAGTGGATGAGTGGTGGCTGGGGTGGGCTAGCTCTTGCCTCTTGATCTGTCAAAGTGCCAGGCTCTCCCAACGCAGCTTCTCCCACTGGTTCTTAGGCCACCAGCTCTCACAGGAGACTGGAGGATGCGGGAAGGAAAGCATGCATTCCAGAAAGAGAGCAGTTTTGAAATGAATCCTTCATTGTGAAAGGGGCAGGTTAAGGCTTGTTAGCTGATCTGTACTAAGATCAGGCGGCCTCCTAATTGTCCTGTGCGTGAATACTAATGTCCCGGCTCCGTCTGCAGTCAGAAAGGCCAAGGCTGAAGAATCAGACACAAGTAAGCGACACCATCATATTTCTGCAAAAGTAGCCCTGAGCCAATGACACAGAATAGACAGAATTTGGAGGAGCTGCAGACGGGGCCAGCTCAGAGCTTCCTGAGCCTCGCTGCACAGGTGGATCAGAGTCCTGAGAGCAGAGATGCTCTGCTTGTGAGTATTCAAACTGGGGACACTTACGGGGGAAACACGGTGGAAAGGAAGGCTTAATAAATGAGAAGAGCTGCAGGTATGTCTGGGCTTCCCAGGTGGCGCTAGTGGTAAAGTACCTGCCCGCCAATGCAGGAGACAGATGAGGTTCAATCCCTGGGTTAGGGAAGATCCCCTGGAGAAAGGAATGCACCCACTCCAGTATTCTTGCCTGGAGCATTCCATGGACAGAGGAGCCCGGAGGACTATAGTCCCTGGGATCTCGAAATAGTCGGACACGACTGAAATGAATTAGCATGCATGCACATACTTATGATGTTTTTTAATTAAAATTTTAATTTGGAGATTGTTATAGATTCTTGTGCAGTTGTAAGAAGTAACGCAGAACCTCTGTACTTTTTTTTTTAATGCGTAAATCTGTTTGAAACTTTTCAAGTTGTACAGTTAATTTTTTTGGCTGCACAGCATGCAGGATCTTAGTTCACCAACCAGAGATCGAACGCAAGCTCTCTCTATTGGAAGTGCGGCCTTCCAATAGACTTCCAAAGACTGCTGGGGAAGTCGGGAGCCTGTGTCTGGTAATATTTCCCACCCCACCCCCACTCCCTGCCCCTGGTAATATCTTTCAGACCTATAGGGCAGCATCATGACCAGCCCGGATGGCTGCAGGCCAGTCTTCGTCAGATTCCCCCAGTTTCACTTGGATTTATTTGGGGGTGTGCGCTCAGCCATGTTCGTGTATATTTTCTCCTATTCGATACCTATATTTTTTCAAAGAGCCTTTTTTCCCCTAGGATTTTGGGGGGGAAATGCGCTTGTTAAGATTAGTCCTGGAGTAATTGTAACTGAAGAAAGGGCATTATATAAATTATAGAATAAATTATAAAGTATAGAATAAATTCCCCACCCGTTGCTACTCGGGGACTGTGCAGACCAGGTCAGGGCCCGCTGCACGTGGCAGGAAGGTCAGTAGGCCGTTCTGCAGGCGCAACTTCCACTTAATTTATTCCTGTGTGACCATTATGTGGCAGGAAGCAAACCTTTTTTCTTTTAAATAAGTTTGTTTTTTAATTTATTTTTGGCTCGCGCTTGGTCCTTATCGCTGCGCCGGCCTTTCTCTGGTTGCGGCGAGCCGGGTCTGCTCTCTGGTTGCGGTGCTTGGGCTTCTTGCAGGGGCTCCTTTGGCTGCGGACCACGGGCTCTAGGGCGCGGGCTTCAGTGGTTGCAGGGTTCGAACCCGTGTCTCCAGTGGTTGCAGAGTTCAAACCTGTGTCTCCTGCGCTGGCAGACGGATTCTCTACCCCGTGCCACCAGGGAGGCCCCAGTAAGTGACTCTTTTAAAAGTGCGCCTGTTGGGAGGGAAGCTTGTCTGTTACAACACGCGGCCCCTCCTAGTCCCCCCTCCCCTCCGGGTCCTAGGGGCTCACCCCTGCAGGCTGCTCTCCCAGGTTTCTGAGTTTGCTGGCTTTTGCTGTTCTCAGCCCTCGGGAGGCACGTAGGAGGCAGCAGGGAGAAGGGTCCAGCCAGGGAGGGTTTTTTTTTTTTTCTTTCCTCCAGCTTCCTGGGGCATCCCTGGCAGTGGGAGTCCCTCCCTGGTAGCACCACTCATGCCTGACGAACCTTCTGTGGTTCCAGCTGCTCACAAGTGACCTTGGACGCCTGCAGCCCTACCTCCTCCTATTGTCTGTTGTCCCCTGGCAGCCCAGGGGAGGCGGCAGCTTCCTGCTTTGAGCTTATCTCTGGATTATCTAACTATCCTGGTGAAGGCTCTCTGCTCCTCGCATCACCCGAGTCACCGATTCTGGCTTATACATTTCCTCTGTGAAATATACTTGTAGAGATTCCTGTTTCCTTAGTTAGACAGTCCCCAGGTCCTCAAAGCGTGGGAACGATAAACATCTGATGAGATTTTCCTCTTTGTGACATGCTGGCTTCTTCCACCGCAAGAATCTGGCCAGCTCCAGTCCTGGCAGAAAGTACCTGCATTTTTAATGTCACCGCCTCCCACTAGGAGTCTCCTTCCTTTTAGTGACTATTCATCTTCTCCTAGGCTCTGGTTTCCGAAACGCTAATTTCTCTTTGTCAAATATATTCTGCATTTTGGCAACCTCCCCTGATGTCCTTGTAATGTGTCCTTGAGCTTCTCTTTGTCTAACCATCCCTGCCTTATTTTCTGCAAGTGGTTTTTCTGACTAGCTTCATCCCCTGTGTGTAATATCCTTACAGCCTATATTAGTGTGTTGGTCTCATGACTCACTCCTGAATGTGCTTTGGTTTACAGTTGTACCTCTCCTGGACTTCCCTGGTGGCTCAGTCATGAAGAATCTGCCTGCAATGCAGGAGACTCAGGTTCTATCCCTGGGTCGGGAAGATCCCCTGGAGAAGGAAATGGCAACCCACTCTAGTATTCTTGCCTGGAGAATCCCATGGACAGAGGAGCCTGGTGGGCTACAGTCCATGGAGTCACAAAAGAGTTGGACATGACTTAGCGACTAAACAACAACCCTCCGTTTGCAGGCAGTTCACTTTCCCGTACTGAGATGCTTTCAAAATGTGTTACCAGGCTCCCACCCCCTCATCTCCTTTAGAAGTGTATGTGGTTTTGTAATAAACCATTGGTAAGAACGTTAATAAGGATGCTTTGGGAAAAAGGAGGTAGGACTCAGGTGGCATCTTCCAGTATAAAGCTAATTTAGGAGCCGCATCAGGAGAAGCCACGGTGGCGGCCAGCTGGCACGGTCGTTTCGTGCTCTGCCGTAAGGACTGTGCCCAGGCCTCTCCCCTGCTGGAGGGCAAGTCTTGTTGGTTGCTTCCATAAGGGACCCGTAGTTGGCCACAGGGGCAGCTCTGTCCCTTCTCCAGGGGGTCCCCAGTTGAGCACAGAGAGCTGGGAATTGGAGCGAGGAGAAAGCCTTCGAGTCGTCTTTGACCAAGAGGTCCAAGAGCTTGCATACACAGCCCAGTTGTAGGTGCCCCATCCTCAGGTGCCAGGAGCAGAACCTTTTGGCGTTGCAGCACACAAATGCTCAGCTTTGTCTGTGCCCAGCTGTTTGACTCTTGGCGACCCTGTGGACTGTAGCCTTCAGGCTCCTCTGTCCATGGGATTCTCCAGGCAAGACCTGACTGGAGTGAGTTGCCATTCCCTTCTCCAAGGGATCTTCCCGACCCGAGGATCGGACTGCCTCTCCTGCGTCTCTTGTGTTAGCAGGTGGATTCTTTACTACTGAGCCACATGGGAAGCCCTCAGCATACAGGGAGATACCCCAATTCCCAGTCATGCAAGTCACCACCAGGTCTAAGAACTGAGGCTTAGGGAAGTCAAGAGCTTTGGCTAAAGGAGAGTTTAAGTATTGAGAAACAACTGATGACATGGGTAGTAAATGTGCCCAGTCCTGATGTTCTCCTGCTCTTGTGGGGGGACCAGGGCTCATGCAGAGTTTTGCACAGATGGGTCTCCTTGGAGCTGGGTCACTTGCTAGTCTCTGCTCTCCACGGTGAACTCAAGTGGCGAGAGCTGGGCCCAAGGACTGTGGATTAGAAGCTCTGAGAGAGCCGACAATGGAAAATAAGCTTGTTTTCAATGGGCAGAAGCTTTGAAGGAAGTTAATTAAGACACACTTACAAATTAGGGTTCTAGTTAATACAAATGCAAGATTGAAAAGAATAAGTCAGTTGCACACCTATAATCACCAAAGAACAATTTGTTTAGTAACAAAACACCAATTATGCCTGCTCTTATGTGAGTTTCTCCTCTATTTCCCTTGCAAAGAAATATCCTTCAGAACAGACTGAGTTCAGCATCCTCTCTTCCCAGGTCAGGCTCTCTGCATTTTCCTTCAAGAAATTGGTACCCACAGGAGAGCCAGCCCACCGGTTCTCCTGACATCCTTCAGAAGCTTGGTCTTACCCCTGGTTTAGGTGTATCTGTCTGCAGAGATACAGTCTCTGTGTCTTCCCGTATTCCTCAGCAATGGGCAGTGGCACGAGGAGAAAGTCTGGATGTGGAGTTTTCTTGAGCATCAGGGACTCGACTCTGCCCAGAAACACAAAGCAGGTGCTGCAGAAGGTGGAGAGCTTGCTTTCTGTGCCAGGTGGGTGTTCTTGGTACTGTGCTGAGTTGGCCCTAAGTAGTTTGTGACGTTTCTCATCTAGTGCTTAATAATGTTGACATGTATATTTTAAATCTGTCATATCGTGACCCAGCTCTCTACTCTGTTTGTAGCAGAGAGTTAATGGTTTTGGAGGAAGGCATGCGACACAACCTTTGTGCCAAATGATTTTATGGTTGCCAGGTTCCCACTGGGTGCTGGGAACACAGGAGTGGACAAAAAGTCCCGGTCCTGTCCTCCAGGGAGTCTATAGTTTACTGGAAAGAAAATGGCAACCCACTCTAGTATTCTTGCCTGGAGAATCCCATGGACAGAGGAGCCTGGTGGGCTACAGTCCATGGAGTCACAAAAGAGTTGGACCTGACTTAGCGACTAAACAACAACCCTCCGTTTGCAGGCAGTTCACTTTCCCGTACTGAGATGCTTTCAAAATGTGTTACCAGGCTCCCACCCCCTCATCTCCTTTAGAAGTGTATGTGGTTTTGTAATAAACCATTGGTAAGAACGTTAATAAGGATGCTTTGGGAAAAAGGAGGTAGGACTCAGGTGGCATCTTCCAGTATAAAGCTAATTTAGGAGCCGCATCAGGAGAAGCCACGGTGGCGGCCAGCTGGCACGGTCGTTTCGTGCTCTGCCGTAAGGACTGTGCCCAGGCCTCTCCCCTGCTGGAGGGCAAGTCTTGTTGGTTGCTTCCATAAGGGACCCGTAGTTGGCCACAGGGGCAGCTCTGTCCCTTCTCCAGGGGGTCCCCAGTTGAGCACAGAGAGCTGGGAATTGGAGCGAGGAGAAAGCCTTCGAGTCGTCTTTGACCAAGAGGTCCAAGAGCTTGCATACACAGCCCAGTTGTAGGTGCCCCATCCTCAGGTGCCAGGAGCAGAACCTTTTGGCGTTGCAGCACACAAATGCTCAGCTTTGTCTGTGCCCAGCTGTTTGACTCTTGGCGACCCTGTGGACTGTAGCCTTCAGGCTCCTCTGTCCATGGGATTCTCCAGGCAAGACCTGACTGGAGTGAGTTGCCATTCCCTTCTCCAAGGGATCTTCCCGACCCGAGGATCGGACTGCCTCTCCTGCGTCTCTTGTGTTAGCAGGTGGATTCTTTACTACTGAGCCACATGGGAAGCCCTCAGCATACAGGGAGATACCCCAATTCCCAGTCATGCAAGTCACCACCAGGTCTAAGGACTGAGGCTTAGGGAAGTCAAGAGCTTTGGCTAAAGGAGAGTTTAAGTATTGAGAAACAGCTGATGACATGGGTAGTAAATGTGCCCAGTCCTGATGTTCTCCTGCTCTTGTGGGGGGACCAGGGCTCATGCAGAGTTTTGCACAGATGGGTCTCCTTGGAGCTGGGTCACTTGCTAGTCTCTGCTCTCCACGGTGAACTCAAGTGGCGAGAGCTGGGCCCAAGGACTGTGGATTAGAAGCTCTGAGAGAGCCGACAATGGAAAATAAGCTTGTTTTCAATGGGCAGAAGCTTTGAAGGAAGTTAATTAAGACACACTTACAAATTAGGGTTCTAGTTAATACAAATGCAAGATTGAAAAGAATAAGTCAGTTGCACACCTATAATCACCAAAGAACAATTTGTTTAGTAACAAAACACCAATTATGCCTGCTCTTATGTGAGTTTCTCCTCTATTTCCCTTGCAAAGAAATATCCTTCAGAACAGACTGAGTTCAGCATCCTCTCTTCCCAGGTCAGGCTCTCTGCATTTTCCTTCAAGAAATTGGTACCCACAGGAGAGCCAGCCCACCGGTTCTCCTGACATCCTTCAGAAGCTTGGTCTTACCCCTGGTTTAGGTGTATCTGTCTGCAGAGATACAGTCTCTGTGTCTTCCCGTATTCCTCAGCAATGGGCAGTGGCACGAGGAGAAAGTCTGGATGTGGAGTTTTCTTGAGCATCAGGGACTCGACTCTGCCCAGAAACACAAAGCAGGTGCTGCAGAAGGTGGAGAGCTTGCTTTCTGTGCCAGGTGGGTGTTCTTGGTACTGTGCTGAGTTGGCCCTAAGTAGTTTGTGACGTTTCTCATCTAGTGCTTAATAATGTTGACATGTATATTTTAAATCTGTCATATCGTGACCCAGCTCTCTACTCTGTTTGTAGCAGAGAGTTAATGGTTTTGGAGGAAGGCATGCGACACAACCTTTGTGCCAAATGATTTTATGGTTGCCAGGTTCCCACTGGGTGCTGGGAACACAGGAGTGGACAAAAAGTCCCGGTCCTGTCCTCCAGGGAGTCTATAGTTTACTGGAAAGGATATCAAGTAAAACAGAAAGCATGATGTAACTGAAGCTTATGAGAGTTCTTGGGAAAGAACAGGCTTCTCAGAAAAGATACCATGAGGGTGGTTAGGGAAGGCCTGTGTGGGAGAGTCATTCAAGACCTGGAGATTGGTTGGGGTTGTGCCGGGTGGTGATGGTGGGGAGGGACCCGTGTGTGAGTGGGGGTCCCTGGAAGAGGCAGTGTGGCTCCAGGGCAGAGTGAGGGTGACCGTGGCTGGCCTGAGGCTGCTGAGGGTAGGCTGGGGTCTGGCGGCGCGGGACCTGCCAGGCCAAGCTGAGGACTTTGGATTTTAGCCCAAACACCCTGGGGCATCACTGAAAAGGTTTTTGCTTTGTTTTTCTTTTTTTTAATTGGGGTGAAGTTTATGCAACATAAGCTGAACCATTTTAAAGTGAACAAATCGGCATTTTGTATGTTCACAGCGTTATGCAGTTGCCACCCATGTCTATTCTAAAACATTTTCATCACCGGGAATGGAAACCCCTGACCCGTGCAGCAGTCATGTGGTTTTAGGGAGTCACGTGGTGCGATTTTATTGTGTAACATCTTTCTGGCAAGCTTTTGGTGATGGCATTAGAGAGGGCAGAGTGGAAGCAAGACAAGCAACAGGGAAATTAGAGTCGACTCCAGGAAGAGGTGGTGGCAATGGCTTCCTGGACCAGGGGGGCCAGAGGAGTCACCAGAGATGTGGAGAAGGGTGGGGTGAGCCACGTGAGCATCGGACCGTCTCGTGCGATGATCTGTAAGTGGCTCGGTCACCTTGTAATAGCCTACGTCACTGTTTCCCAAAGGGTGATCCATACCCCGTTGAGACGTGTGGAGGATGCTTGTTGGAGGTACAGCTTCTTAAGCCCACCCCAAGATACCGAAGCAGAAGGAATGAGGCGGGTTCCCTCAAGGGATTCTTACGGGAACTGCGGTTGGAGAACCACTTAACTGTCTTCTCATTCCGATGCCCTTTCAGGTTGAAGGTCGCCAGCAGTCCATCCAAGAGGGATGAATCAGAACGAGACACAGGATAGACAAACGGATTGCCTAGCGCATGCTTGTGACTTTGAGTTGGAGAGAGGCTTTTCCGAGATATATCTTTGACTTGATCCCGAAGGCAGATCGGGGTGTGTAATGTATCGGGGTGTGTAATGTAGACAATTTTATGGGTGGTGTTTGTTTTTGATTCTTTTCCCTTGAGGAGTATCAGAATTAATGGTTACTGACTTGTGAACAATGGCATTATCATGAAATACAATGTAGGTACTGTGTAGTAATTTACTGTGTTGTTTAGTCGCTAAATCCTGTTTGACTCTTTTGTGACCCCATGGGCTGTAGCCCGCCAGGCTCTTTTGTCTATGGGATTCTCTTGGCAAGAATACTGGAGTGAGTTGCCATTCCCTTCTCCAGAGGATCTTCCTAACCTTGGGATCGAACCAGCATCTCCTGCTTGGCAGGCAGATTCTCTACCACTGAGCCACCTGGAAGCCCAATTTATTGTTTAAAAAAAAAGCCAGTAACTGCAGGAGATTAACTTGTAAAGAAAACCATCCTGGTATTTTTGGAGTTACAAGATTCTTACAACTTTAAAGAGATATTTTCTCAAATTAACTGACTTTAGAGCCAGAGTTTTTGAGACTTCATAGTCAGAAAATCCTACAAGCTGTAGTACAGAAAGATCAGCAACAAAGAGATGGAGAGTTTTGTCTTTGACTTCTGTTCTCCACCTCCCTTTGGTACGTTTTTCTAACACAGTGCTTCCTCTACAGACAGAATTTCCCGCCAAGTCTAAGCCACTCAGATGATTCTGTCCTAATGGTGTTTGGATCTTTCAAATAATCCTTTTCCTCCCAACAATTTAAAGAATATGTTTGGTTGAATTATATCTTTAGAACTGAAATAGCTCATGGAGAGAGAGCATCTAGCTTTCTAGTCTGCTTGAAGTGATTACCTTTGAAGAGCTTGAAGAGACTGTCACAGTCCATGCTGCTGGGGAGTGGGGTTAGGTTTGCTGGGGGACTGGCCCCATGAGAAAAGGGTGCAGCTCTCCATCAGCAGCCAAGGGGTTAAGCTCTCTGCACCCCAGCATGGCAGCATCCCGCAGCCGGCCCCGTGCCCTGTGCCTGCTCACTGGCGCCTGTGTGTTACCCTCTTTCTGGAAGCAGCTGTGTGTTACCCTCTCTCTGCACCAACCCCCACCCCCACCCCCACCCCGTCCTCCCTCACTCCCGCTTTCCCTTTTGGGATAATAAGGTGCTCAGCTTCTTTAAGAAGATGTTTATTTTTTTTTTTTTTAAATCTTGAAACACTTTGGTTTTGTGAGGGATAGCAGGCAAAACTGTCCACTTATTTTATGCTCAAGATACACAGAATCAGTAAATAACTTTTCTTAAAGCTTGATTTTTCTGTGCCCTGCCCAAATACGTGTTGTTATATGAGAGCAAACACTTTAGAAGAATACAAAGAGGAAGGTTAAATTCTTCAGAAATACTGGAGCTAACCATTGCTGACATTTTAGTTAAGTTCTTCCAGGCATATCTCTCTGTCTCTCTCTCTTTATATAAATATATATATATATATATGTATCTGCACATGTATATATATATGTATACACGATATACAGATGAAATTCTAAATAAAAGGGATTTTGCTGTTCATGCTATTCTGTAATCTACTATGTTGTTCTACTGACGTGTGCTGGGCATCCTTCCATGTCAACAAATATATCTTATCTGTTTAATGACTGAATAGTTGTATTGGATGCTTTTCATTGTGAGTAATGCAAATCCCAGGGCAGACTAGCTTAAATAAAAGAACATACTGAAAAGTCCTGTGGGCTGGGGCTTCAGGCATGATTTAATCAGGATTTAGGATTTCTTTCTTTAGAACTTGCTTTTTTCTTTGTTCCTCATGGTGGCAAAACAGCTGAAGTTGTAGGGACCTATTCACTGTCCAGTGAAAGATAGCTGCTCTTAATCATCAAATAAATCATCATCATCATCATCAAAAAAAAAAAAAAAGAAATCCTGGCTTCCTTCTGCTTGAACCATCATAGGTAAAGCTACCAGGGAAGTGGCATGCACTGATTGCTTCAGAGTTGGGTAGAAGTTCATG
Source organism: Cephalophus harveyi (assembly GCA_006410635.1). Classification (NCBI taxonomy): domain Eukaryota; kingdom Metazoa; phylum Chordata; class Mammalia; order Artiodactyla; family Bovidae; genus Cephalophus; species Cephalophus harveyi. The sequence continues at coordinate 252,230 of SJYT01079996.1, read as the reverse complement.
CTAATCCAACCCAATCTCAGTGCATACACACATCCAGAGTTCTGCTAGAAAATACCAGAAACAGCTTGCTGAGGAGGCAGCTAATGCTGTCTCTTAGGCTTTACTCCAGACTTTGTTGTTGTTTAGTCACTCAGTCATGTCTGACTTTTTTGTGACCCTTTGTAGCCCGCCAGGCTCCTCTGTCCATGGGATTCTCCAGGCAAGAATACTGGAGTGGGTTGCCATTTCCTTCTCCAAGGGATCTTCCTGACCCAGGCTCTGAACCCACATCACCTGCTTGGCAGACGGATTTTTACTGCTGAGCCGCCTGGGAAGCCCCTACTCCAGGCTTTACTGATGGACATTCAAGTTGTTTCTGATTTTTCTATTGAAAAATCATTGCCACTCTAAGCATGCTTGTATGTACACCATTTTACACTTGCGTAGTGACTTCACTGGGGTAAATTCTTACTAGAAGAGTTCCTGGATCAGAAAGTATGTCCACTTTCCATCTAATAGCTGTAAGCCACCCACCTTCCAAGCTTTAAAACCACACTTTTGCCAGTTACATGTTGAAATCCCTCAACTGCCTGTTGGGAGCCTTTTTTTTTTTTTTTTTAAGCTTTTGAATCATTAAGTGGAGACTTCAGATTTACAGCAGAATTTCAGATGTCACAATTTCTCTGAGCAAGACAAATTTGATGTGACAGAATTTAAGATTAATCAAAGCTTCTGTGGTGTAAAAATGTTTCACCAGGCAGGCAGAAAGGACGGATTCTACCAGCTGCAAGTCTCAGCTTGGTGGGCGGCGGCTCAGGGATGGCTCTGTGGGTGCCCTCAGTGGCCACCTGCAAATTGCCATCAGCACGTGCTCTGCATTCACTCTGGTGCTGTCGACTCCCGCCTCAGGGTGATACGAAGATAGGCCAGATGGGATTGGAAATGCCAGGAGAGGATGGCCAGTCTCGCACGTACCCTGCAATTTCAACCGTAGTACGTCGGAACGTGTTGCAGTTGAATTTTGTAGAAAAAAGCTTGGAAACCAGTGATCTTTGGGATGGTAGGATCTCATGTGCCTTGGTCATCCTTTGGAGGAAGTGAGTGGCGAGGCTTTCAGGGACCCAAGGGCGCCAAGGTGCTGTTGGCGGGATCGCCTTTGCTCGCATGAATGACAGTGGCGTGAGTGGGGACCCAGCAGGAGGATTGCAGTTGGCCTCTCTTGTGTATTTGCAGGCACAGTTGACATGCCATCCTGTTTCATCCTCATGGCAGCCTTTTCTTATGTCAGTTACCAGAGGAAAGCAAAGCTCCAGAAGATTGAGCAACTGGTCCACTGTCATAGCTGGTAGGAGGAAGAGGTGGGAAGTTTGAACCCTGTCCTCCACCACACTGTGGTTTGAGGCTCCTTTTCTGCCCAGTAGAAATGATTAATGGCATTGTGCTTTGTTGTCTCTGATGATGCCAAGGAATGAATGTAATGTCTAGTATTAAAATTAAGATATGGCAGCAAGGAGAGTCACCGGAGAGTTGTAAATGATAAAAAGGACTGCAAGTGCGAATGGCACAAATGAGGTGTGTGACCCAGAAAGCTGCAGAGACATTCACAGTGTTGTTGCATCGGCAGTGACAAAAAGGACAGGGTTCCCTGTGGGGCATGACTGCACGGTGGCAGTTTCATGAGCAGGAGCCTCGGGGAAAGGGGCCAGGTGGGGAAAAGTAGCTAAAGATGAAGCATGGGCTTCCCTGGTGGCTCAGATGGTAAAGAATCTGCCTGCATTGCAGGAGCCCCGGGTTCGATCCCTGGGTCAGGAGGGAAGGCAATGGCACCCCCCCTCCAGTATTCTTGCCTGGAGAATCCCATGGACAGAGGCACCTGGTGGGCTACAGTCTCTTGGGTTACAAAGAGTCAGGACACAATTGAGCGGCTAACACTTTCACACTTTCTCTTTCGTAATATATGTGAGCGTGTTTCAAAGCTATGCATGTGCTACAGAAATATAAATTATTATTGTTAAATTAGAAATGTTTATCGTGGGAGCATATTTCCATGACAGCTATTTTATCACCATTAGAGAAGTTGCGGAGTTCTGGAGACGTGTGAGCCTCGCTGCTCCGTTGTTGATGTGGGTTCAGCACACTCGAAGGCTACAGCTCGGTGGAGTCAAGCAATATCCTCATCAAGAGAAAGAAGAAAAAGGGCAACTTCCAAATAAAGCACAACTGTGTCGGAGTGAAAAATACCTTTATAGGGGAAAAAGAGAATGTCAGGGTGTAGCGTGCCTCGTGGAGAAAATGGTTTGAACTCTCAGGAATGGGATTATATAACCCAGGGTCAGTTCTTCTGACCTTGAGAGTAAAGGAGAGTCCCTTCGATCGTGCGTCAGAAAGATCGTGGGTCTCAGGGTCTCTGCCCACTGCACCCCTCTCCCAAGCCCCCCACTGCTGAAGGCCACATGGAGCAAGAGGATGGGGGAAGCACCAGCAGGTTGAGTGATCCCAGCAAGTCCCCTCTTGCATCCGGAAACCTGTGCGTTGCTGTCCGCTGCCGGGCGCAGCCCTTGTCCCTGGTGTCTGCCTGCGGGCAGGTGATTCTGGGCCCGGGGGTGCGTTGCAGGACTTTAGTCAGTGCCCAGCTGAACACAGCAGCCCCCGTGCACCGTGAGTGCTTTGCTTGGAGCTGAGCGCCTGCTGACCCACGGATGCTCTCATGCAGCCGTCGTGGACTGTTCGCTAGGCTGGCTCCTCTGTCTCCTTTCCTGGGAATCCCTGCATCGCCCAGCTGCACCGATCATTAACAACTTCAAGCGTGCAGCCCCAGCTCGCCTCCCCTAGGCCCCAGGCAGTCGCGGCTTGCCCTATTTGGCAGTCGCCTCAGTAGCTATGAGCACTAGTGATGTTATTGGCCGAGGAGTTGAACAGAAGCTGAATAAAGTTTGGCTCTGTGCATCCTTCAGGGCACAGCTCCTGGTCCGGGGGCAGAAAAACAACAGAAACGGGCCCCTGAACGTGTCCTCGAGCGGCACACACTGTGACTGGGCTTCGACCATCCGCGCCTCCGCGGAGAAGATGCTACCCCCGACCCCGGAGCTCCAGACTTGTGCTCCCGTCTCTTTTTGGTCTCCAAATCTTAGCGTGAAATATTGAGTACCCTAGGAAAGCTAAATTAATGGTGAGTCAAAGTAATTAAGGCAAAGTAAATAATCTCCGAGGTTCTCATTCCCCGTGAAACTAATTTCATATCTTATCCTTCATGTGTTAAAAATAGTTCTCTGCTAATTCAAGATGCCCGTCCTCTGTGTTGGTGAAGTGCACTTCAGTTCTATTGAAAGGATGCAGATTAGAGAGTTATTTTCAAATGGGCGATTTTTTTTTTTTTTTTTTGACGAGAGACATTTATTTTGGCACCACGAGAGCACGAATCTCTTTGGGTGAGCTGAGCGGTGGATACAGCTGTAGCGGGCAGCTGATGATCAAGTCGCTTATGATCACTTGCAGCTGGGACAGGCTTTTCATCCCTTTAGTGAGGACTCTAACGTTCCCAGCCTCCCAGCCAATGATGAGATTTGTTTAGCTCTTTTGCAGGATTTTGACTAGCCGTAGCTTGACCTTGAATATATCTGCATGTTTAGAAGCTATGGCTGTTTCATTCTTCTTCTTCTTTTGATGTGGCGCATTTTTAAAAAATTGTGTGTTTATTTATTATTGGTTTATTTTTGGCCACACTGGGCGCTCTTTGCTACACGCGGGCTTTCTCTAGTTGTGGCGCGTGGGCTTCTCACCGCAGCGGCTTCCCTCGCTGCCGAGGACAGGCTCGTGTGCAGACTTCAGCAGTTGTGACATAGGAGCGTAGTTGCCCCGGGAGTGAGGGAGCTTCCCAGACCAGGGATCGAGCCGGTGTTCCCTGCATTGCACGGCGGATTCTTGACCACTGGTCCACCAGGGATGCCCTGATGTGGACCCTTTTTAAAGTCTTGACTGAATTTGTTGCGGTATTTATTGCCCCCTGCTTTTCTCTTCTGGCTTTTTGGCCAGGAGACATGCAGGACCCCGGTTCCCCTGGACCAGAGATCAGCCCCGCAGCCCCTGCGTTGGAAAGTGACGTCTCAGCCTCTGGGCCCCCAGCGAAGTCCCCATTCAGTTCTTCTGTAGGAAGGGAGCAGTGGACTGTGAACACCATTTTAGAGTTTTTTTTTTGGTCACCTTAAAATAATGACAAGTCCATAATGGGACAGTCGGGAGCATACGGGCTTTGAGGCGTCAGTGTATCAAGCCCGTCCTTCTGCCACTGAGACGTTGCGATGACAATGCCCTGTTGTCCTGGGGCCTGAGAGGGCGTGGTTGTGGCTTGGATGAGGCTAGGATGCTGTGCTTCCGCAAGCTCAGGGAACTGCTCTAGGATTTCCTACTGTGCAGCGGTGGTCTTGATCAACTGAGAGAAGTCTCTGTTTCTGTGACAAGGGAGCATTTTGGTTAGGTAGAGCAGAGGTATTTGAAGAGAAACCTTGATCACACAGTCCTCAGTTCCCACCAGCTGAAGAGTGACATCATCTCTCGGTTTGCTTTGCCTCTTCAGAGAGCTGCCCCAGTCCTCCAGGATGTTGTGGAGCTGTGCTTCTAGAGAGGTGCTGTTTTGCTTTTGAGGTGACAGCCTGGCGGCGGAATCTGAGGATTTAGTGGCATCTGTAGTCACACGTCTGCACAGAGATTGTGGCTAATTGGAGGGAAGAGTTGTTGCTGTTCAGCCACAGTCATGTCCAACTCTTTGCAGCGCTATGGACTGCAGCCCCCCAGGCTCCTCTGTCCATGGGGATTCTCCAGGCGGGAATACTGGAGTGGGTTGCCATGCCCTCCTCCAGGGGATCTTCCCGACTCAGGGATCAAACCTGGGTCTCCTGCGTTGGCAAGTGGACTCTTTACCATCTGAGCCACCAGGAAGGCCCTTAAATGGAAGGAGAAGCGCATGTAAAGTGACTTTAATTATTCTCAGACTTTTAAATATTTAGTTTCAACGTCAGAAGAACATTTTTTTTTAAGACAGTGAAGTGTGCTCTTCTGCTAAATTTTTTCTCTTTCTGATTAGGCTTCCCTGATAGCTCAGTTGGTAAAGAATCTGCCAGCAATGCAGGAGACCCCAGTTTGGTTCCTGGGTTCGGAAGATCCATTGGAGAAGGGATAGGCTACCCACTCCAGTATTCTTGGGCTTCCCTGGTGGCTCAGCTGGTAAAGAATCTGCCTGTAATGCGGGAGACCTGGGTTCAATCCCTGAGTTGGGAAGATCTCCTGGAGAAGGGAAAGGCTACCCACACCAGTGTTCTGGCCTGGAGAATTCCATGGGCTGTATATATATAAGTCCATGGGGTTACAAAAAGTCGGACATGACTGAGCGATTTTCACTTCTGAGAAAAGAATATGGAAATTGAGCATAGGCATGTAGTGCATATGGGGAATAATAGCATTTTTACTGCATGTGGAGATATCATACGATATTTGTACACTGAGATACTAATCATTACTTGCATTTATACAGCATCTAACAGTGTGGAAAGTGCCATCTTATCTTTTGATCATCATGACTTCTGAATGAACTGGGTAATTATTATTGTCCCAGTTTTAAAGGTGAGGAAACAAATTCAGTGAAAGTGTCAGTCACTCAGTCGTGTCTGACTCTTTGCAACCCCATGGACTGTAGCCACTAGGCTCCTCTGTCTACGGGATTCTCCAGGCAGGAATACTGGAGTGGGTTGCCATTTCCTTCTCCAGGGGATCTTCCCGACGTAGGGTTTGAACCCGCGTCTCCTGCACCGCAGGCGGGCTCTCTGCCACTGAGCCACCAAGGAAGCTCTTACACACAAGGCACGTTAAAGCGAATGACAAATGGGGATTTCGCTTGACAAGGTTATCTCATGTGGCTAGCGATGTAGCTTGCATTTTGGGCAACGTATGAATCTGCGTGTGTTCCTGTATATGAGCTGGGGTGACTGAGGGCCAAGGCCCAGAGGTTCTGGGTTAAATGTTCCAACCGGTGAAGCAATTGCCACTCCATCAACGAAGCAGGCACCCTTTCTTTACCTGCCTGACCTCGGCCCTAGTTTAGAGGTCTCCCAGGCTAGGTATATTTGGCACTTGGGAATCTAAAAGCTTTTAGTAATTATTCTGAAGGGGATTTTTTTTTTTAAAGCTGTTTCTCCTGCTGAAATGACTTTTTGTTCAGAGAGCTGAGTGAGTGCTAGCAATAATTGAAAATGACTTGAAGAAGGGGAGGGTAAGGTGGAAGCAAGGCATATTAGCTACTGGCTGATATTATTGCCTGAAAGCAGGTGGTTTTGTTAGATTCAGTACACTGTATGTGGTGTAAAGAACAAACCTTTCCATTTTTTTTTTCCTGAGAACCATGATGCTATCTCAGTAATTGAAAATAATCTTCTAAAGTTGCTCCTTAACTAGATTTACACAATCCCCTTTCAAATCAGCTGTTATCTGCCCTTACATTTCACAGTTAATGTTGCTGTCTGCACAGCCCCTGCTAACAAGAAGATCAAGTGTAACTCTTTTCATGATTTGAAATAAAGTGTTTCTATTGTAATTATCCCGGCGCCCCGGTTGTGTGGTTACAAGTGGGCTCATTTCTCAGCTGGGTTTATGAGGATGTTTCCTTGTGGAATATAAGACCTTCTGTTCCAGCAGTGTTCTCGTTCACAGACCTCTCAAGGATTTCTCTAACTCTCTCGTGTTCACTTTTTTGTACGTTTAAAAATGTTTTCATAGATGTTTTGGGGCGTGGGCTGGGATTGGAGAGAGGTAGGTTGAGGCACCTTTTCCTCTGTAGTACTGACACATGAGAGGCACCATATCCCCTCGTTTATGTTGTCAGCCACCTCATTTTGGCAAATTTAGAAAAAAAACTGCGTCTATTAAATGGCATTGTTTACTCACTAAGTCCTGTCCAACTCTTGTGACCCCATGGACTGCAGCCCACCAGGTTCCTCTGTTCATGGGATTTCCCAGTCAAGAAGACTAGAGTGTGTTGCCGTTTCCTTCTCCAGGGGATCTTCCCAACCCAGGGATCAAACCTGGGTCTCCTGCATTGCAGGCAGATTCTTTACCATCTGAGCCGCCAGGGAAGCCCCATTAAATTGCAGTAGGCAGGTTTTAGGGACTTCTCAGGTGGCGCTAGTGGTAAAGAACCCGCCTGCCAGCACAGAAAATGTGAGACCTGGGTTTGATCCCTGGGTCAGGAAGATCTTCTGGAGGAATGCTTGGCGGCCCACTCTGGTATTCTTTCCTGGAGAATCCCATGGACAGAGGAGCCTGGTGGGCTACAGCCTATGGGGTCACAAAGACTCGGACATGGCTAAAGCGACTTAGCCACTCGTGGACGCAGGCAGCTTTGAAATTGGTGTTTCATTCCTGATGGTGGTGAGAGAGGCAAATAGGAACATGTGCTGCCAGGGAAGGTTGTGGGAAGTCTGGAGTCTCCTTCAGAATTCTCCTGGAACAGGATACATCCTCACGTGGTGAGGATACAGATGCTCTGTGAGTCTTCAATCTCCATGCGGATGCATGTAACTCTATTTCCAGCCTGCGCTCACATTTTATTTTTAAGTAAGTTGCTATGTTACCCCTCTTGCATAATTGATCTACAGAAGCCTTTTGCTGCTTCCAGGCTAGCAAAAATTTCAATGATTCATTTTTAAATTCAGAATTGCTAATTGCTTATTTCCTCGAGGAAGATGTCAATCCATAGCCATGGCATGCTGGAAGGACGTTAAGTCCTATGTATGCTGGAGTATTGACTCCATCTGAAACTTGTACTGAGGAGGTTCTCAGTAGGTGGTATTTGTTACTAGTATTTTGGGAAGTCTACTAAGGATGGGGCTGGAGGGAGAAGACACTAACTGAAGCAACTAGTTGTTTTTAAGACTTCTTTTAAAACATAGGCCACAGGGCTCTACTCCACAATGTCAGTTGCCATGGTTACACTGAGGCGCCCCCCTCCTTCCATTTACAGTGGTGGTCCCTTCAACATTTTAAGCCAAATTTCCCTTGTGTGCAAAAGAAGGTTGAACAGAATGACCCTCTAAGAGTCCCAAGCACTGTGGTTTGATGAATTCTATTAAATCTGAAGAATATTCAGCGCACCCATATACCAATAATAAAGAGAGGGGATTTATGAGCCATCATTAAACTACGTGGGCTGCCATTTCAGGCTCTCCAACTGTATTGATCCACTCCATTAGTAGGAATAATTGAGAATTGACGGAATCATTTCGACATCCTCTTAATTACATTAACAAAAATGTAAATAGTCCATAAATATTTCAGGCTTCATATAGCATGACCCCCTTTTTATTTTTCTTAAACTACTTTCTGATTTTAGGTAGAATAAGTATCGTTTTGCATGATGAATAGTAAGAGAGAATATCTTGCCTAACTTTCACAGTTGGCCATCTAAAGGACCTTTCCTTGGGACTATTGGATCCAAGTGAATAAGTGTCCCAGATTCTTGATGTCTTCCTGGTGAACATGGGTACCACTGGCTGACTCTTCTTGGAGGCAAGAGATCCAGCTTCTTCTTTTCTTTCTATATTTTGTTTTGTCTGGTTCAGTACTTAATTGGTAGCAGTACCACTTAGAGCAGCGGTCCCCAACCTTTTCGGTACCACGGGACCGGTTTTGCGGAAGACAATTTTTCTACAGACCTGGAAGGAGGGGATGGTTTCAGGGTGGTTCAGGCTCATCACATTTACTGTGCACTTTATTTCTATTTTTATTACATCAGCTCCACCTCAGGTCATCAGGCACTAGATCCTGGAGGTTGGGGACCTGACTTAAAAGACATACAGCGGCAGTTGTAGGGAGTTAAATTGAAATTTTATCCCCTGGTTGAATAAACAGCAGAGGAAGTTGATAAGGAGGAAACTCCAATCAGACCATTAAAAGGAAGGTAACTTCTCAGCCCAGTTATCGCAGAGAACTGAGGCCTGGCTTTCCCCATAGAGTAAATAATGATGCCCTACCTGCGCGGCTTTGCGTCTCTCTTCTCAGTGTCAGGCTGTCAACAGTCTGGGAGTAAGGGGAAAGCTGGAAGGAGGTCTGCACAGAAGGAATGGAAATGGCTACACCCTGAGCTCACCCTTACCTGGGAGCTGCAAACAGAAGGGGCAGTGTGGAAGGAGAGGCCAAACTGGTAACAGAGTTCAAATTGCCCCGGAGCGGCTTTAATTTATGAGCCTCTCACCTGATGGAGATGTTGTCAGAGGAATTCTGCTGACTCCCGCCAGCACTGAGCTGTCCCTCAAGACGCATCTCGGCGGTCCTGGCCGCCTCACGCTCACCTGGGCTCTTTAAACGTTATTCCTCTACGCGTGCTGGTTGTTGTTTAATCGCGAAGTCGTGCCCGACGCTTAGTGTAGTGTGCCAGGCTCCTCTGCCCACGGGATTTCCCAGGCAAGGGTACTGGAGTGGGACGTCCAGCTTTATTTGACATCTGGTGCAGGAAAAGTGAAGGAGGAGGATTGCAGTGATTAGATTTGCAGGAGGAGGCAGCAGTGACCTCAAGAAGGACACAGACGCATGCTTGTATTTGACCGTTTTTGTTTCTCTTCCTGATGTGCTGTGACTGCCCGGAATGCTATTTCCAACTCCTGTGCTGTAGAAGTTGGTAGTATTTTACTCATTGAGGCTGGGAAGTGACACAAATTTGGCTTAAAGCAACAAGACCATTGTGAACACTTATATCATATAACAAGCATCCTGGGAGATTCCGCAGACACTAATGAGGAGAAAGAAGAGGCGCCCGAGTCCCTCTAGTTGAATAGCCAGTAGAGGTGGGTCCCCACAGTGAAATTCATCGGAAAACAATCCGGTCTAATGCCGTAGCCTGAGAGGGCAGCCAAATAGAGTGGGCGGGTAGTTAATATTTGTAACTTTCTAATGCAAAGTCTTGTGAAAGTGTGTAGTTTTACATGGTGTCATAGCATGCTGTTGCTTTTTTTTTTTTTTTTTCACACTATGACAAGTACTTTGAGAGTTTTTGCATTTATCTCAGTAGTTTCAAAGTGACAAGTCCATCTGATGGTGTAGAAAAATGAGTATTTTCCTATAAGTTTTAGGTACTATCCATAAATCTTTGTGTGAAATAACGGTGGTTTTCATGATTGAAAACATCTATTAGAAAAATTTACTGATCTTAGTTTTGAGGAACTTGCTTTTTTTTTAACTTCAGTGTCTCTATATCTGAGCGGAAAATCAGGTATCTTGTGGACAGCTTGTCTCTGGAAGCCTTGAGAAGCATTGTTTTTTGGGATGAAAATGAGGACCACGAGGCAGGAAGACCCTCAGGTCTCTTCCTGTGACTTTGGACAACTCATAATCTTGATCATCACAACCTCCCTCTCAAATTATTAATAGCTGTACTTGTTTTTTTTTTTCTGTATCTCACACATTTGGGGAAAATAAGCAAGATAGTAGTACAAAGCTCCTCCGAGGGAAAAATGCTGTAGTAATATGAATTGACATAGTTCTGACTGCCAGGCAGGTGGTGTTTCTTTCTTTGTTTTCTTCCACTTTTCTGCTCTGGGATAGCTGTGATTCTGAAGCGAAGGCAGGAAAGCACAGTATCCCTCAGCACCCTCCCCTGACACACACACACCCGGAAAAGAGTTTTCACAAATCCTATGCATTTGAATTCTGTTGTGGGCAAAGGATCTTTTTACTTTAAATTTGAATACTGTGCCTGCTGTTTGGGTTCCCTTGGAAATTTTCATTTTTGATCTAGCTTAGAAAATACAAGGAGAATAAAAGCTAAAGAAAGCAGGGGAGAAGTGAGGAGTGGTGGTGGAGGCAGGTAGCCGGGACTCATGCCCCTGGAGTGAGTGGGCTGTACGGGAGATAGACCGCGGCGCTGCCCTGGGCTGTGTGATGCGGCCCAACACTGATGTCCTCCCGGGTCACCGGAGAGGCAGTGGGCAGGTCTGCAGACAGCAGGCCAGAGGTCTGGTCCTCTTGGGCAGGATTCAAAGTGACTAGGTGGTACTGACATTCTCAGTGTCACCATCAAATGGAGAGTAAATTCCAATCCCCTGTGCAGTGTACTGATACAGAAGTGTGAATAACTTGTTGCATTTTAGAAGGATTGTAGTTTTTTAGGCTTCCCTGGTGGCTCAGACAGTAAAGGGTCCGCCTGCAGTGCAGAAGACCTGGGTTTGATCCCCGGGTCTGGAAGATCCCCTGGAGAAGGAAATGGCAGCCGACTCCAATACTCTTGCCTGGAAAATCCCATGGATGGAGGAGCCTAGTAGGCTACAGTCCATGGGATTGCAAAAGAGTTGGACACGAGTGAGCAACTTCACTGGTTCACTGGTAGTTTTTTGAAATTTTAAATAGATACTTTCCAGCTTTCTAGAAAATACACTCAGCCAGACCAGAATACTCTTTGATAATGGCAGGCAAAATGAAGTATTTGCTTTCATTACTTAAATGGCAAAAAAAAAAAAAAAAAAATTGAGCTATTTTTACATTGTGTGGAAGAGATCAACTTACTGTTGATAACTTTTCGGATGAGTAGATTCTTCTGCATCCAGTGAAGTCTTAAGCCCCTCTATAATCCCCATTATTGTACATTTTGTTATCAACAAGTAATTAAGCTCCTCTGCTACTTACAGACTTAGAGAACAAACTTATGGTTGCCCCCCGGGAAGGGATAGTTAGGGAGTTTGGGATGGGCATGTACACACTGCTGAATTCGAAATGGATAACCAATAAGGACCTACTTGTATAGCACATGGAACTCTGCTCTGTATTACGTGGCAGCCTGGGTGGGAGGGGGTGTTGGGGAAGAGTGGATACATGCGGATGTATAGCTGAGTCCTTTCGCTGTTCACCTGAAACTATGACCTCATTGTTAATTGGCTATACTCCAACACAAAATAATATGTTTAAAAAGAAAGAAAAAAAAATTAAGTTCCTCGCCTCCTGGAATAGAAGTCTCATGAAGGCAGAGATCATGTCACCCTTGCTCACAGTTGAAGCTGCAGCATCTGATATGGTTCCTAACACAAAGCAGATGCCCAGTGATTACCTGTTGAATGAATGGATGCCCTTAAACGCAGTGCAGCTTGATGAGCCCGAACCTCGGCTGGATTCAGATGCCATCAAAGAAGTAAGTGTCTTAAACTGTTGCCTTTATCTACACCCAGAAGTGACATCACTCTCTATCATTCCAAGGTGATAGAAGATGGAGGCCATTAATCCTCATTTTCAAAATGCTTATCCCGATGACTCTGATGTGCAGCTTGGGATGCCCACGCCAAGCTCTGATTTAGAGTGTTACAGTTAACGTTCAACTCTGAAAGATAGTGGCCTATTCATCATCTCCATTACTTTTTGTTTAAAGGGAGATACTTTCTCATTAGGCATTGTGGAGCATGGCATGAGGGGCTGAAATTTTAAATGGAAATAAGTTTAACTGCAAGATCTTGTGACTCTTGGGATATGTGTTTAATTACATCTTTTTAGGTGTATTATAGAGACTTATCCATTTCCAGCCTAGGTTTTCGTTTACTCAGCTGTTGGACACAAATTTTCTTTGTTCCATTCTACAGCTTTTTCTAAATAGAGTTAGCTAAGTTTCCTGATTGTTGAGCAGATCTCCTTTCCCTTGCTATAGGGTGTGTTCGCTAGTGAGCCCCTTGACCACATGAATTGATGTGTGCCAAGAGTTTGTTACATTTTATAGTTGGAGCAGGAAATGGCAACCCACTCCAATATTCTTGCCTGGGAAAATCCCATGGACAGAGGAGCCTGGCAGGCTACAGCTACAGTCCATGGGGTCGCACAGAGCTGGACACAACTGAAGCGACTTAGCACACTCATTGCTGAGGAGTAGTCCAGTTTTTTAACCATCTTCTCTATTGAAGAACTGGGTTGTTTCTGGTTTTCAACTACTAAGAATAAAATTGCTGTGGACGTTTGTGTAGGTTTTTTGTTTTGAACATATTACTTCTCTAGGATAAATGCCCAAGAGTATGAGTGGTGGGTAGTTTCATTTTTTTTTTTTAAGGATTTTTTTTTTCAAGTTTTATTTATTTTAATTTTTGGCCATACCCTGCAGCATACGGGATCTTAATTTCTTGACCAGGGATTGAACCTTCACCCCCTTCAATAGCAGGCAGCGTTCCAAACACCAGACCACTAGGAAATTCCCTCATGTTTCTTTTTATAGTGGAAAATTAAAGTATTAGTCACTCAGTCATGTCTGACTCCCCATGGACTGTAGCCCACCAGGCTCCTCTGTCCATGGGATTCTCCAGGCCAGAATACTGGAGTGGGTTGTCATTTCCTTCTTCAGGGAATCTTCCTGACCCAAGAATTGAACCCGGGTCTCCTACATTGCAAGCAGATTCTTTACCATCTGAGCCTTCGTTTTATAAGAAACTGCCAAACTGTTTTCCACAATGGCTATCCCATTTCACACCCTCACCAGCAATGTTTGGGTGATCCGGTTTCTCTGCCTCCTTACCAACACATGGTGTGATCCTTCTTTTTTATTTAGCCACCTTGGTGGGTCTTTAGTGTTATCTCAGGGTGGGTTTCATCTGCCTCTGTGTGCACATTACCACATGGCTCAGGACTGGCTGGCCTCAAGCCTGGTGGTCGGCAGGAGTGGTGAGGATAGGAGGCTACATCCCTCTTGTCTGCCTTCATCCAACAGCCCAGTCTTGTGACCGGGCAAGGTTCTGAGAGAGTGGACGTCCTCCAGGTCTTTTGAGTCCTAAGCTGAAGCTCCAATACTTTACCACCTGATGCGAACAGCCAGCTGTTTGGGAAAAGCCCTGATGCTGGGAAAGATTGAAGGCAGGAGGAGAAGAGGGTGCCAGAGGATGAGATGGCTGGATGGCATCATCAACTCAATGGACATGGGTTTGAGCAAGCTCCGGGAGATGATGAAGGACAAGGAGGCCTGACATGTTGCAGTCCATGGGGTCACAAAGAGTCAGACGTGACTCAGCTACTGAACAACAAGATGACTACTTGGACCTGGCGCATTTTTCACTTCCCTTGTATTCTGTTAATCACAGCAAGTCACAAGGCCGGCCATGACTCAAGAAGCAAGAAAATAGACCATCTACCTCTTGAAGGGAGNGACATGTTGCAGTCCATGGGGTCACAAAGAGTCAGACGTGACTCAGCTACTGAACAACAAGATGACTACTTGGACCTGGCGCATTTTTCACTTCCCTTGTATTCTGTTAATCACAGCAAGTCACAAGGCCGGCCATGACTCAAGAAGCAAGAAAATAGACCATCTACCTCTTGAAGGGAGAAATTGCAAAATCAGATATCCAAGAGTATGGATACAGAGAGTAACAGAATTGAGGGCTATTTTGCAATTAACATACCACGTCAGGTATCTTGTATAATTATCTTCCACTCATTTATCTTCTTGGTTCAGTTCAGTTCAGTCGCTCAGTCGTGTCTGAATCTTTGCGACCCCATGGACTACAGCATGCCAGGCTTCCCTGTCCATCAACAACTCCCAAGAGCTTGCTCAAACTCATATCCATTGAGTTGGTGATGCCATCCAACCACCTCATCCTCTGTCATCCTCTTCTTGTGCCTTCAGTCTTTCACAGCATCAGGGTCTTTTCCAATATTCAGTTCTTCACATCAGGTGGCCAAAGTATTGGAGCTTAACTCAGCTACTGAACAACAAGATGACTACTTGGACCTGGCGCATTTTTCACTTCCCTTGTATTCTGTTAATCACAGCAAATCACAAGGCCGGCCATGACTCAAGAAGCAAGAAAATAGACCATCTACCTCTTGAAGGGAGAAATTGCAAAATCAGATATTCAAGAGTATGGATACAGAGAGTAACAGAATTGAGGGCTGTTTTGCAATTAACATACCACATCAGGTATCTTGTATAATTATCTTCCACTCATTTATCTTTTTGGTTCAGTTCAGTTCAGTCGCTCAGTCGTGTCTGAATCTTTGCGACCCCATGGACTGCAGCATGCCAGGCTTCCCTGTCCATCAACAACTCCCAAGAGCTTGCTCAAACTCATATCCATTGAGTTGGTGATACCATCCAACCACCTCATCCTCTGTCATCCTCTTCTGGTGCCTTCAGTCTTTCACAGCATCAGGGTCTTTTCCAATATTCAGTTCTTCACATCAGGTGGCCAAAGTATTGGAGCTTCAACTTCAGCATCAGTCCTTCCAATGACTATTCAGGACTGATTTCCTTTAGGATTTACTGGTTTGATCTCCTTGGAGTCCCAGGGACTCTCAAGAGTCTTCTCCAGCACCACAGTTTGAAAGCATCAGTTCTTCAGTTCTCAGCCTTCTTTATGGTCCAACTCTCACTTTTCTTTTATAATACACAAGTAGTGTACTTGTGAAAGTATATTTGACTAGTCATCATGCTAAGTCGCTCAGTTGTGTCTGACTCTTTGTAACCCCATGGACTGTTGCCTGCCAGGCTCTTCTGTCCATGGGATTTTCCATGTAAGAATACTGGAGTAGGTTGCCATTTCCTTCTCCAGGGGATCTTCCCAACACAGGAATCAAATGCGGGTCTCCTACATTCGCAGGTGGATTCTTTACCACTGAGCCACTTGGGAAGCCCTGTATATTTGCCTAGGAGTTGGAAAATCTGTGTGTGTGTGTGTGTGTGTGTGTTAAGAAACTGGATTAAAGATGCCTAGGGCCTTAATTTTATCCACCTTATTTATAAACATTTACCTTTAACTCATGCAGGGTTGACTTCTGCCAAAATCAGAATGGGACAGTTATAATTAAAGAAGATTATATCTTCATCTTTTTTTGTGGTGTGTTTTGTAGGCTAATTTCTTCCCATCCAATTTTAACTCAGCTGCTTCTAGGGCAGTCCTAAATTCATCTAGCAAATCTTAACTAAGGGCCACGCATGGGGGATACAAAAAACAGGATTAATATACCTGCTAAGGGGACTTCCCCAGCATTCCAGTGGTTAAGACTCTGTGCTTGAACTGCCAGGTAGTTGGATTCCATCCTTGGTTAGGGAACTAAGCTCCTGCATGATAAGGGGTGTAGCCAAATATATGCATACACTTATATATATATAAGTGTATATATACACACACACACCTGCTGAGGACTTCCAGCCCAGTGAGAGAAATGGGTGTACAGAACAGTGCCAAGTGGCAGCTTGTATCTCCCACTTCATATACATACACCTTTTTTTTTGGAGGGGGGTCTCTTGCATTTATTAAATTTTTTTCCTTCTCAGCAACAGCGACATGGCCCTTATCTTTCCCCATTTCCCGCCCCCCAGTGTGTGGTCCTACGTACCCGGGCTGTCCAGAGCTCTGTCTGTGGACGGGGGTCTGCTGCCACCTGGCTGAGTGACAGTGTTCCGAGTACGGTGTTCTAATTAGTGAGGGATTTCTCCATTTGCTAGTTAATTCTGCTCATTTTAGTAATGAGCCACAGGCGGCCGGAGGGAGTACAGGCGTCACACCATAATTATTTTACGGCTTTTGTTGAAGGTTCTAACACTCTCTGTGACGTTTTACTTATATCAGTAAAATCGCAGCAAAAAATAATCGACGTGTGTTCTTGCTATGCTTACCTCTCGACAACTTAGATCACTGTGGATAGCTTTCTGATTTCATTTGTTTTGAAAATGTTGTAACAGGGAAGAAAAGTCTGAGAGAATATATACCAGATGTTAGGAGTGGTGATTTCTTGCTGGCTAGTTTAATGATGATTTGTTTTCATATTTTGGCTTCATTGTGTTTTGTAATTTATACTGTAAAGTGTATGATGGTTGTAAAAAGTTTTTTTTTTTTTTTTTTTTTAATATGGCCCACAGGTAATGCTTTATAACCAGAGAGGGTGTGGGAGGGATAGGCATTAGACCTTCCCAGCTATGCGAGACCCTGATTAAGATAGCAGCAGAGGCCTCCTGAATAACTGTTACATTAACACAGAGATAGGAAGCAGGGTTAGGGAGTTTGGACCAGATTTCATTCTTTGATGTTAATTCTGTATGTGTCTCCCCTGGCGTCTTCCGTGAGCTCTGGCATTCATAGCTTGTGTGATTCATACTCAAAGGTGCTCCTTCTGACAGTGATAGTCATCTGGAGACGTGGATATAGCTGGAGATGCTCACATTCTACCCCCGATCCCTTCAGTTTAGGAACATGCTTTGAAGTTCCCTGTGCAGTGTAGGATGGAGAAGTGGTTTTGTGTTCTGGGGTTTGTAACAGTGGTGTCCTTTCTTTTATGCCCCAAGCAGATAGAGTTCTGGGGATGTGAAGGATGGTGGAACACGTGACCTCAGAATTTTCTCTTGTGGAGAATCAGTGCAGCAAAGAGGATATGCTGCACTGGGAAGCAGGCATCCTATTTATAGATGCGAGGTCAACAAGAACGTAAGTAGATTCAGCTATACAGGCTGTAGACGTGTATTCATATGTAGAATTCAGAGTCAGGAACTCAAGACTAATCATTCAACATGCAAGCAGATTCATAGGGAAAACCCTCCAATTTATGGCCCAGTTCTGAAATGGAAGGGCTAGATTCCCATTGGGAAAACCTGGTCTTAAAAGGATGAAGAAAAGAACAGAAACCATCCTGAAGGAATCAAGACCAATATGTTGGTGAAGCTCTGCTGTTACGGCTCCCTGAAGTTTCTTTTCTGTACTGAGGGATTATACTGTTTCTCATTTCAGAAACAGTTTAGGAAGGACCATGTGCATTTAATCTTAGAACTTTTTCCGAAGCTCAAGGACTCATTCGAATCATCTAGGTCAGAGATATAGAAACAGGAATGTTGAGGAGATATTTAACTTCCTTTATTTTCCCCTAGGAAATGCATCTCCACAGCATAGAATTTCCTGAATGTGGTTGTGATCAACTTTCTTTCTCCCCTGAGGCATTGAGATGGCAACTTAATTTTTAATTCCAGCGAACAAGATTCCAGGACACAATATCAATGCATAAAAATAGTTGTTTTATACTAACACTGAGCAGTCAGAAATTGAAATAAATGCCATTTACAATAGCATCAAAGATGGAAATACTTATAAATAAGCCTGATGAAAAATGTGCAAAACCTAGACGCTAAAAAAGCACACGTTGTTACTGAGAAAAACTAAAGACCTAACTAAATGGAGAAATGTATTTTGTACATGGTCAGAAGTCTCAATATTGTTACAATGTCCGTTTTCCCCAAACTGATCTGTAGATTCAACCACAATCAAAATGCTGGTAGTTTTGAAATTGCAAAGATGAACTTAAAAAGTCACGTAGAAATGCAGAGATACTAGACTAGCTAGCCAAAACAACTCTGGAAGAGATGAGCAAAACTGAAAGACAAAAACTACCTGATTTAATGACATAAAGCTTAGTAACCAAGAGTGTGGTGCTATTATCTTAGTAAATGTACAGAGTACTAGAACAGCAGAAAGAGAAAGAGATACATGTATATATAGACAAAGGTGCATGTATATTATAGACAAATGAATCCTAGATTCATTCACTGACTCTAGGATTGTTTCAACAAATGACTCTGAAACCATTCAACATCCAAAAGCAAAAAAAATGAACATTGAAGCATGCCTTGTAGTATGTATTAAAATGAACACAGAATAGATGATAGACATATAAGGAGAACATAAAACTATAAATCTTATAGAAAGCATAGGAAAAAATATTTGTGACATTGGGTTGGACAAAGATTTCTTAGATTTTATGAATGTTAGTTAAACCTATTGTGGTCATCATTTCATAATACATGTAAATCAAACCATTGTGCTATACACATTCAACTTAATACAGTGATGAAAAAAGCAAAAAGATTTCTTAGATCAGAAACCACAATCCATAAGAGAACAAATTGATAAATTAGACTTCATCTAAAATTAATAATTCTGCTCTTCAAAAGATACTGTTAAGAAAATGCAAAGATAGACCACAGATTGGGAGAAAATATTTCCAAGTATATATGATAATGGACTTGCATCCAGAATATATGAATTATTCTCAATTTTTTTTTTTAATGAATTTTTACTGGAGTGAAGTTGCTTTACAATGTTATGTTAGTTTTCTTGCCGTATAGCAATGTGAATCAGTTATACGAATACATATATCTCCTCTTTTTTAGATTTCCTTCACATTTAGGACGGGATGGAGGAGGAGGCTGTGTTTAAGGAAGATTATTTTCACCCTAGAATGAATGCTTAACTCTGATAATTAAGGATATGCAGGATTTCAGCTAAATAAGAGAAATTTCCATTGATAAAGGTTCCATATGATCACTTCCTGGGATAGGTATTGTATTTTGAATGGCTCCCACCCTAAAACGGGATCCTGTGGAAAATTTGGCGCTTAATGCCAACTCTGCAGACACATACCCGTGGACATCCATTCCTGGATTTCTCTCCTGTCTTCCACTCACCCCATCTGTTGAGAGTGCACATGTGCCAGTCTTGGTCCAAGGCTGCTTTGTCAGAAGATTCCAGATCCGAGATGTTGCCTTAATCCAAATTGTGAACCTGCTTTGCCGCAGAATCGCATCAGCCCACTGTGGAAAATTTGGCGCTTAATGCCAACTCTGCAGACACATACCCGTGGACATCCATTCCTGGATTTCTCTCCTGTCTTCCACTCACCCCATCTGTTGAGAGTGCACATGTGCCAGTCTTGGTCCAAGGCTGCTTTGTCAGAAGATTCCAGATCCGAGATGTTGCCTTAATCCAAATTGTGAACCTGCTTTGCCGCAGAATCGCATCAGCCCAGAGCTGAGACCCAAACTCAGCAGCCTGGAGATTTGGAAAGCATCTCCGTGTGGTTGAGCTCCAGTGGTCCAGGTGCTGAAGCCCAGGCACGCCTCTCCCTGGGTGCTTGGCAACGCCCCTGCAGTACTGAAAGCCAGCATGGAAAGGGCACTGTTAATCCCTCAGTTGGAATGTTTTACTGTGGCTCCTGTTAAGGGATGCTGGAAATAATAATACTGGCATGACTCGAGCCCAAAGAGGAGAGCCCTCTAATTACCAATTGACCCTGATTCCACTGTAAATATTTCTACTCCCCGATAACCTTTGGCCACTGAGCCCAGAGTATGCCAAATTTTGCTTTCCTGGTATGAAAAGCTTCTTGTTTTCCTTCTTCCTCTGTGTGGACCTTTAGCTATATGTGTTGGAAAACTCAGTCTCCAGGGAATACTGCTGCGTGCAGCTGGGGAAAACCTAAAGATTTAGTGCTTCTGACTTTCAAACTGGTGACTTAGTAATCTCTTAATTGTTATTTTGTAATAAAAAGCAGATCCGACCCTTGCATTTTTGTGGCATACTGGGGAGAGCAATGAGCATTCATTTTATCATCTGTCAGAATTATGGTGCTTACTTATCATCATTTGATTTTAGTATTTACTCCCTTATATGTTAGGAATGTTAATATTACAGTCAGCAGAGAACCCTGAATTCCTAAAGCTTATGAGTAAAAGTTTTTGATTTTTATGAGTAAAAAATCAAGGAAATACAGGAATGGTGAGGATAGTTTTGTTTCCTTATTTTGCCTTGATGGTTGATTGCTGGGTTAGTGATTACTCAGCTCCCTTAAAAGATGGGGAGAAGTGAATGTGTTTGTTATCATCATGATTATTGTTTTTACTGTGACCCTCAGTCACATTCTCAGAGATGAGTGGTAGGCGCAGGATTTAAATTAAGCCAGCCCCACTAATTGCGGGGTGAGGAACCGGGCCGGCCCCTGCTGAGCACAGGTGCGCCTCGTCCCCTGATGCTGACGTGGCCCTTGCTGTCACCCAGCCCCGCGTCTCCACGGCTCCTTTCTCCAAGGTGAGCTGCAGCCCGGGCCACAGAGGCCCCCGCGGCGCCTGTTTAAAGGAACAGAAGCAGAGTTGGGCTTGTCCCTCTCCGACACAGATCTGTGGTCATGAGGGAAGCATTTCTTTTTTAAGTATCTTTCTATGTGAGCTTGGCCTTGGTTCCAAAGCCCTGAGAAGTGGGGCCTTTCTAATCCCTCCAAGGAAATGACTGTAGCTGAATTTCCTCCCTGCCTTGTTCTTGTTAGCATCCAAATATATTCATGTAACTGTGTTAGTCTCAGTCGCATCCGACTCTCTGTGACCCTGCGGACTGCAGCCCGCCAGGTTTACAGTTGAATGCCTCTGTCCATGCAGTTCTTCAGGCAAGATACCGGAGCGGGTTGCTCTTCCCTTCTCCAGTAAACAGTTTTGTTGACATGGGACTCCTCCACTTCATTTATGGTCATCATCATTGAAATTAAGACGAGAGGAAGAAGAAAGAGTTCTGTGTCACCTGTTGTGAAACCGTTATATAATGAATGACTATTGATGATTTAGCAACAGCTGATGATCACCAGGTGTTTACTGTTTGCCAGGCACTTTGTAGTGGGCTTCGCATATGGCTATAACTTGCCCTTTGTAACAATCCTACGAAGCAGATAGGAAATTTTCCCTATTTTACAGATCTGGAAACTCAATCTCAAAAAAACTGAGGTGCTTACTCAGAGTTCCACAGCTTGTAAGTGGTGGAGGAGAATTCAAATGTGAGCAGTCTATCCTTAGAGTCTGTGTTCTGAGGCCGTGTGTTATATTGCCTCTTGATTGTATAATCTTTTAAAGAAATCATCTTAAGTCTCAATATAAGTTATGATTCAAACGCTATTAATGACTAAAAGCAGTGATATTGCTCTGATTTATTGAGTACTTACTATGTGAGGTACTGTGCTAAGTACTTTGCATATATTATTTAGTGTTTTGCATGTATTATTTAATCCTCTTAATAATGCTTTGAGACAGGTATTATCATTCACATTTTATAGACAAGAAAAAATGAGGCTTAGAGAGGTTTACTGGCTTGCCCAAGGCCAGACAGTAAATTTGAGATAGGATTCAAAGCCAAGCGCTTGACTCAGATGCTTGTTTTTTTAAAGGGAAAAAGGTTATAAAAAGAACTCAGATTGGACTGTCTCATGCATGGGCTGCTCTATTATGTAAGTCTTGTTATTTATTTCAAACTTTCTCGTCAATATAAGCAACTCACGCATCTCAGAATAATTACAGATCTCAGATGTTTCCACCTTTGCATTTGCATCGTTTCAAGCCTACATGGTGTTTTCAGTTGTTGGGTGGTGCAGTCCAGGGCTTCTTACACTTTTTCAGGGTCCTGGACATCTTTGGTAGTCCGGCAGAGTTTATTTTTCCATCTCAGAGCAAGGTATGTAAATACGTAAGATGAAATACATAGAATAATAAGGAACTAATTATGTTAATTATAGTTATCAAGTATTAAATCTGTTTTGTAATAATATCACATGTGCTCTTTGCTTATATTATATTAGATCTGGCAGAGGGAATAGTAACTGCTGTAATTTCAAGCTGATTATAAACGTACATGATGTTTTCAGGTATCAGTGTCAGTTACAATGAAATCTGAAAACATTGATGGCTTCCGTTGGTGACAAATGTACAAGTTCCATTAATGCTACCGTGATTTGTTGCCTAGATTCATAATTGAAGCAAATGCTAAATTTCAATTGGATATTGGTAAGAAAAAATAAAAAATGCTTCCCAGGTGGCTCAGTGGTCAAGAATCCACCTGCCAATGCTAGAGACATGGATTCAGTCCCTGGGTCAGAAAGATCCCCTGGGGAAGGAAATGGTAACCCACTCCAGTATTCTTGCCTGGGAAAGCCCGTGGATGGAGGGGATTTCCCTCCATCCTGGCAGACTATATGGTCCATGGGGTTGCTAAGGAACCAGCCACAGCTTAGCGGCTAAACAACAAATGTTTGTTGTTTATTTTGGTAAAAATAAAGATTTGACTTTTTTCCCCAGCTGAGTATCAGCACCTCCATGAATTCCATCCGTGATTCCCTTTGAAATCCAAGGACCTAGAGTTAACAACCCCTAACCTAGAGAGTGGAGAAGGCGATGGCACCCCACTCCAGTACTCTTGCCTGGAAAATCCTATGGACAGAGGACCCTGGACGGCTGCGGTCCATGGGGTCGTGAAGAGTCGGACACAACTGAGCGACTTCCCTTTCACTTTTCACTTTCATGCATTGGAGAAGGAAATGGCAACCCACTCCAGTGTTCTTGCCTGGAGAATCCCAGGGACGGGGGAGCCTGGTGGGCTGCCGTCTATGGGGTCACACAGAGTCGGACACGACTGAAGTGACTTAGCAGTAGCAGCAACCTAGAGAGTATTGCTTAATCTTAATGGCCTTCAAGTACCGTGTTTGATATGCTCTGAAGACTGCCTCACCTCAGCGTTGCCAAAGGATCTGAGGTCCCCTTCACTGCCACCACATAAACCTTGTCACCATGGGGTCTGCCCTGGGCCTGGGGAAGGCTTGCTTTTCTCATTTGGCTTTATAATGTTCGTTGGTAATTTGCCTGCTCATGAATCCTGAAGTCACATCCCTCGCCATCTGAGATCTTACAGTTCTAAAGAGAAAAGCCAAAAAGCACAGAAATAATACTTTCCAGTGTTGAGGATGCATTATAAATGCCCAGGAAGGGCAATAACAATAGTAGAAGCAGTAGATGGGAGACTTGGATGTTAAAAGGAAGTAACTTGCCCTTACTTCAGTAAGATAGAATTCACTAGAATGTTACCCTTTCCCATACCTTTGTTTTATGCACAATAATAGTACCTGTAGCACAAGCTACCTTGGTTCATTTGTTCATTCAGTAACATTGAGTGTTGTGCTATATCCAGGACACTGAGTTATCATTTTTCTATCATTTGAATCTCACAATTCTGTGTACCCATTTTTCAGACCGGGAGCCTGAGGCACTTAGGGATTTAGATGTGCCTGTCAGTGGTAGGGCCGAGCCCATCATTTTACTTTTTATACTGAGGGATGCTGCTTCCTCTTGTCAGCTCTCCTCGCCTACTGGATGGGAGGGCTTGTTAACTAAATAAATTAGCTGTTCCGATTCCTAGGAACATCTGGGACATGGTGACACAGACTAACAGGATCTATAAGGAACAGTGATTTTCAGCTGAAATTTGCTGAACTTGTTAAGGGCAGACACACTGCATTTTGAAGTTCCAATTGCTCTTTGAAAGCAGGAAAGAAGATTTCAGGTTCATGGGTTTGCAGCCAGCTTACTGGGTGCCTGACCGGCTTTTGGTAAATCAGCCGTCTGTTATGAGTCCCCGCATAAATTCTGTTTCCTCGCCTCTTGATATTCTTTGTGCTGTTTTACTTACTGTTACCGTCATTCTCAGCCTTGCTTTTTCCATGTTTTTACCACCTCCTTCTGCGTTTCAGAAAGTCCCCGTCATTTTTTTTCCCCTCCTCGGGACTCTGTGAATGGACAGTGGATCTTCGTACCCTGTGAAGTACCTTCTCCTTTGGTTCAGGTGGTTTTCTCATTCCTCCTGCCCTTCAGCTCAGGGCACCTGGTTAGCTCCCTACCCAGGTTAGAGCTCAGCGTGACCACTGCTTTTCATTCCCTTAGTTACGCTGCCTGTTTGTACCCTGCCCCACCGCAGCCCTGCCCACCCTCTGCTCTTCAAAGCTATGCTTAGATTTTACCACTTATCACCCTGGGATAGACTTCTTTTTTTTTTTTTTGATAAATTTATATCTTTGTTATTTATTTATTTATTTGGCTGCATCGGAGCTTAGTTGCAGCACGTGGGATCTTTGGTGTGTGATGTGAGATCTCAGCACATGGACTCTCTAGTTGTAGTGAAAAGTGTTAGTTGCTCAGCCGTGTCCTACTCTTTGTGACCCCATAGACTGTAGCCTGCCAGGCTCCTCTGTCCATGGGGATTCTCCAGGCAAGAATACTAGGGTGGGTTGCCATTTCCTTCTCCAGGGGATCTTTCTGACCCAGGGATTGAACCTGTATCTCCTGAATTGCAGGCAGATTCTTTACCACTGAGCTACCAGGGAAGCCCACATATGCTCAGTTCAGTTCAGTTCAGTAGCCTCTCTTCTTTTCACAGCTATTTGTAAGGCCTCCCCAGACAGCCATTTTGCTTTTTTGCATTTCTTTTCCATGGGGATGGTCTTGATCCCTGTCTCCCGTACAATGTCACGAACCTCATTCCATAGTTCTTCAGGCACTCTATCTATCAGATCTAGGCCCTTAAATCTATTCCTCACTTCCACTGTATAATCATAAGGGATTTGATTTAGGTCATACCTGAATGGTCTAGTGGTTTTCCCTACTTTCTTCAATTTGAGTCTGGCTTTCAAAAATTTTGGTTCAATTTTCACTCTTTAAAATTGTGACCCATATAAGTTTATATTGTACGAAATTCAAGCATCAGAGACATACATTAATGTAGGAAATGAAAACATGCAGTCCCATAATTTTCCCTGCACTTGTGTCTATTACTCCAAACTCTTTCTTTCCTGTATATATACCAGCATATACTAATGCAGTTATTTATTTTAATAAAAATATTATTATATCATGCATGTTTTTCTGCATCTTGCCTTTTAAAATTTTACTTGGCTGTATCTCACAGTATCTTAGCTGCACGTCAGTACAGACAAATATACCTCAATGTTTAAAGTGGCATAGGAAGTAATTTTCTGTATATGCCAGAATTTATTTGATCTGTCCCTGATAGACGGATATTTGAATTGCTTCCCATTTTTTAAACCATTGCAGGGCTGCAGTGAATATTTACGTACACTCTAATTGCCTATAAAAATATGGTGAGTGTATGCACGTGTCTTTACCATAAGATTAAAAGTTGTTTTAAAAGAAAACTGATCCGTCCATAATTCTACAACTGTCGTTTGGTGGTTTTGAATTTCCTACTGATAGGTTTCCCATCCACATTTCGGCCTTTTGTGTACGTGATTGCAGCCATGGTGCATTCACTGTTTTATGTCTTGCTTTTCTCATTTAGCATTATTTTAGAAACACTTTTCCGTGTGGATGCATTTTCGTGGTGATTCTAATGGAAGTGCCATTTTCCATGAGATTGACATTCTGGTTGACGTTTTTGTCTTCTTTCACTCTTGCTTCCTGTTACCCATCTCATGATGCTTTGCTGGTTTGAGCTTTTCCTTGCAATTACCTTTGCTCTTGTAACTCCTTCTTCCTCCACCATTGTGAAGCCTTCTGACCAGAGGCTGCTACAGTCTTGCCACCTCCTTGGGGGGCTCCAACCCCAGCACACTCTTGTGTGTGTTTGGGCTTCCCTGGTGGCTCAGCTGGTAAAGAATCTGCCTGCAATACAGGAGACCCAGGTTCGATCCCTGGGTTGGGAAGATCCCCTGGAGACGGGAATGGGCTACCCATTCCAGTATTCTTACCTGGAGAATTCCCTGGACAGAGGAGCCTGATGGGCTACAGTCCCTGGGGTCACAAAGAGTTGAACACGACAGAATGTGCTGGACATGACTGAGCACTCCTCAATTCAGTTCCGTTGCTCAGTTGTGTCTGATTCTTTGCAACCCCATGGACTGCAGCACACCAGGCCTCCCTGTCCATCACCAACTCCGGAGCTTGCTCAAACTCATGTCCATTGAGTCAGTGATGCCATCCAACCATCTCATCCTCTGTCATCCCCTTCTCCTGCCCTCAGTCGTTCCCAGCATCAGGGTCTTTTCCGATGAGTCAGTTCTTTGCATCAGGTGGCCAGAGTATTGGAGCTTCAGCTTCAGCATCAGCCCTTCTGATGAATATTCAGGACTGATCTCCTTTAGGATGGACTGGTTGGATCTCCTTTCAGTCCAAGGGCCTCTCAAGAGTCTTAGCGTTCAGTACATGCATGATCATCTTCTGCCAGGGAGCATCTTCCGAGTTATTTCCCCAAGGATTTTGTCTACATCCAAGTGCCTCTACAAACATTGCCTTCCGGAAAACCCTGTTGGCAAGATGCCTTGTAGTTGTAATTTATATTCGTAGGCATGCATGCAGTGCATTATTTAGGCAGTTCAGCACCAAGGAGAGTGACTGTTTGTTTTAGCTTGGGTTCAAGGTCAGTGGGGGAGTTACTGTGCTCAGGCCTCTGTAGTGCTGCGGGCAAGATGTAATTTTTCCATAATAGATGAAAAGCCAAACCCTGTATAAACACACTTTAATAATGGTGAAGGCACTGGCAGAGCGGTGCACGGAGGCAATAGGAAAGTTCACAGTCCTGTAGCTTAGACTTAATTGAAGCAAACAGTCTTCATATTTACATTTGGGTTGGTTGTTTTAACGTCCGTCTTGGAGGGGTCCATCAAAAGCCTCCCATGCATCTATAACGAACTGCTTGACAACCTCCTCTCGGATTCCATTTGGTCTTTGTCTTGTCTCCAGGCCCGGGGACAGATTTACATTTTCCTTTGTGTGCCTTGGAAATCCTTGACGTGCTAGCCTGGCCTCCTTCGCTCTGAGTGTGTCTTGTGCTGAGAGGCACTGCTTCCTCATTAGCTGTTGCTTCACTGACAAGGAATGACTTGAGGGACTTATTAGGGTCCTGAACAGTGGCTCTTTGTCTGTCTGTAGAGCGGGTTCTCAGATCTAGTTCAAGGTTGTCCAGAGCCGGTTTTCAGAGATGCCTCCCAGCCTTCCCTTGAAAGGAGCCCTAGCTCTTCCCTGTGCCCTCCGGACTCCATAGAGTTTCACTGAAATGGAAATCTTGGCTAGGCTAGAGGGGAGAGAAAGGGTGCTAAATTCAGAAGAAAAATCACCTTTTTTTTTCATGAAGAATGTGCATGCATGCTAAGTCACTTTAGTCGTGTCCGACTCTGTGACCCCCATGGACTGTAGCCCAACAGGCTCCTCTGTCCATGGAATTGTCCAGGCAAGAATGCTGCTGTGGGTTCCCATTCCCTTCTCCAGGGGATCTTCCAGACCAAGGATCGAACCCGGGTCTCCTGCGTCTTCCACATCGCAGGTGGATTCTTTACCGCTGAGCCCCCAGAGAAGCCCCTTTATGAGAAAAGAGGTGGCTTAAATGCCCCTGTCCCTCCCTGCATGTCACAGTCCTTGTCCTGCTTGACCTGCCGCTCCAGAGGCCAGGGGAGGGAGATCAGGTGCCTTTAAGGAACGCTAGAGATGTGCTGCTTATTTTCACCAGTGTGGAGATGTGAGTTGTGTGAGCTGTGCCTTGACCATCTTCTCAAGGGGCTTTCATAGAACTTGAAGATTAATGCCTGAGAACCCGCTGGCCTGGGCCTATTAGCAAGTCTGCTACAAGAGCTGCTTGAGTTAATAGGAAATGAAGCTCTCCTGTCTTCAGTGAATACCTTCTGCAGGAGTGTGACTTGAAGGATGCCTAAAAATCCCTTCTAGCCTGTACCGTCTTCTCCATTGCCCCATGGTAAGAGTTGTAGTTCTCATAACTATTTGTCAGAGGTCAGTCATCGTGTCTATAGGAAGGACTAGGGACAATTCGGATAAATCCTCAAAGAGGGATTATCACAGTAGCTTTCTGAATGGTCCGTTGGCTCTCATCAGGAACAGGGGCATTTAAGTCACCTCTTTCCTCGTAAAGGGGCTTCCCCGGGGCTCAGCAGTAAAGAATCCACCTGTGATGTGGAAGATGCAGGACACCGGGTTCAATCCTTGGTCTGGAAGATCCCCTGGAGAAGGGAATGGCAGCCCACTCCAGCATTCTTGCCCAGAGAATTCCATGGACAGAGGAGCCCAGATGATCATGTGACTCTTTTCCAAACCAGAATTACAGTCTGTGTGACATCAAGGCAAAAATACTGGAGCTGACTTTAAGTCCTCTCTTCTTTTGTACCCACATCCAGTCTCTAAGCAAGTCTCATCAGCTCGATTTTCAAAGCGTATCCAGAATTTGACCACTTCTCAGCATTTCCATGTCACCCTCCTTGTTGAGCCACCATCATCTCCTACCTGGCCAGTTTAAGGGCAATAGACAAATCCTGTTAAAGTGTCACTTAGTTTGACCTGGGAGCCAGTAATTCAGTGGAGAACCAACAGTCTTTTCAAAAGACGCTGAAACAAACGTGGTTTCTGCATACAAAGGAATAAAGTTAGACACCCTTCTCTCACACAGTATACAAAAATTAATTAAAGATGTAAAAATAAGAGCTAAAATGATAAATCTCTGAGAAAGAGATAAAAGTATAAAAATTCACAATCTTGGATTAAGCAATGGGGTCATCTGAGCTATGACCCCAAAAGCACGAGAAAATAAAAAAATAGATAATTTGAATTTCATCAAAATGAAAAACTTCAATGTTCTTTGGCAAACCATAAAAAAATGAAATGACAGCTTACAAAAATGATAGGAAATATTTGCAAACTGTATATTTGATGAAAGACCTTTATCTAGAATATATAGTGAACTCTCACAACTCAGTAATAAAAAGGCATTACTTATTAAAAAAAAAAAAGTGGAGGATCTGAATATGCATTTTCCAAAGAGGATGTATAAATGACCTGTAAGAACAAAAAGATGCTCAATATTTTTGGCCATCTGTGAAATGCAAATCAAAACCACAACAAGATGATGCTACTTTATACCAGCTTAGGTGACTGTGATAAAAAAGACAGGTAAAATTACAAGTGTTGAGAATATGGAGAAGTTGGAACCCTCACACTGGTAGAAAGTAAAAATATTTCAACTACTTTGGAAAACAGCTTTGCAGTTCCCCAAAAGGTTACACATATGACCCAGCAAGTGTACTTTTAGGCATTATATTTACCCAAGATAGCTGACAATACATGTCTGGATAAAACTGGCAGAGGGCACGGCAACCCACTCCAGTATTCTTGCCTGGAGATACCATGGATGGAGGAGCCTGGCGGGCTTGTGCCATAGCTTTTCGAAGAGTTGAGCCCAACTGAAGTGACTTAGCACACATGCACATCTGTATAAAAGCTACAATACAAATGTTCTTCAAAGCATTATTTGTGACAGTTACCCAATGGAAGCAACCCAAATGTCCGTCAACTGATGACTGGATAAACCAAGTGTGGTATATATCCGTTTAATGGAATGCTATTGAGCAGTAAAAAGAAATGAAGTACTGGTATATGCTACAGCAAGAGTGACCCTTAAAAACATTATACTAAGTGAAAGAAGCCAGTCACAAAAGAGCACGTGTTGCATGATGCCATTTATGTGATATATCTGGAGTAGGCAAGTCTATAGAGGAGTTGCTTAGGCTAGGAGCTTGAGGCTTGGGGAGTGCTGCTGAGGGGCATGGGGTTTCTTTTTGGAGTGATGGTTTCATAATTCTATGAATATATTGAAGACCAGTGAATTGTGCACTTTATAAATGGAAGAACATATGGTCTGTCAGTTGTATCTCAACAGTAAGTTCCCCGCATACAAATGACTTCCATTCTGAGAGCACGTTTGTTAAATCCAGTTTGTTTGTAAGTCCAGCAATGTTAGCCTAGGTACCCAACTAATGCACTCAACCATATCATTCTGTTCTATAATAGGTTTATAATACTTCCCATACAAATAATACGTAAAAACAAACATAGAAATAAAATGTGTTTAATCTGACAGTGCGGTGCCTTGAAAAGCACAGTAGTGCAGGACAGCAGCCGGCATCCAGGGGCTGGCCCTGAGGGAACAGGCAAGAGCTTCTGGGTGGAGGCGAGAGAGGCTGCAGGAGATGATACAGCTGAAGGGTCATCAGTGATAGACCCGGAGGGCGAGCGGCAGCCTCACCCTGCTGGACGTCGATGGAGCACGGGTTCGCGTCCTTGAAAGCTCGTAACTTGAAGGTTTGTATGTTGGGGACTTCCTCTGTAGATGTTTTGAAAATACTAAGTGATAGTATTCCTTTGCTGAGAACCCTCCAGTAGCTTCCCTCCTCGTTCAGAGTAAAAGCAGAGTCTTTGCAGTGGTCCCTGGTACCCTCCCTGACCACGCTTCGCCTCATTTACCCCAGGCGAGACGCATTGGCCTCCTTTCTGTTGCTCAGAAATATTAGACTTGATTCTTAGGAATCTGCTGTCCTCTGCCTGGAACACTTTCCCTATGTTCCTCCACAGGATGCTCTCCCCCTCTTCAGGCCTTTATGTAGCTAATCACCTGTGTAACCATCTTATTTAAAACGCAATCCCACAACCGCAGCTCTTCTTTTATGTTCTTTTCCTTTATTTCTCTGAGAAACACCTAATGGAATATATATACACACCCACATCCATCTTTATTATCAGTTAATTTGCTTATGTATTGTGTTGGCCTCTCATGAAGGTGAACGTCCTGATCTGATCCCACCCATCGATACACCCCTAGCACCTAAAAGAATGCTGACACATAGTTGGTGCTCAGTTCAGTTCAGTTCAGTCGCTCAGTCGTGTCCGACTCTTTGCGACCCCATGAATCGCAGCACGCCAGGCCTCCCTGTTCATCACCATCTCCCGGAGTTCACTCAGACTCAAAGCATCCATTCTTTGGCACTCAGCCTTCTTCACAGTCCAATTCTCACATCCATACATGACCACAGGAAAAACCATAGCCTTGACTAGACGGACCTTAGTTGGCAAAGTAATGTCTCTGCTTTTGAAAATGCTGTCTAGGTTGGACATAACTTTTCTTCCAAGGAGTAAGCGTCTTTTAATTTCATGGCTGCAGTCACCATCTGCAGTGATTTTGGAGCCCAAAAAATAAAGTCTGACACTGTTTCCACTGTTTCTCCATCTATTTCCCATGAAGTTATGGGACCAGATGCCATGATCTTCATTTTCTGAATGTTGAGCTTCAAGCCAACTTTTTCGCTCTCCTCTTTCACTTTCATCAAGAGGCTATTTTTAGCTCCTCTTCACTTTCTGCCATAAGGGTGGTGTCATCTGCGTATCTGAGGTTATTGATATTTCTCCCGGCAATCTTGATTCCAGCGTGTGCTTCTTCCAGTCCAGCGTTTCTCATGATGTACTCTGCATATAAGTTAAACAAGCAGGGTGACAATATACAGCCTTGACGTACTCCTTTTCCTATTTGGAACCAGTCTGTTGTTCCATGTCCAGTTGGTGCTCAGTGGATACTTATTGAATGAATGGATCAGTGTAAGATTCTTAGTGAACAGTTGGTATCAATCTGATTAGATGGTTGGAACCTAGGAAACGGTAGCAGACAGGAGAAAGGATAGGTTTTTAAAAACTGTGCCTTTGTAGATTGGTCAGATTAGGGAATACTGTCCATAAAGAGGCTACCCTATGAGGTCATGAATAGCTGAGGGTGAGGGTCTCGGGTGCTAGTTGAGAAGATTCAGCAAGGAAATGGTATGGGATGACCTCCAGAGCACAAAAGGACTGGGTTAAAGACAGCGCCTCTTCTACAGTTTTAGTTAGGGTGGTTGGACCTTCTTAAGAATGAGTTGCTGATTAGCAAAGGCTTCCCCAGTAGCCCAGCTGTGAAGAATCCACCTACTATGTAGGAGACACAGGGAATGTGGGTTTGATTTCTGGGTCAGGAAGATCCCTTGGAGAAGGAAATGGCAACCCACTCCTCTATTCTTGCCTGAAAAATCCCCATAGACAGAGGAGCCTGGTGGGCTGCGGTCTGTGGGGTTGCAAAGAGTCAGACACAACTTAGTGACTGAACGACAAAAAGCTAGTATGAGTAAATGAGATGGTTTCAAAGATTTTTAGGCAAAAATTGTTAATCTATGCTTAGGATGCTTGTTATGGTCAGGTATCAGGAAAAGGGACTGAGCAAATATAGCCCAAGAGGAATCAGTTGCCATCTTGGTATGCCTATTAGACATTAACTGTCTTTATTATTAACATCTCTAATGATATGCCATTAAAGGATTATTATTTGGAAGGCACTTCTTCTTGAAAAGCAGCAAATGAAAGCACTGTTTCTATTTAAATGTGGATGAGAGATGGACCATTTAAATAGAATGGGTTAATATTATCTTTACCAATTAATCTTTTAAACTGATAACTTAAGAACTAATTCCATTGTAAGTCTATACATTGCACTAGAGAAAGGCAGTTAACCATAGAATGAATGCTTTTGGTATAAGATCTTTTTGTTTTTTCACTTAATGTCACAGAGCTTTTCCTTAAATTACTAGATTGTTTGACTTGTAAAAACTACATTTGGTTATGCTGAAAAACTGATTAGAGATGTTTATATTTAAGAAACTATGGTATAGTTTATAAAATTCTTTTCCTCTAGGTTGTATCATATACTGTGTGCTCTTTGAGCCTGGATTAAAAGGGCTTTTGAAAGTTTTCATATTACAAAATAAAAAATATGGCATTTCCAGTGCTTTATAATGTTTGGAAAATACCATCTTATGAATAATATTTCCCTACACATTTTAATTCAAAAATCCTGAAGATTTTCAAGGGAACTAATTACAGTTACGGATGTAGGTTTAATTTAAAGTAAGAATTCTGCAGAAAATAAAAGAAGAAAATGGCTTAAAATCACAGCCCCTGTTCTCCTATCAGAATTGGTTCAAGTGAGGTTGATCCCTTGTGTGGGATGTGGGGCAGCATAAGAATTAGATCCCACATTATTAGTTCTGTTTGCATGTAAGGGCCCATTGTGTGTTCAGTGTGATTGGCAAATTAGCTATACATGAATTTTAAATAATAAAAGTCAAGGTATAGTCACGATGTTCACAAATTACGCCTTGTTCTATAGCACTGGTATTTGTGAATACCAGGCCTTAAATCAGGTGGTCCTCGCTAGAAGGTCAGGCCTCGTCTCCTTCCTTGTTTGACTATGTTATTCTGGTGTGCACTCGTGATATATAAGTACATTAACTAGGCATTCTGGGCAACGTGTATAACTTGCACAGATTTGGGTGGTGTCCTTGGTCAGTGAGATCAGTGCTGGGGAAGAGCTCCCATCTATCCCGGAGAATTCAATGAAGATCTGAACCACACAGGAGAAGCATGCCGCGCTCGGGAACAGCGGGGCATGGGAGGCAGTGGAGCCTGTCAGCCTGTTCACGTGTTCAGTTCACTGCCGCTGCTGAGACAGGCAGAGATTTCCCAGAGATCGTTTGCTGGAGGAAATCTGCATCAGGCACCAGACCCATGCCCAGGCTGTCTGGTAGTTACCAGAAGAACTTCAGGGTATGTGTCGATATTGTTCAGTATTTCTGTCCGACTCTTTTGCAACCCCATGAACTGTAGCCCTCCAGGCTCCTCTCTCTATGGGACTTCCCAGGCAAGAATACTGGAATGGGTTGCCATTTCCTCCTCCAGAGGATCTTCTCGAGCCAGGGATCGAACCCGCATCTCCTGCATTAGCAGGCAGATTCTTTACCACTGAGCCAGCCCGGAAACCTCAAGATATGTAGACCCTCTGTTAATATTAATGATCAGTCAGGCCAGAAAGTGGCAGATCCACCTAGCTGTTATCTAGGCATGGGAAAATCTAAAGGTCAGTGAATGGTATGTAGCAATACAGATTTAAACTGTTTTTTTCAAATTTGATCCATGATTCTGGGGATGCCTTTTAGAGGTTATACTTGTTTTTTTCCTTTTATTTCTACCTTTTTATACACTTGATTTTATTGTATTATTTGCCTTGATATTGGAAAGTACAAAATGCAATGGGAAAAATATTTGCTAGTCAGTATTACTAAATTAAAAAAAAAAATCCAAGTTTAAGTCTGCCTTCCACTAGAAATCTTCTATGGTGGAGTGAGATTAGACCTGACTTGCATTAGGACTCCCATAGTGCGGGAGACCTAGGTTCAATCCCTGGGTTGGGAAGATTCTCTGGAGAAGGGAAAGGCTACCCACTCCAGTATACTGGCCTGGAGAATTCCATGGACTGTATAGTCCATGGGGTCGCAAAGAGTCAGACATGACTGAGCGACTTTCACTCACTGCATTAGGACTGGAACTTCTGGTTCATGTGATTCATCCAAGTTTGACTATACATAAGCTTACATAGTCAAAGCTATGGTTTTTCCAGTAGTCATGTACAGATGTGAGCATAGGACCATAAAGAAAATGAGCGCTGAAGAATTGATGCTTTTAAATTGTGGTGCTGGAGAAGACTCTTGAAAGTCCTTTGGACTGCAAGGAGATCAAACTGGTCAGTCCTAAAGGAAATCGAACCTGAATATTCATTAGAAGAACTGATACTGAAGCTGAAGCGCCAGTACTTTAACCACCTGATACAATGAGCCAACTCATTGGAAAAGACCCTAATGCTGGGAAAGATAGAAGGCAACAGGAGAAGAGGGCATCAGAGGATGAGGTGGTTGGATGACATCACCGACTCAATGGACTTGAGTTTAAGCAAACTCCAGGAGATAGGATCGAGAGGCCTGACGTGCTGCAGTCCATGGGGTTGAAAGGATTCGGACATGACTGAGCTACTGAACAAAACCACCAGGCTACATAATGTTGGGATTGCGGGAGAGAGATGAGGGAGGAGTTTGAGGGGCATGGATGACAAGCCAAGGTTTCATCTCTTTTCCGCCTTGAACCCAGCGTCCCTGCTGTCTCCTTGCCTTCAGTAAGGGCTGGGCTCCATTCCCTCCACTTCTGCCAAAGACCCTGGAACCCACTTTTCATTACAGCCTTGTGACTGCTTCTGTAGAGTTTGCCACCCAAACAGTCCCCTTAACTCTCATTTTTCAGCCCCTGTACGTGGACAAGTTCCATTCTGATAATGAGTTCCTATGTCCAGTTTGTTCGTAAGTCCAGCAAAGTTAGCCTCAGAACCCAGCCTTTATAGGTAACTCCAGACACGTGATCTCACTTACATGACTGGACTTGCACATGCACGTTTGCACCTTTGAAAGCTCATGACCTGAAGGTTTGTATGTAGGGGACTTAAAGGGGACAGAATATCTGGGTGAGAATGAGTCTTTCCCTAGGACTAGAGGGCCATGGTGTAGATGAGAGACAAAGTATCAGAATTAACTCAGTGTCATGAAGTCGTTCACCAGGGCCCCTTCACAGTGTGTTCACAACTATTGTTAACATAAGCGCTTAACCTTGTGGCAACTTTGCCAGAAGGCTTGCTCACCCTGTGAGCACTGTGTAATCTGAAAATGGCTACACTGAAAGGGAACACTGGCTTGTCGTTCCCAGGGCCAATAAATTAAGGGCCCATCAGGAATACTTCTAGAAATTGAAAAAAAAAAAAAAAAAGACATTTCCATCCAAATGAGTTGTTCAGTCTTATGTAATTTTGACTTTAGAAAAAAAAATTCTTAGTGACAGCGTCTCTAAAACATAACCCAAGGTAAGCAAAGCATAGTGCTTCATTTGCTGAACATTTTTGATGATTTTCTTGCCCTCACTTGAGAAAATAAAAAATATTTGCAATAAGGCTCTTGTCAGGTTGTCGGGCCTCCATTACCAATTAAAAGATCAATAAAGGCACTGTAGCAAAAGTTTCTACACACGTATAAATGTGTACGATCGAATCAATAAGGTGCATTAAATGATGTTCCCTGCAACCAAGCTGCCTGGGAGAGTACAAAGTGGGCTTAAAAGAAAAAATCAATAAAAGGAGGAAATTGGAAGGAGTTAGACCTGAAGATGGGTTTTGGTCCTCATTGTGTTTTGCTCACTTTACCTTCTGCTGCTGCCCTTTTATGGGGAATCTGAGGAAGCGTAGAGTCTTCCCATCATTGTGCTGTGGTCAGTGCTGAATGGGAGACCTGGGTTGTTTTAAGCCTTCACCTTGACCAGCGTTCTGGTCTATGTGTGTTAACCGTCCTTAGCTTCTGACTTATTTTTCTCCGTGGCCTTTCATCTTTCACATTTGATTTTTCTTGCTCCACATTTGTGTTTTTCATTCAACTTCCTAATTCTCCAAGTACTTTCTGTGATTGAAAAAGAGTGGTAATAAATATCACTTGTTTCAGTTTGGTAAATACTGTAATATGTTTTATTGATTACATTATTATTTAACATGTGGCAGAATGTTTTTTTTTATATGTCTGTTCAGAAAAGCCAAGTTGTAACTGTGATCTTTAAAGCCCCAACTACTAGATTATTACCTTAAATGTCATGCTTTCTGATATGTTTAAACACTAAGAATTTTGATTAACATTTATTGTATAGGAATATCTTTCTCATTTTCCCAAATCCATTTAAAATATTAGCGTTTTTGTCTTTTTTTTTTGTGGGCACAGAATTGGCTTTAACTGGGGCATCTAAAATGGTACTGATGAACCTGTTTGCAGGCAGGAATAGAGACACAGATGCAGAGGACGGACTTGTGGACACAGCAGGGGAAGGAGAGGGTGGGGTGAACTGAGAGAGCAGCTCTGATATATATACATTACCATGTATAGAACAGACAGCAGGTGGGAAGCTGCTGTATAACACAGGGACACCAGCCTGGCACTGTGCGATGACCTGGCGGGAGGGGACTCGAGAGAGAGGGGACACACACACACACACATATGTAAATGCACACACGTGTATATGTAAACACACGTGTATATGTAAACACACACATGTATATGTAAACACCCACACCCACGTGTATATGTAAATACACACGTGTATATGAAAATACACACACACTTATGGCTGATTTACATTGTTGTCTAGCAGGAACAGCACATCATTGTAAAGCAATTATCTTCCAATTAAAAAAAGAAACCAGAGCATATTCCAACTGTCATATGTTTGAGGCTTTGAAAAATTCAAGAGGGGAAACAAAAGCACATTATGGAGAGACATCATCACCCCACTCTTTGGAGATTGAGAAGCAGACAGACAGTGGTCTGGCAGAAGGCCTGCCTAGGTCAAGGTTGGCAGTGGAGTCCTCAAGATGTGTCTTGAGCATGGTTTTTCTCATCTGTAAAATTATGGGATGCAACCTCTAAAAGCATAACTGGCTCTTGTAGTGAGTTCTCTGCTTCTGTGTCTCCAGAGCTGTCCTCTGTCCTAATGAATACATCCCACATGCCTTTGTTCCACACAGAGCAATCTGGCATCCCCTTCATATCACAGTATTACCGTCTCTTCAACAAGAGTGTTCCGTCTTCCCGTTTGCTAGTGTTACATGCTGTGATCTCATTAAATAATCCAGGGCTGTCATTCTCTATGTGCTCATACCTGTGGCTGTTAAAACATCAGGTTGCTAGGGGCTCTTTAGAACTGGGTGTTGTGAAAAAGCAAATGACAGGTGAGAAGTTGATTGCTGGATCTGCTTCGTCGCCTCGTCCAGGATGAGTCCCTTGGGGATAGGAAGGCAGGGTGACCTCAGCAGTTTCCAAAGATACTTTCAGGCTTGAAGGTGGCAGTTTGCAGCAACTTCCTCTCTTAGTTACAGATACGAATTTCTAGTGTCGGGGGGTTTTATCCACTGGAATAGGTTATGGAGCTCCCCTGGTGGCTCAGGTGGTAAAGAATCTGCCGGCAATCTGGGAGACCTGGGTTCAATCCCTGGGTTGGGAAGATCTCCTGGAGAACAGATTGGCTACCCACTCCAGGATCCTTGTCTGGAGAATTCCAGGGACAGTGGAGCCTGGTGAGTTGCAAACAGTTGGTCAGACACGACTGAGCAACTACCGCTTCTGTAGGTTATGGAGGGAGCTTCTATGGGCTCAACTAGACCCCATCAGGATTAATTTTCATGAAGTCCTGCTTGGGAGGTAAAAGAAAGGTGCGTCTCTTGTTAGCTTCCGAGGGTTGCCATATGAAAGTGCCACAAACAGTATGGCTTAAATCAACACAAATTTGTTGGCTTGTAGTTCTGAAGTCCGGAAGTCTGAAATTAAACTTTTGGCAGGACTATGCTCCCCCGACATCTCAGGGGCCGGGGCTGGGGGGTTGCGGTCCTTCCTCGTCTCTTCTTAGTTTCCGGCAGTTTGCTGGCAACAGTGGAAGGCAGACCTTGGCCCCCCCTTAGCCTGTGTTGCAGCACTTCAGTCCCTGCCTTGGTCCTCACAGGACACTTGTGTGTCAATATCTGTCCCCTTCTTCCTATGAAGGTACCAGTCAGATCGGATTAGGACTCACCGTAATGGTCTCATCTTTACTTGATTGCATCTTCAAAGAATCTATTTCCAAATAAGGTTGGATCCACAAATACTGGATTTGAGGCTTCAACGTCCCATTTTGGGGGACACAGTTCACCCCAACATAACCCTAAAGCTCTTTTTTCCTCCATGTCTAAGATGCAGGGAGCCTCTTGAGGGGTTGAACCTGCAGGTCAGCAATCTGAACGATGTGTTTAGAAAACAAGTCTCTGGTACAAAGAGAGATGAGAAAGCTTTTTAAAGGACAGTGCTTTTGGTATATTGAAAAACTGGGTCTCGGTTTTACTTGGGAGCATTGAGACAAAGTCTAAGGATAAATTGCCACGTTGGATGTGGCTTACGTTAATGCCTTTTGATGCTTCTGACATGTTTGTAAAGCCCTGGATTCGTTTGTGCATAGAGGTTATTATCTTTCAGTTCTTTGTGTGGGAAATAACTGAGCCGATGCTGTTCTTCACAAATGGTTATGGGACCTTTCACATAGCAATTACTACTTTGTCTTTTCTCTTGCTGTAGAAGGTATTTTATGTACCATTTATATAAAATACAGTGTTGTAATATACACACACGTGCGTGTGTATATTTGTTACTGTTCCCCAGTAAGAATGGTATAAGATTACTTGTTGCTTAATCGCTAAGTCTTGTCCAACTCTTGGCAACCTCAGGGACCGCAGGACACCGGTTTCCCCGTCCTTCACTGTCTCCCTGAAGTTTGCTCAAACTCACGTCCATTTAATCGACAATGCTAGTCAACCATCTCATCCTCTGTTGCCCGCTTCTCTTTGCTCTCAGTCTTTCCCAGCATCAGAGTCTTTTCCAGTGAATCGGTTCTTCACATCAGGTGGTCAAAGTATTGGAGCTTCAGCTTTGCCATCAGTCCTCCCCATGAATACTCAGGGTTATTTCCTTTAGGATTGACTTCAGATACGTAAAATCCTTATATTTTTATTCCCCATCCCCCATGATGCATACACTTTTTGTGAGAATTGGGGTCTGAACATCCAGGCATGAAGGCATATCCTGGATAGAGTTTTAACCTCCATCCCTGGTGTGGTTCCAGGAAAGGGACTGATTAACACTGAGCCACCTCTTAGGACAGGCCTGGTCTCTCCGATGTGGGCTGTCTTTTACGTTGCGCATGTGCCCCTGTGCAGTTAGCTGTAATTTGTGTCAGTGGTGTGAGCTGTCACCGTGTACAGCCTGGCCTCGGTCACACCCGGAGCAGTCTGACGGGCAGGTGGAGAGCTTGCTTTGTCTTGCTTCCCTGGGGTGTACCAAAAGGCCAGAGAGAACCCAGTGAGTGAGCCCAGAGAGTTGATAGGTGGTGATGGCTGAATTGTGCTCTGCCGTCTGAGCTTTTAGAATCTGCCAACTTAATACTTGTGGGGGTTCTCATTTAGGAAAGTCTTGGAGCAAGGTTTAAGAGACATATATCTTATTACTCTTTCACTTACTAGCACTTTGTCTTTTTTTCAAGTGTACTGGTTTTAATATTGGTTCTTCAGTATGGAGCAGATAGTTCACTTAAAAAACTTTTTTTTAAATAGTAGGAGGCTGACAGGGCCTTATTCTTGATTTGGCATGTGTATTTCAGTGTTTGGTAGAAGATGCAGCTCATTTTTATGAAGACAAAAGTGTATTCTAGAAGCCTAAGTTGTTTACGTGTGCTTCCTAAGTCGCTTCAGTCGTGTCTGACTCTCTGCGACCTCATGGATGGTAGCCCGCCAGGCTCCTCTGTCCATGGGATTCTCCAGGCAAGAATACTGGAGTGGGTCGCCATGTCCACCTCCTGGGGATCTTCCTGACCCAGGGATCGAACCCAAGTCTCTTATGTCTCCTGCAGGTGGGTTCTTTACCACTAGTGCCACTTGGGAAGCCCTGAATTGTTTATACATTAATTTCAAATAGTCTTTGGTTAAAAGGAATTGAGGGTACATACATAAAAATAGCTATGGTGTATCTCTTAATCCCATATTCCTATCTTGCCCCTCTCTGCTTCTCTTTACCTGTTATAACCACTAGTTTGTTTTCTGTGAGTCTGTTTGTTCTATTTTGTTACATATATTCATTTTATTTTTTAGATTCCATATGTAAGTGATAATATGAAATGTTTGTTTTTCTCTGACTTACTTCCCTGGGTGTAATATCCTCTAGGTCCATCCATATTTTGTTGCAAATGAAAAAATTTGATTTTTTATGTTAAGTAATATCCCATGTGCATATGTCCCACATCTTCTTTATCCATTCATCTGTTGGTAGACTCTCAGGTTATATCTATCTCTTATCTGTTGTAAGCAGTGCGACTGTGAACATTGAGGTACATGTGTGGAATAGATAAGCAACAAGGACCCATTGCATAGAACAAGCAAATATAGACTTTACTTTTAATAACTTTAAATGGAGTATAATCAGTCTATAAAAATATTGAATCATATGTCATATACCTATAGCTGCTGCTGCTGCTGCTAAGTCGCTTCAGTCGTGTCCAACTCTGTGCGACCCCATAGACGGCAACCCACCAGGCTCCCCCATCCCTGGGATGCTCCAGGCAAGAACACTGGAGTGGGTTGCCATTTCCTTCTCCAATGCATGAAAGTGAAAAGTGAAAGTCAAGCTGCTCAGTCATGCTGACTCTTAGCGACCCCATGGACTGCAGCCTACCAGGCTCCTCCATCCATGGGATTTTCCAGGCAAGAGTACTGGAGTGGGGTGCCATTGCTAATAAACCATAAATCAACTATACTTCAATTTTTAAAAAAAGAGGGTAAATGTGGTGTGTGATAAATCTAGGTTCAGTGTATTTTCTGTCATCAGATACTTTGTCATAAGGAGTGCATGTATACAGTCGTTTAGTTGTATCTGACTCTTTGTGACCCTGTGGACTGTAGCCTGCCAGGTTCCTTTATGCATGGAATTTTCCAGGTGAAAGTACTGGAGTGGGTTTCCATTTCTTCCTCCAGGGGATCTTCCAGATTCAAGGATCAAACCTTTGATCTCCTGAATTGGCAGGTTGATTCTTTACCACTGCCCCACCTGGGAAGCCTAGTCATAAAGAGAGAAGAGAGAAGAGTCAGTCATAAAACAGGAGTGAGTCCCGGGAATTCATCTGATCCATCTGGTGTCTCTTGGCAGGTCTGCCATTGGCTTCGTGAGTCTGTAAGAATCAACCACACATATGCTGTCTTTAAGGGTTGGCTGAGTAGGGGCACAAGGAAGGGGTATCAGATCGGGCCTGGTGATGTCTTTTCAGTTATACTTATATTACAGATGTCTCCTATAAGGTTTGAAGTGAATTTTGATTCTCTTAATATTGATTTTATTTTTCTTTCCTTTTTCCTCCTTTGCTTTGGATAAAATGTTAATTAACTCTAACCTGTGAGACTTGTGTGGCTCATATTGTGTGTTTAATTTACATTACAAGCCCGTGGGTCAAGCTCCTTTCTTTCCTCTGCAGAGCCAAGGACCCTAATGGCAGAAATGTTTATTTTTATTATGTATTATAATAATCATGATGTTCTGCTAAAATACTATGCTGATTGCCTTCACTCAGAAGTGATAGCTTTATTCCTTTTTAACTGAAAAATATTTTATTTTGCTTTAAGCTGGTTAGACAGTGATTTCATCAGGAAGAGTAAGCTAGATACTAAATTGAAATGTAGTTTGAATGCATTTTTGAATTATGTTGGTTATTCTGAACCAAAAGCAGTTACACCTTCAATGTAAAGTATCTTTTAATCATTTTCAATCTCCTCTCACTCCAGAATGGCTAAATGGGTTTTTTTTCCCTCAAATTATTCCCAAAGAAAGAAAAAAAAAAAAAAAAAAAAAGGACTGGGACCAAGCTTAAATAAGTTTGGCTGAGGAAGGGAGTTATGATTGAGTGAAAACAGGTGGCTCTAATATTCTGCCTAGAAATATCCTCAACAGGAACTTTGCAAAAATTGTAAACTCTGTCATTTCTGTTGAAGGCTCCATCCATGAAAAGTGACAGAGAACTGTGGCACACATCAGAATAATTCAGTCCAAAAAACTCTTTGTGAAGCATCTCAACAGATAAAACCTCATTAATTAAGACTAGCTTGGGAAGGCCAGCCAGATTAGTGAAGTTTATATTGGAGTAATCTCTTCAGTATGGCAAATTGATATGACTTACCCATGGCCGTTACCTAGAGCTTGGCCATGGTTCTTAGAGGTGGGCAGGAACTCAGAGGCAAGGTCGGGCTAGTGGGTCTGTGCTTGTCATAGCTCGTTATGCTGCAGACATTTCATTGGTCGTCTCTTACGTAATTGGCATGGTGCTCATAACTTGGTTGTTGCTGTTGTTCTTTTGCTAAGTCATGTCCATCTCTCTGTGACTTCATGGACCACAGCACACTACGCTCCCCTTTCTTCGCTGTCTCCTGGAGTTTGCTCAAATTCATATCCATTGAGTCAGTGGTGCTATCTAACCATCTCATCTTCAGCTGCCCGCTTCTGCTTTCGCCTTAAATCCTTCCCAGCATCAGGGTTTTTTTTTCCAGTGAGTCGGCTCTTTATATCAAGTGGCCAAAGTATTGGAGCTTCAGCTTTATGATCAGTCCTCGCAATGAGTATTAGGGTTTTTTTCCTTTAGGATTGACTGGTTTGATCTCTTCACTGTCCAAGGGACTCTCAAGAGTTTTTTCTAACATCACAGTTCAAAAGTATCAATTCTTTGGCACTCAGCCTTCTTTATGGTCCAATTCTCACATCTGTACATGACTACTGGAAAAACCGTAGCTTTGACTATACAGACCTTTATCACCAAAGTAATGTCTCTGCTCTTTAATATGCTGTCTAGGTTGGTCATAGTTCTCCTTTCAAGAAGCAAGTGTCTTTTAATTTCATGGCTGCAGTCATCATTCCCAGTGATGTTGGAGCCCAGGAAAATAAAATCTGTCATTGTCTCCACTTTTTCCCCTTCTATTTGCCATAAAATGATGGGACCAGACACAGTATGGTCCACTGGAGAAGGGAATGGCAAACCACTTCAGTATTCTTGCCTTGACAACCCCGTGAACAGTATGAAAAGGCAAAATGATAAGATACTGAAAGAGGAACTCCCCAGGTCAGTAGGTGCCCAATATGCTACTGGAGATCAGTGAAGAAATAACTCCAGAAAGAATGAAGGGATGGAGCCAAAGCAAAAACAATACCCAGTTGTGGATGGGACTGGTGATAGAAGCAAGGTCCGATGCTGTAAAGAGCAATACTGCATAGGAACCTGGAATGTCAGGTCCATGAATCAAGGCAAATTGGAAGTGGTCAAACAAGAGATGGCAAGAGTGAACGTTGACATTCTAGGAATCAGCAAACGAAAATGGACTGAAATGGGTGAATTTAACTCAGATGACCATTATATCTACTACTGCAGGCAGGAATCCCTTAGAAGAAAGGGAGCCATCGTGGTCAAAAAAGGAGTCTGAAATGCAGTACTTGGATGCAATCTCAAAAACGACAGAATGATCTCTGTTCATTTCCAAGGCAAACCATTCAATATCACAGTAATCCAAGTCTATGCCCCAACCAGTAACACTGAAGAAGCTGAAGT
This sequence comes from Cephalophus harveyi, assembly GCA_006410635.1. Taxonomy (NCBI): domain Eukaryota; kingdom Metazoa; phylum Chordata; class Mammalia; order Artiodactyla; family Bovidae; genus Cephalophus; species Cephalophus harveyi. The sequence continues at coordinate 207,757 of SJYT01079996.1, read as the reverse complement.
TGAATGGTTCTATGAAGACCTCCAAGACCTTTTAGAACTAACACCCAAAAAAGATGTCCTTTTCATTATAGGGGACTGGAATGCAAAAGTAGGAAGTCAAGAAACACCTGGAGTAACAGGCAAATTTGGCCTTGAAATGCAGAATGAAGCAGGGCAAAGACTAATAGAGTTTTGCCAAGAAAATGCACTGGTCATAGCAAACACCCTCTTCCAACAACACAATAAAGTAGGAAGTCAAGAAACACCTGGAGTAACAGGCAAATTTGGCCTTGGAATGCGGAATGAAGCAGGGCAAAGACTAATAGAGTTTTGCCAAGAAAATGCACTGGTCATAGCAAACACCCTCTTCCAACAACACAAGAGAAGACTCTACACATGGACATCACCAGATGGTCAACACCGAAATCAGATTGATTATATTCTTTGCAGCCGAAGATGGTGAAGCTCTATACAGTCAGCAAAAACAAGACCAGGAGCTGACTGTGGCTCAGATCATGAACTCCTTATTGCCAAATTCAGACTCAAATTGAAGAAAGTAGGGAAAACCACTAGACCATTCAGGTATGACCTAAATCAAATCCCTTATGAATATACAGTGGAAGTGAGAAATAGATTTAAGGGACTAGATTTGATAGATAGAGTGCCTGAAGAACTATGGAATGAGGTTCGTGACATTGTCCAGGAGACAGGGATCAAGACCATCCCCTTGGAAAAGAAATGCAAAACAGCAAAATGACTGTCTGGTGAGGCTTTCAAATAGCTGTGAAAATAAGAAAAGCGAAAAGTAAAGGAGAAAAGGAAAGATATAAGCATCTGAATGCAGGGTTCCAAAGAATAGCAAGGAGAGATAAGAAAGCCTTCCTCAGTGGTCATTGCAAAGAAATAGAGGAAAACAACAGAATGGGAAAGACTAGAGATCTCGTCAAGAAAACTAGAGATATCAAGGGAACATTTCATGCAAAGATGGGCTCGATAAAGGACAGAAATGGTATGGACCTAACAGAAGCAGAAGATATTAAGAAGAGGTGGCAAGAAAACACAGAAGAACTGTACAAAAAAAAAAAAAAAAGAATATATAGGTACCAAGAATTGCAGTTTTGCTGTTGTATTGCCTGGGGGAATATTTGATCCAGATTAATGAATGACAGGAGCTTCCCTAGTGGCTCAGACTGTAAAGAATCTGCCTGCAATGCAGGAGGTCCATGTTCCATCCCTGGGTCAGGGAAGATCCCCTGAAGAAGGAAACGGCTACCCTCCGTAGTATTCTTGCCTAGAGAATTCTAAGGACAGAGGAGCCTGGTGAGCTACAGTCCATGGGGCTGATGAATGCCAAAGTTTAGGTGCTTGGTTCAGAATTCTTTTTTGAAAATTTTTATTGAAATATAGGTGGTTTACAGTATCGTGTTAGTTTTAGGTGTACAACAAAGTGAATCAGTTATACATGTACATATATCCACTCCTTTTTAGATTTTTTCCCATATAAGCCAATGCAGAGTACTGAGTAGAGTTCCCTGTGCTATACAGTAGTTTCTTAGTTATCTGTTTTATATATAGTAGTGTGTATATGTCAATTGCAATCTCCCAATTTATCTTCCCTTTCAATTCCTTATCCCCTGGTAACCATAAGTTTGTTTCCTACATCTGTGACTCCTGTTTTGTAAATAAGTCCATTTGCCCCCCTTTCCCCTTCATTTAGAGTGTTCTGAGAACCTCTGTCAGTAAAGATTTCGACATGGATAGTTGCTGCAGTGCTCTTCCAATTTAATACATGTAAGCACCTATTATGTGCTTTAAAAAGTCTTAAATCCTTTTCATGTGTAAGCTCATTTAATTTTCACACTAGCCCTATGAATCAAGTTGTTCCGTAAACAACATTGGTGTGAACTGTGTGGATCCATTTACATGCATATTTTTTTCAACAGAAATGTACTATAGTAGCATGTGATCTGTGGTTGGTTGAATCCATAGATTCAGAACTGAGCAAAGAGTGAAGATTGTAAGGTTATATGGGTTTTTGACTACAAGAGGGTAGATACCCCTAACCTCCCTGTTGTTCAAGGATCAACTATGTTTTTTACCTCCCCTGCAGGGAAGAGTAAAAAGAGAAAGCAGAGAAGTAAGTACTTTGCCTCAGACCACAGAGCTAGTGAGTGTGACTGTGGCCACAATACTTCTACCACCAGTCTCCAGTGTCTTGGTATGATGAATGAAACAGTAGTGTTCAATGGAAAAGTCTCTATTCCTTTCATAGGTCCATAAAGCTGTTTTTTTTTTTTTTTAATGGTTTTTGGGGGTAAACATTCTTTGGGTAGAAGGGGAGAACAGAGATGCATAATTTCCATCAGAAGTGTCAACATAGGGTGATATTTATCTTTTCTTTGCTTTTCCACTGTAGCATTATAACTTTATGAATCTGATTTTTAACAACATTGTTAAGGGTATTCATGTAGATTTAATGAGAACTGTGGTTGGAACATTTGATTGCTCTCCTTATTTTTGACTGTTAACTTTGTTAAATGTTCGAACCAAAAAAATTTTCAATACTAAGTAACAAATAGTGCTTGCATAATACTATTCATTAGGTTTTTAAATTAATTTTAAGTGTTTTGCTTCCAAACTTTATAATTCATTATTAACAAAAATGTTTCTTCTAATCTGTGTATATGTAATAAAAATGTGGGCAGGTGTTTTTGTTTTTCTTTCTTTATTTTTTTTTTAAACTAGCAACTAGAAGTACTCCTGGCATATAATTGGTGCTCAGTGACTATGCCATGAGTTGACATTCCTTATAAATAGATGAATGATGATGTTAAATGCCTTGAGCTTATTCACATGTATACGTTTGCTTTTCCTCTACTAAATTTTCAAAGCTCTTATTGATGAAGAAAACTGGTAATAGCATAGGAAGCAGAAGGAAGCTGAGAAACATGTGCCTTTCCTCTACATGACCCCAAGCTGGTTCTTTTGAGCTACTTGAGGGAGGGTTCTTTCTCATTCATCTCAGCCTACTGACCAAGCATAGTGCTCTTTAAGCAGTGAGAGAATGAGTGAATGATTTTGCAAAGTGGATGACTGAAACCCGTGTCCTTAAGTCTTAAGTTAAAGCAAGTGCAGGGTTTGGGGAACATGTTACCAAAGTCTTAAGGCAGGACTGAGGGACTGCACACTGGGGACTGACTGTAACTCATGCACATGGGCTCAGTACTTAGACCTCTCAGGCCATGGACTGTCCTCACTGCCCCCTGATACTTGGAGTCCTGACGGTGCCACTGCCAAGAGACCACTCTGCCTCTGTTGACACCAGATGGGTCACTCAGGTGTAGTGTCATCCTTGGTTCCCATGACCTGGAGTATGTTTCTCAGAGGTTGGTTCAGTCCATTGGCACCTCATACAACAAGCCTAGGTTTTGTGAGACAAGCCGTCCCTTCAGATATTTCAGGACAGCACTCTCATTTCCAAAGGCTCCTCTGTACCACCACACTACTAGGAGTATTTGCATCAGCTTTTGTGACGTGGTTGACTGCCCCTTCTCTCTCATAGGGGTTTTCTCAATGGCTCAGTGGGTAAAGAATCCAACTGCAGTGTAGGAGGCACGGGAGACTCAGGTTCAATCCCTGGGTCAGGAAGATCCTCTGGAGGAGGACGTGGCAGCCCGCTCCCATATTCTTGCCTGGAAAATCCCGTGGACAGAGGAGCCTGGTGGAGTACAGTCGATGGGGTTGCAAAGAGTTGGACATAACTGAGCAACTAAGCACATGTCTCTTCTGATTACTGTTTCCAGAGGTGGTCCTCATTTGCCTGTGTTAGTGATATGTTGGGCAGCAATACTAGAACAGTATTGATTAATGAATGTGATTAATGAATGTCACTAAGGAAAGTTTCTAGTGACTTGCTCTAGTATTCTATATTCAGAAAGAATAGATTCTCAGGGAATGTTCTTGAAGTCTTAATCAATTGACTGATCTGTCCCATGGTTCTAATGTTTTCATTCACATTATTTCGTCCTTCATGTGCATTTCCTCCATATACATGCTTCGTATGTTAACTCTGCTCTTCCATTCATGTGTTCACCAGTACAGCCTGTGCTTTCATATTGACTAATGCCCCGCTCCCCACTTCATCATCTCCTGTACCTGTTCAGTTCAGTGTGTTTTGGAAAGTCTAAAGTAAATACATTATTTTTAAAAGTTCTCTAATTTTTTTAACAGAAGCTCCATTACCTACTCCCACCTCCCCACATGATGAAACAGGGAAACAGTGCTGCAGGCAGACAGTGGCCACAGGACACCAGGAAATGCCCGAGAAGGTCAGCACTGCTTTGCCTGATGTTTACAGGAATTTAGACAACACATAATTGCATTTCTGAGAAACACGCAAGTCCATGGTATCATTTGTTATTTGAAATATACAGACAAGATACAATTACCAGTTAGATCTCTTTGAATATTATAGTTATTAAATAATGACCATAGTAACATGATTAACAATCACACACTAATTATCACCATAGAAATTGTCATATTTTTAGTCTGTGTTTTATGTTGAAATTCCATAGAGGAAAATATGTGTAATAGTATCATGAAATTCAGCAATATTTTCTTTGTAACATTTAAAAAATATTTGGAAGAACATTTATGGTGTTTTTCAAATTGCAAAATTTAACTTTTAAGGTATCAGGATTAACAAGTTCATGGTAAAACATCCATGTTTTCTATGAACAAAACTAGTTTAAATTTTGATAATTTTTATTAACTATAGGAAAGTAGTAAGTTTCACCATGAGAATAAAAACAAGATTATATAAATGATTGGAGAAGGCAATGGCAACCCACTCCAGTACTCTTGCCTGGAAAATCCCATGGATGGAGGAGCCTGGTAGGCTGCAGTCCATGGGGTCGCAAAGAGTCAGACACGACTGAGCGACTTCACTTTTACTCTTCACTTTCATGCATTAGAGAAGGAAATGGCAACCCACCCCAGTGTTCTTGCCTGGAGAATCCCAGGGACGGGGGAGCCTGGTGGGCTGCCGTCTATGAGTCCGACACGACTGACGCAACTTAGCAGCAGTAGCAGTATATAAATGATATTATTTATAATCAAATATTGAATGAATGCTCATTTTTTTTAAAGTAAGTTGATTTTGGGGGTACATAAGACATTAACAATTTAGGGATAGTCCTGCCTTCACCATATGTGACCATTAGAAGGACTATTACCTGTACTAGCTTTGCATTCCTAAAGTGAAAACATGTAAAGTCAGAAATGTTCTTCTGCTGCAGTTTTCTGTTTCTTACCATAAAAGGCTGACAATAAAGGTTTCATTGGTGTCTGTTTTTTATATATGAAAGATTATGGGTTTATTAACCCATGTTAAGCATCATTAACCACTGATGCTTCTGGAGCAATAATTTAATTTCATGATTTCTATCTATATAGGACTCTACTTATCATTTAAATATGAAACTAAATTTTGCCACATCTAGATAAATCTGAGAGATGGTTGTGATCGGTCAGTTATTTAATTTGAAGACTGACTTTATTCTATCTAAAACCAAAAATAAAAGATGGCTGGATAATGTCAAATACTGAGTATATATTGACATGTTTACAGTCACTGTTTTTCTTTAAAAGCTTACATACATTTATCATTTGGGAATACTCTATTTAAAATTAATTCCTTTGAGTGACTGGTTTTGTACTTGAAAGCCTATTAAATAACCTTGCTACATTCCTATACAGTGATTTCAAGAACTTAGTAAACTATTTTCATTTGTGAGATTGTAGCAATCGTACTGTTTTTAACAGTTAGGATCTGTGTCTTGCATTAAGTCTTTTTCTTTATGTGCCCTAATTAGAAAATAAGAGGCAATGCTATTTGGAATTTAGCTATACTTAACTTCTTAATGAAATTCTACTTTAGAGGTACTAAATTAGAAAGAATAGAGCATATTATAGAAAGTATAGAGTATATTACATAGAGTATAAATGTAAAAATATACTGAAGGAAAGTAAGGCTAAGTTGTTGACTAAGCCAGTATAAAGAGATTTAAAAAATCTGGCTATGTCTATATTGATAGACAAGATCTATGAAGAAATATTTATAATTTCTACTTTTATTTTCCCTTCATTCTTTATAAATCATGTGAATTCACCATTTTGCTATGTGACAAATTCATGAGAAAATTATGTGGTGAAGATATAAGAACAGAAATGGAGGTGTTTCAAATTCTATCTCTAACGTTAATTTACTTGTTAATATTCTGCAAGTCATTTATTTAATCGGAGTTCCCAAGACCTTCAGCTAACTAAATGGACCAAAGGATTCAGGATTTAGTTTCTGTGTATTCTGTTGACATAAATTTTATAGAAAAAGCAGGGCACTTTAGGCTCAGCATTTTTTAATTGAAATAAAACCTGGATAATCTACATTGAAACAATATCTGTCTCACTTTAGTGAAGTATTTGCAGCCTCTACACATCTGGTGTATTTGTCACACTGTCATAGAAACTCTCAAACTTCATAAAGTTTCTATAAAAAATATTCATTTCTAATATTTAACTGTTTCAGCAGAGTTTAGTTGATTAAAAATGGTGAAATCACTGAAGTAATTATCAAGTTGACTACTAAAATAGTAATATAAAATGTGTACTGTCTTTCATAATAATTGTAGGTACTTCTAATTTTAAAATAAAAAAAATTTTACTACATTGAGCAAATGAGAAAATCCAACATTTAATGTTGCTATTGAGTTTAAACACACTGCTAGTTCCTGAAGATAAAAAGGAAAAAAAAAATGTCAGTTGAGTAGCAGTTGTCACTCAAAATTGCTTGCACATATACTAGCATACTAATGAAAATTACATATCCAAATGGAAGAAAGGTAGGAAAATTTGGGGGACTGATGAATCTCAGCAACAGCAAAGTTTTTCCTAAGGGTCTTATTTAAAATATAATAAAGCAGTCTTTTTACATCGTAATCATTTTTGTCAAACTCAATAAAGAACAGTTGGAACTAATCTAGTAGATTATTTAATTCATCCATTCATTCCACATTAATTGCACATGCATTTAGTACTGGGCACCATGCTGGACATAAGAAATGTGACGATTAGTAAGATACAGTTCTGCCCTTGATATGTTCAGAGTCTACCAGAAGAGTTAAAAAATAAAAAAGATAAGACAAGTGAGTTGGAGGTAAATCAGAAAGAGCATACAAAGTAATTAATTGAGTTTATGAAACAAGGATGGATGGTTAAAATAGAAGCTAAAATCAATGTGGCTCAGAAACTAAAATAAGTTAATAATCATTGGAATTCTGTTGAAGAAATACACAGTGAATTTGCACGCCATGGCAAAGCCTTCTGATTTTGTTAGCAAAATGAAAGGAAGAATAGGAGAAATACCTATGAGAACTTTTACAAGATTGTGCTCATCCAGAAAGAAACAGGGAATGAGACTTATCTTAGTTTATTCATCACAAGATATGGCCTTGAATGTGATAACAGTGAAAAATGATGGAGCACAGTAACAGCAAGGCCAGCAGGTGGAGTGGTGAAACAGGAAGGTCAGATTCATGGTTCTATTGCAGTTCTCCCTCAGATACATGCAGGGGTTGATAACCTTCAGGGGCCTGTGCTTATGAGATGGTGTTGCTGATTTTGTTGTTAAAACACTGTGGAAATTATTCTAGAGAAGTATTGTTTATATCCAACCTTAGCCAGCAAATAAGTAGTTCTAGGAGCAATGCTATAGGTGAAAAATGCCAGAAAGTACTTTTTGGATGCAGTTGTTAGAAGGTTAACTGTCAAGGTTCTATGCATGGAAGAGGTGAAGTTACATTTCCCCTTTACCTCAGTGGCTGTTCCTCCTTAGTGTTTTTGGCTGAATCCTTGCTTCCTTAACATCTCAATGTTACATTGCCCAGATGTTTAGTTTGAGGGCTTGTTTACACATCCGTGCTCACTTGCAGATGCACTGTCTCCTCTCTGTCTCTCCCCACTCTATCTATTTCTCTCACACTCTTATTTCCCTTCCTATCCTGTCCTCTTCCTGTCCTCTTCCTCCCACCACCAACTCTATGATGATTTCCTCTAGTCCCATAGATTGAAACACCAAGTATATGTGAGTGACTGCCAGGTTTTTATCTCTTGCTCTAAACTTTTCCCTGAACCCACTCAGTCATCTTCACTGGCTATTTAACAGGCACTTAGATATCAAAAGCAAAACTTAAGAATCAATGCTCAGACCCAGAACTTTCTTATTTGGTTTCTTCTATATCATAATTTCTTCTGTCATCTAACCAGTTGTCTGGGCCAGAACTCTTGGCATCATTTTTGCTTCCTCCCTTTCATTCACCCCTCATGTCCATTCTTTCAGAAAGCTTAGTTAAGTCTACCTCCAAAGTACATGTTAAATCCTTCTTTGCACCATCTTCACTATGCCCATCTAAGCTATCTTCATCTTTTCATTAGACTGCCTTCATACAAATTTCTAACCAGATCTTGCTTCTTCCCTTGCCCTCCAAAAATTTGTTTTCCTGAGAGCAGCACAAGTATAATTTTTGAAATGTAAAATGTTGTGTCGTCTCACATGAAATACTTGTGTGACTCCCCACTTCTTTGAGAGCTCCTTCAGTCTCTTGACCTTGGCTATTTAACTTGTGATCCATCCACTGTGATCTGTTCTGAGCCCAGAAGTCATCTTCTATTAGAGTCTGGTGCCCCTGCCTGGCACTCTACCTCGCAAGCTATTCTTTGGGTTCCTTGGGCTGCCCAAGTTCATTCCCTCTCCTGGGCCTCTGCACTTAGCATGCACATAGCTGGCTGCTTCTCTTCTTTTTAGCATCAGTTTCTCTGTTATGTTTTTCAGAGGTCCTTTTGCCGACCACCCAGCCCGGGCTCTGGCTGACTGTGTGCCGGCTTCTCACTCCCTCGCCTGCACGCTCCTGTCTTTCATGGTGCTATCTGTGATTTTCTCCACAGCACTTACTACTCTGTGAGATCTTGTTATGCATTTGCCTTCTCATTTGTTGACTCCTGCCTGTCAAATGTAACTTCCTTCAGGGCAGTGGACTGGATCCTTGACATCTAGAAAAATCATGGCACAATAAGTATGTAGTAAAAGAAAAAAAAAAAAAAAAAGAAGAAAACTCTCTCTATAGGTCCATTTGTTCTTCTTTTTTGCGTCTTCAGATGCTTTAAAGAAGTTACCAAGAAATAAAGTAGCTACAGAGAGCTGAAGAAATGTCTTACATGCTACTCTGATACTGTCTTCTTAGAACAAAGCATGAAAAATGTGCATTTCTTAGAACTTGGCATTCCATATTTTCACAACTTTTTGTAGTCTTTAAATCTAGTGTTTCTTGCATGATTTCCTTTTTGGCACTTAAAAGGCTGTATGTCAAAATAGAATTTGATTTGCAGAAACTTAATGTTAGCACTTTGAAAAGTATACAATAGGAAGAAAACAATAAAGAAAATGTACTGCTCACTCACAAGCAACACATTTTATATCTTAGAATGAGATATTAATGTATGAATGATCCTTTGATAGAAAAATGGAAAGTAATATGAAGTAGTATTTGACTGCCGATCCATTTTGTTGTTTTCAAGTATTTACAGAATATATCACCATTTGAAAATGTGCTGTCCCTGCAGTTACTTTAAGACAGGGAAGAAAGAAAATGGTTCTAATCATCATACTACTTACTAAAGAGAAGAAGAGACATATGAAAGTGAAAAGGTATTAGAATAATAAAAGTGTCAAGAGTTAACATAAACACTTTGTGATGAATAAATCATATCTGCCTTCCTAGATTTTGCTTGGTAGGTTTATGTAATATTTATTTCCTAGTTTGTTCCTACTATTAGGGATTCTACACATGTAAGTGAAATGATCCCCTGGGACCCTGTGGAAGACAGTTGAGTATAACTGCTGAAATATGAATTCTGGGTTTAGAATGCCTAAATCTGAAGCCCAGCCTCACCTCTTAATATCTGTGCGCTCTGGTATGTTACTTAGTCCTTCTTTTGTAAAATGAGGATTAACAAATTAATACTTGCCTTTTGGAGTTGTTTTGAGCATTCCATAAGATAAAACATGTAGAACATAATGTTTGGGGGCATGATAAGCCCCTAATAATACTAATAAATGTTACTCTATTTATTATCTTCTTGACACTTATTCATGCTGTCATGTTATTAACTGTCTTCTTTCTCATAACTCAGACCTCAGAGGTTGTATTGGAATAAGGTTTCATCAGAAGAATAAGAAATTATTGCATTAACATGTTTTGGATTGCTTAGATGTCTGGAGCAATTCTTAGCATTTTCCAGTAAGTTTAGGTAAAAAAAGCTATTATGGAGGGAAAAAGCAGATTCCATTATTGTAATAGTTTAATAAATGCTACATTGAACAAATTTAGTTTATATCCATCAGAACTTTAAAAAGCCTTTAAAATATTACTATAGACCTGCATTTCATTTATCTGTAGGTTTCTCTTTCACAAGTATGTACCTAATAATTGTGTAATTAAAGAGTTTAAAATGTGTATATGAACCATGATCTTCCAAGAATGATATAAATCACACTAGATTTTTAAAAATTGGGGATGTTTTCTCGCAGAGGGTGTACTACTCTGTCAATTCACAGTTAGAATGATTGATTACAAAGAGTATGTTCATATGGTCAGCTTAGGGAGCCTTTCTAATGTTTAAAGAACCTCTTCTGTGAACTTGAAAAGCTTGACTTTTTCAGCATTACGTTTACATAAAATGGATGAAAGTTTAAGATGAAACTGAAAGTGGAATATAACTTACCTTGTTTCACTTACCTTTGCAAGAAACATTTCTCTGTGGCTTCAGTTCAGTTCAGTCGCTCAGTCGTGTCTGACTATTTGCGACCCCATGAATCGCAGCACACCAGACCTCCCTCTCCGTCACCAACTCCCGGAGTTCACCCAAACTCATGTCCATTGAGTCGGTGATGCCATCCAGCCATCTCATCCTCTGTCGTCCCCTTCTCCTCCTGCCCCCAATCCCTCCCAGCATCAGGGTCTTTTCCAATGAATCAATCTTTGCATGAGGTGGCCAAAGTATTGGAATTTCAGCTTTAGCATTAGTCCTTCCAATGAACACCCAGGACTGATCTCCTTTGGGATGGACTGGTTGGACCTCCTTGCAGTTCAAGGGACTCTCAAGAGTCTTCCCCAACACTACAGTTCAAAAGCATCAATTCTTCGGTGCTCAGCTTTCTTCATAGTCCAACTCTCACATCCATACATGACCACTGGAAAAACCATAGCCTTGACTAGACGGACTTTTGTTGGCAAAGTAATGTCTCTGCTTTTTAATATGCTATCTCATAGGCCAAATAGTCTGATTGAAGAAATGGGTCTATGTGGCAAACAGAACTGATTGTGCTTCTACTTGTCTTTTCTGGGAATACATCCACTTCAGTCAGATATTTCTGTCTTCTAGCAAAAGGAGTAGCAAAGCATAGTGGCGTAAACCAAACACTACACCCAAGTTGCTTGGTTTGAAACTCAGCTTTATACTTACAAGCTAGGTGATCCTGGTTAAATTACTCAACTTTTCTGTGCCTTGATTATCTCATCCAAAATTGAGGCTAATAGATACTATTTAATTGGGTGGTTATAAAGATGAAATGAGCTACTATTTTTAAAGAATTCAGAATCGTTCCTGGCCCATAATATGCACTGCTGCTGCTGCTGCTAAGTCGCTTCAGTCGTGTCCGACTCTGTGCGACCCCACAGATGGCAGCCCACTGGGCTCCACCATCCCTGGGATTCTCCAGGCAAGAACACTGGAGTGGGTTGCCATTTCCTTCTCCAGTGCATGAAAGTGAAAAGTCAAAGTGAAGTCGCTCAGTCATGTCTGACTCAGCGACCCCATGGACTGCAGCCTACCAGGCTCGTCCATCCATGGGATTTTCCAGGCAAGAGTACTGGAGTGGGGTGCCATTGCCTTCTCTGATAATATGCACTATATATTGTTAAATAATTAAATTAAGCTGGAGAAGCCATTCCTTTGCCTTTTCTATTTATTTATTTTAAAAATTCATTAATTAATTTTAACTGGAGGCTAATTACAATATTGTGGTGTACATGCGTCCTTCCATCCTAAGCTATTTATTTTGTATTCTCTTCCTTCTGTCATGAGTCTAATGTTACATTCAAGAGGATGTGAGAGCAGGAAGAATGGTTTTTCTATGGTAAATCTTACTCTCCTACTTCTTCTCTGAATCCAGCAGGAGATCTTGGAGCAAGAGGTCATTAGATAATATTCCCCATCCAATGACTATATGGTAATGGCCAGACAGGAAAATAGGTATTTTGCTATACCTCATATAAAAACATGCAGTGTCTGTGCTTGATAATTATACTGTATTAATCAAAAATAAGAGTTGCATCTCTTAGTGGGAAAGTGTTGTTGACGTTGTTCAGTCACTCAGTCGTATGCGACTCTTTGTTACCCAGTGGATTGCAGCACACCAGGCTTCCCTGTCCATCACCATCTCCCGGAGCTTATTCAAACTCATATCTATCAGGTTGGTGATGCCATCCAACCATCTTGTCCTCTGTCATCCCCTTCTCCTCCTGCCTTCAGTGTTTCCCAGTATCAGGGTCTTTTCTAATGAATCAGCTCTTCGCCTCAAGTGGCCCTAGTATTGGAACTTCAGTTTCAGCATCAATCCTTCCAGTGAATATTCAGGACTGATTTCCTTTGAGATTGGCTGGTTGAATGGGAAAATAGATTCAAAAATCTTCTAAACATTTTGTTTTAACAGCAGTAGTGAAAGTGAAGTCACTCAGTCGTGTCCGACTCTTTGTGACCCCGTAGACTGTAGCCCACCAGGATCCTTGTGTGTGTGTGTGTGTGTGTGAAGTCGCTCAGTCGTGTCCGACTCTTTGCGACCCCATGGACTTTAGCCTACCAAGCTCCTCTGTCCATGGGATTTTCCAGGCAATAGTACTCGAGTGGATTGCCATTTCCTTCTCCAGGTGATCTTCCTGACTCAGGGATCAAACCTGGGTCTCCTGCATTGCAGGCAGGTGCTTTACCATCTGAGCCACCAGGGAAATCAAAAAATATTTAATGATGATTTAGTGCACAATTTTAATTATAATAGTTAACACCTAGTAAGCACTTTGCTGAGTGTCTTTTGCATCATCTTATCTTTACTATAAAGGCTTCCTTGGTGGTTCAGATGGTCAAGAATCTGCCCACAATGCAGGAGACTTGGCTTGGAAAGATCCCCTGGAGAAGGGAATGGCTACCCACTCCAGTGTTCTTGCCTGGAGAATCCCATGGACAGAGGAGCCTGGTGATGGGGTCCATGGGGCCAAAAAGAGTCACACACAACTGAGTGACTCACACTCTCACTATAAATTCATAATGGAGCCACCATCATTATCCCCATTCTACAGTGAAGGAAACCAAGGAAGTTAATGAAGAACCCGCCTAATTTAGAATATATGAAGTCAAATTGGTTTACAGACCCCAAGGAACCAGACTCTAGAATCTGTGCTCTTAACCACATTACAAATTCTTTCTCTCTTCACCTGGAAACTTTAGAACAATGGAGCACCTGGAAAGTCTAAATTTATGGTTTGTGTATCTGAGAACCGATTTCCCCAAGGCTGAGTAAGCACTATGTGTGTGTGTGTGTGTGTGTGTGTGTGTGTGTGTGTATTTATACACACACACATATATCCATAAAACTGGATTATGATGTCCAAGGCAGCACTACTCATAATAGCCCAAAATGGAAGTAATTCAAATGTTCATCAACCGATATTAGATAAACAAAACATGAACTATGCATTTAATAGAATATTATTGAGCAATAAAAATTAACAAACTCCTTTTCTGAGGTATGCTAAGAAAAAGAAATGCTAAGTAAAAGAAGGCAGATAGAAAAGACTACATAGTGTATGATTTTACTTATATGAAATATCCATAAAAAGCAAAGTGATAGAATAGGATGGTAGAGTATTAGCGACTGGGACTAGGGGTTATAATAGGGATTGACTGCAAAGGATCATGAGAGGTTTCTGGGGGGCAGTGGACATTTATGGTGATGGTTGCACAAATCTGTAAATTTACTAAAGATCATTTGCTAAAAGAATTCTCCACCTAAATGGTGAATTTTATCTTATGTAAATTATTTCTTAATGCTGTTAGTAAGAGACAAACTGGATTATGGCTTAGAAATTTAATGTCTTGGACCATACTTTTGTGATAAGGTAGACTGAAAATCAAATTCAGAAGTTTATAATCCATTGTAATTTTTATGTTGTTCTGCTTTCCATAATTTAATGAATAAAAGATAAAACATGAGTGTTTACATATAACATAAAAAATAAATTGGCAATAAAGTAGAAAGTGTTATTTATTTAGAATTCTGTTCAGTTAGAATTTCCCTTTGATGTGATAAATGGAGTATCGGACTTTAGAAAGAAATTAGAAATTAGATGTGTCTTCAAATGAAAATGTTCAAATGGAAGTTGCATCGTGATGTTAAGTTCATGTATAGAGTAATATCTACACAGGTAGTAGAAACCTCCTCCCTGCGCCCTGGGCACTACCTATGCTGGTATGCTGCTGCTGCTGCTAAGTCGCTTCAGTCGTGTCCGACTCTGTGCGACCCCATAGACGGCAGCCCACCAGGCTACCCCGTCCCGGGGATTCTCCAGGCAAGAACACTGGAGTGAGTTGCCATTTCCTTCTCCAATGCATGAAAGTGAAAAGTGAAAGTGAAGTTGCTCAGTCATGTCTGAGTCTTCGCGACCCCATGGACTGCAGCCTACCAGGCTCCTCCGTCCATGGGATTTTCCAGGCAAGAGTACTGGAGTGGGGTGCCATTTCCTCCTCCACCTATGCTGGTATAGTTCATCGATAATACTGCATTATAGTCATTACCCAGTTTCACTGTGTTCTATCCTCTGATTTTCAACTTATTTCTCCTTTGAGATATGTAAGTCATTCACTTATCATTTCCCCCATTTGCAGATAAAACAACAGAGACATACAAGGGTTAAGCCCAAGTCAAGTAGCTTTAACGTGTCTGATGTGGACCTAGTACCCAGTTTTCCTGAACACATAATCCAAATGTGATCCTAATACTCGGCACTTTTTGTTTGAAATAGATATTTAATAAGCGCTGATTGATTAGTTTCGTAGATCTGTATTAGCTATCATAGCTGGGTTCCTAAGTGGTTTCATTACTATCATCTTGTAAGAGTCTGTTAACATCATCTAGTAAGTTGGGACTGCAAATGGTACAGGTCTAAAATATGACTTGTAACTAATACATTATAATAGTGTTTGATGCACATTATCAATTATAATGAGCAGATGCAGAAAAGTATGATGCCCCATCACAGCACCCTTTAAAAATAATGTTCCGAAGAGCATCCTTTTTCATTCCTGAACTTTGGGAAGGATTATAAATTATTTAAATATAGTGCTGGCTTACCATACATCAAAACAAGAGAAGAGAGACACACTGCTGCTTTTACAAAAGGTAGCATTTTGCTCTGATGTATCTCCCAAGTTATTCCTCCCCAGGAATGTTCTGAATGGCGCACATCCTGATGCTTAAAAGCATCTCAGTCCAGTTCTTATGGGCTCAACGACTTATTGTTAAAGACAGATTTGTCAAAAGCTCACAAATCCATTTTCTTCCTTTTTAGTCCCTCTCTTAAAAGAAATAAAAGAACTGTAAGTGGGTTGTTTTGTTGTTTAAAACAATATCTCTTGATCTACTCTTGGTACAATTATATTTCTTAACTATAGCCCCTTTCTCTTGTCCTGATTCTGCTGGTTATATATCCTCTTTTAGCAGCAACATGGACCTTATAATCATGTCTTCAGCTGTTCTGTTATCTTTTTGTGAATTTGTGTTCCTTACACACGAAGATGGATTGTTCCCTAGAAGGCTGAGTGTCAAGCCTAGATGCTTTTTTATTTGCAGTCCTCCTGTTTTCACTTCATGTTTTTTTGCCTTCAGAAACCATTGTGCTGACAGCAAAGGAACAAAGATGCATATCTTTTTTTCTGAAAACAGTATGCATGGGAACCATGTAAACATTTTTCTGGTTACATTTATTTTACTTTCAAGATGGTTGTTTTTTAGGTATAAGTGAGACTGAGTGGGGTGGACTTAATATAAAGCACATGTATTGGCAAGTTTGCAGACACTTGTTAGAACTCCCTCTGCATATGTTGAATAATGGATTGTTTCTGTTATGTGCTTTTGGCAAAGCCCAGAACTTGTGCCTTTTAAAGTCTAGGAAACATGTAAGTTTATTGGAACTCTTTACCTGCCTAACGCTGTAAAGGGGGAAGAACTTAACGTGTAGGCAAAAGAGAGTGGATTTCTCTAGAATAAAGCAGATTTTTATCTTCTGTTTTGTGAAGTTATATCTATATCTTTCCCAACCAACAGTAAGCATCTTAAAGGCAGGAACCTGACTTTCATTGTTGAATTCCTTCAACTTGTTTGAAGTCCACACTTGTTTTCTTGCTCTTTCAGTTCAGTTCAGTTGTATCTGACTCTTTGCAACCCCCATGAATCGCAGCTCACCAGGCCTCCCTGTCTTTAGAAACTACATTTACTTTTTTGCATGCATGCTTGCTTTATGCAATATATGTTTCTAAAATGTAAATTTAACATGCCTTAGCAGAGTTTCTATAAACTTCTTGACCAACAAAAGGATCTTACAATGTTTTAAATCTGCTCACTACTTTATTGTTCAATAGTTTAGATCCATTATGGTTTATATGCCCTAAAGAGGTCATTATTACTGTTACTCTGTTATACTACAATGCTTATTTATATTTTCTGATGCTTCCTGATACCTTCCCTCACCATTGCGTCTCAGTTCTTTTTGGGACAGTTTCCATATTCCTAAAATATGTCCTCTAGTTCTTAAGAACCCAGAAGGACACAAGAAGCTGATAGTTTTTGCTTCATGTTAGATCATTTACTGGGCATAAGATTCTACGAAAATTAGTTACTTCTTGTACCAAGGAGCTGGTACAAGAAGCTGATTGTTTTTTCCTTCATGTTAAATCATTTACTGGGCATAAGATTCTACGAAAAATAGTTACTTCCAATCAGCCTTTTAATAATATTAATCCATTATCAGCTGGTTTCGACTATGGCATTTGAACAGTCTAAAATCAGCCATCTGCATAACGTTGATTCTTTAGAAGTTAATCTGTTTCTTTCTCTCTGTTTTTAAGATCTTCTGTATTCTTTGGTCATTGGTCATTTCATTATGATGACTCGGATTTGCATTTTATTTTCAAATCACATTCACATCTCATTTCTCCCTCTGTCAGGGGATTTGTGTTTTTCAGCAATTCTGGAAAACTCTCAGCCATTCTTCCTTTAAATACTCATTTATTCTCATTTTCTTTATTTTCATTTATATTGTCTCCTTCCCTCCCTCCTCTCTCTCTCAGAACTTTTATTATACCTTGTTATTCTATCTATCCTGTTCTATCATCCTATTCTATTCTATCATCTACATCTCTTAAATTTTTAATGTTTTAAAAATCTTTACATTTTTCTGCTTTGTTCCTTCGTGTATTTCTCTAGTTTACTGTTTTCCTCATTGCCATTATTGCGTCGCTAATGTCTGTCCGACTCTTCGTGACTCTATGGACTGCAGCCCTCCAGGTTCCTCTGTCCTCTGCGATCTCCTGGAGTTTGCTCAAATTCATGTCCATTAACTCAATGATGCTATTTAACGATCTCATCCTCTCTCACCCGTTTCTCCTCTGGTCCTCAATCTTTCCTAGCATCAGGGTCTTTTCCAATGAGTCAGCTCTTCGCATCAGGTTGCCAAGTATATTGGGGTTTTCCTCATTAACTGTGTTTAATTTGATATTTAATTTGCTGTATTGGGGTTTTCCTCATTAACTGTGTTTAATTTGATATTTAATTTGCTTATAAGCTTATTTACATTTATATGCATTATCTTATTGTATGTTTATTTATAATTATTTAGTAACTTTAAATGTGTTTATTTCATAATTTACCTTTTAGAATTTTATTTATTTTTATTTTGGTTGTTCTCATGACATGAGGGATCTTAGTTCTGCTACCACAGATCAAACCTGTGCACCTTACATTGGGAGCATAGTCTTAACTACTGAACCTGAGGGGAAAGTCCCTCACCATTTATCTTTTGTTATTAATATCAAGTGTTTGGTTTTCTAATCCAGCTGGTGTGCTCTATGCTCTCAGTTTTAGTGGTTTGTTTCTTTATATATTTTGTCACTTTTTTATTATAAAGTCATCTAAATCTTTAAAATCTCCTATGGTCTGACTGACCTCTATTTTTTTTCCAGAGGCTTCTGTGCTATCACTAGCTCACTGCTAGACATCTGCTAAGTCACTTCAGCAGGTCCAACTCTTTGTAACCCCGTGGACTGTGGCCCGCTAGGCTTCTCTATCCATGGGATTCTCCAGACAAGAATACTGGAGTGGGTAGCCCTTCCTGTCTCCAGGCGATCGTCCTGACCCAGGGATCGAACCCCAGTCTCCTGTATTGCAGAAAGATTCTTTACCATCTGAGCCACAAGAAAAGCCCCACTTCTAGATAGGCTTTTATGATTCCCTGGTTTGGGACCACCATGTTGTTGAGATTCTATACATTTAAATCCCAAACCCAGGTAAAGTGTTTTAAAAGTTACGAAAAAGACCACTTTGTTTCCCTTGACCTGTGGTTCAGAAGCATGTCCCTGTCTCCTACTTTTAAGGAGATGGTTATTTTTTCTTGCCTGCCTGTTTGCAAAGGTGCAGCTCTTCTCAGATCCTGCTTTGATGCAGGTGTCGCTACCTCATTATCTGTGATCTCTGTGGGCGCCAAGCCCCGAACCACTTGATTACTTAGACAGTCACCTTGCGAAGGGTTTGTTTCTGTGCCAGTGCACGTTGGCTTGCTTTTCTGTTTCTGGCACCTGGATGGTCCCTTTCCTTTTTGAGCAAATCTGAATGTATATTTTAGAGAAGTTTCAGGTTTTCTAGTCCATCTAGTCTGGTATAGTGTGACAAAGAGAAGTCTCCCATCCCCGCCTCCCCATTGCTTAACTATGGTTTTCCTAATGGTCAGTGTTCACCCACAAATACACAGATATTTAATGATTGGATTTGACTCATCCAAACATTAAATGAAGAAGCAAATGACAATAGAATAGGCAGATGATGAAGATTTATTTAAAACATAAAATTTCACAGGGGATTTACTAGATTCCAAATGAAAAAGACCTCATCTTTGTATATCCTTTATATATCACCATAATAAAGTAAGAGCAGATATTTTAAAACTGATGATTCTGGGGCAAATTCAGAGCCCTAATTTTATATGTACATATGTAAGCTGACTCATTTGAAAAGATTCTGATGCTGGGAAAGACTGAAGGTGAGAGGAGAAGGGGACGACAGAGGATGAGACCGTTGGATGGCTTCACCAACTCAATGGGCATGAGTTTGAGTAAACTCCAGGAGTTGGTGATGGACAGGGAGGCCTGTCATGCTGCAGTCCACAGGGTCGGAAAGAGTCGGACACGACTGAGTGACTGAACTGATTGATGTAATAGTAACCTGGAATACTCCTTTTCTACTGAGCATGAAAAGAAATAGATTTGAAGGAAAGCAGTTTACCATTTGAGTGTTGCTTTTTTTCTGGCTTTTCTTCCGATTAGATGAATCTACTTCCTCTGCCTTTATGTCATCCTGTTTTTTTTTTTTTTTTTTTCCTGCTTTCAACTGATTCTATCCCACACGCTTTTAAAAAAGAACTCTCTCAAAAGAAACTCTGATTTAGCAGTTTTGTTGTTGGCTTGCTTTGAAATGAATGCAAAGTAACACACAAAGGCAAAAAAAAAAACAAACCTGAGATACTGTAATAATATTATGTCATCCTCTTTCTTAGAAATTTTAGCCTGATTCATTAGTCATTCATTAACTCCTCATCCAGTGTTAGTAGGCAGCATAGTAACTCTTTTACAATATAGAAATATTTAATATAGAAATAGCATAACAGACAGGTTATTTTGCCAAAGTCATCTGTAAAGTTATTAGCAATGTGTTATTTTCAAACACATATATATGAAAAAGCTGTCTGAACACTGTATTTGACCCAATATTTTTAGGAAATTTTATGGCAGAGAAGTTACAAGAATATCATAATGGTAATCAGTAGAAGATAAAACTGAACCAGGCACTGTTCCAGGACTTCCTGTTTAAGTCCTCATTTAATTCCAACAAGTCCATGAAATTCTCTTAAAATCCCACATAAAGACAAGGTTTGCTGAGAGGTCAGGCTCCTTCTCAAAGTAGTGTAGCTAGGAGACAGTGAAGCTGGGGCTGGCAACCATTGCATCTGCAGTCTGACTCTGCAATCTAACTGTGAACTACTGCTCTGAACTGTCTCTGGCTTCATGTGCACACACACACACTCATACACACACATACTCTCTCTCTCCAATATACACATCCAACACACATCCCCCAAATATACGGAGTCTGTGGTGTAAAATTTATCATAGAAATAACTCCGCCTCTATCTATCTTCCTATCTCTCTACCTGTTTAGTAAGAAAGGGGCAAGCTCGCATTCATTTTATGATAATGACCCCCATATAGTGGACTATTTGATCAGTGGCAAATGCTTCAATCCTAATGAAAGATGTTATTTCAGAGGCACTGTGGCTTGTGTTTCACTGGATTAAAGCCAAGATCTTACCCATGTAGTTCAGTTCAAGGAGTTCTAAAATCATTATAACTCTTGCTTCGTTGTTATTGGAAAATAACAGATTTTATTTCAAACTTCACTATCTAGTGATTTAATTCAACATCTGTGCTTCCAACTAACTCAAAACAAGCAATGAATGACATTTATCATTAGTAAGTAACTTATTTTTTGGTGCTTAGCCATTTTATACATGATGAACTTTTATTCAATATAAGCTTTAATTATGGTTCTGGATTCAATTAATATATTTTTATTTTTAAATTTAAAGATTTTCATTTACTATAGTCACCATACCCAGCCTTGCCACACGCCTATCTGTCTGTCTTGTCTCACGGTGACTCATCAGATGCCCACACGGCTCCCCCCAGACACACCCCACAATACAAGCACCCCGCTCACCCTCTGTCTCTTATACACATCTAGATGTGTATAAGAGACAGATCATATACTTGTCTGGAAAGAAACAAAATTATAATCAGTTTTATATTAAGAAGTTTGTAAAAAATGGAAATGAACATCTAATGAGTAAAAAGTACAGTTTGCTTCCTATCTTAACATATCAATGTATATGATATTCTATTTTCTTCTGAAGGTTGACTGACTAGATTAAGATTGGTGAAAAATTGTATAGAAATGCTTTGCAAATGCTCAAAATCCAACATCCCAAAATAATGGTAGCTTCTCAGGTTCTCATTCTTCTTTCCCTTAAAATATTTTCATTGTCATTTTAAATCAACGTAACTGAATTAAATCTGTGACCTGTACATACTCCAAAAATGTTTACATTGATGACATTAATGTATCTGAATCTACAAGGAGAAACATGAAACAGACACACATGGTTTCCTGAAAGTAGTCCTCCTAATGCTACATCAGTTCAGTCAGTTCAGTCACTCAATCGTGTCTGACTCTTTGCGACCTCATGGACTGCAGCACGCCAGGCCTCCCTGTCCATGACCATCTCCCAGAGCTTGCTCAAACTCATGTCCATCAAGTTGGTGATGCTATCCAACCATCTCATTCTCTGTCATCCCCTTCTCCTGCCTTCAATCTTTCCCAGCATCAGGGTCTTTTCCAATGAGTTGGCTCTTTGTATCAGATGGCCAAAATATTGGAGCTTCAGCATCAGTCCTTCCAATGAACACTCAGGACTGATCTCCTTTAGAATTGACTGGTTTGATCTCCTTGCAGGCCAAGGGACTCTCAAGAGTCTTCTCCAACACCACAGTTCAAAAGCATCAGTTCTTCCATGCTCAGCTTTCTTTATGGTCCAACTCTCACATCCATGTATTACAACTGGAAAAACCATAGCTTTGACTAGGCAGACCTTTGTCAATAAAGTAATGTCTCTGCTTTTCAATATGCTGTCTAGGTTGGTCATAGCTTTTCTTCCAAGGAGCAAGCGTCTTTCTTTCTTTTTTTTTTTGACTCTTAACACATTGATTTTATTTTATTTTTACTTTACAATATTGTATTGGTTTTGCCGTACATCAACATGAATCTGCCACAGGTATACATGTGTTCCGCATCCTGAACCCCCTTCCCTCTTCCCTCCCCGTACCATCCCTCTGGGTCGTCCCAGTGCACCAGCCCCAAGCATCCAATATCATGCATCGAACCTGGACTGGCGATTCATTTCATATACGATATTATACATGTTTCAATGCCATTCTCCCAAATCATCCTACCCTTTCCTCCCACAGAGTCCAAAAGCCTGTACTATACATCTGTGTCTCTTTTGCTGTCTCACATACAGGGTTATTGTTACCATCTTTCTAAATCGTCTTTCAATTTCACAGCTACAGTCACCATCTGTGGTGATTTTGGAGCCCAGAAAATAAAGTCTATCACTGTTTCCATTGTTTCCCCATCTATTTGCCATGAAGTAATGGTTTTTCCTGTGGTCATGTATGGATGTGAGAGTTGGACTGTGATGAAGGCAGAACGCCGAAGAATTGATTGTTTTGAACTGTGGTGTTGGAGAAGACTCTTGAGAGTCCCTTGGACTGTAAGGAGATCCAAGCAGTCCATTCTGAAGGAGATCAGCCCTGGGTGTTCTTTGGAAGGAATGATGCTAAAGCTGAAACTCCAGTATCTTGGCCACCTCATGAGAAGAGTTGACTCATTGGAAAAGACCCTGATGCTGGGAGGGATTGGGGGCAGGAGGAGAAGGGGACGACTGAGGATGAGATGGCTGGATGGCATCACTGACTCGATGGATGTGAGTCTGAGTGAACTCTGGGAGTTGGTGATGGAGAGGGAGGCCTGGCCTGCTGCGATTCATGGGGTCGCAAAGAGTTGGACATGACTGAGTGACTGAACTGAACTGAACTGAATGGGACTGGATGCCAAGATCTTAGTTTTTTGAATGCTGAGTTTTAAGCCAGCTTTTTTACTCTCCTCTTTCACCTTCATCAATAGGTTCTTCAGTGTCTCTTTGCTTTCTGCTATCTGCATATCTGAGGTTATTGATATTTCTCCCAGCAATCTTGATTCCAGTTTGTGCTTCATCCACCCTGGCATTTTGCATGATGTACTCTGCCTGTAAGTTAAATAATCAAGGTGACAGTATATAGCCTTAACGTACTCCTTTCCCAGTTTGGAACCAGTCTGTTCCATGTATGGTTTATTTAGTGACATTATAATTTCTCATCAGTGCAGTGGCAGTTTTGAAGGCAGTATATCCTTAGAAAAAGTATGTTTTATTCAGGTACTAATCATTTACATGTGGATAGAGAGCAGGAATAACTTTTAGAGGCTGACATATGCCTTTGCATGGAATGCTAGGTGGGGCCAAAGGTAGAATCTGTATTGTCCTGCTATTTCTTCACAGGAAAACTTTGAGCCAATTCTTTCTTCTTTATTGAAAGTAGACAAAGAATACTGTCAAATGATATCACTAATCTCAAAAAAAACTCAAGAAAAAAATACCAAGGCAAAACATCACAAAACAAACAGAGCTCATCTCCTCTGTTCTTCTCCCTGAATCTTTCACCCATAAAACTGCTACTCGGCTTTAACCCAGAGAAGGCAATGGCACCCCACTCCAGTACTCTTGCCTGGAAAATCCCATGGATGGAGGAGCCTGGAAGGCTGCAGTCCATGGGGTCGCTGAGGGTCAGACACAACTGAGCAACTTCACTTTCACTTTTCACTTTCATGCATTGGAGAAGGAAATGGCAACCCACTCCAGTCTTCTTGCCTGGAGAATCCCAGGGACGGCGGAGCCTGGTGGGCTGCCATCTATGGGGTCGCACAGAGTCAGACACGGCTGAAGTGACTTAGCAGCAGCAGCTTACTGTAGGCTGTTTTCAGATTGCTATCCTGAGAATTGTCTGTCTATGAATTGGCTCTCAGTGATTTGGCAGACTTCCTGCAGAGCCTTGAGGCAGTGAATAAGAGAAATAGCCATTGCCTAATTTTTTTTAAAAAAAGAGGCCTTTGCAAGGCCAGTGCCTTGGCAGCCGGAGGAACAGAGTAGCGGTGGAGGTGGGAAGGGAGCAAGAAGGTAGCAACAAACAAAAGCAGACAGCCAGTGAGAGTGAGGGAGCTAAACAGAACTTTGCTCTAGTTTAAAATTAGACCGAGGCTGAGCAGAATATGACCTGTCTTCTCTGTATGCAAACAAGCCCCTCAGTTCATTCCTTCACCAAATGTTTATTGAGGCCTATGTATAATGGCCACAGGCTCAACCATTAAAAAGTTACGGTACCTCGTCTGGTGGAGCTAACAGATTAATGACTGAGACAGGCAAAACTAATAATTATAGTACAGTTATATGAGCAGCAAGAGACATACGTATAAGTACTCTGTAGTTCTTGAAAAACATATGCGAAAGAGGAAAAAAAATGTTTTTTCTCCTCCTGAGTTCTCCAGCTTTTCTATGCTTGGGAGAGGAGCATCCCACTTCCAGGTGGCATTGTCACAGTGTCACACTGCCCTGAATGACATGGGGAATGATCCGCAAGCAGTGTTTCTGCATGAGACCACTATGCACGCCTTGAGAGTGGAAAACGACATCCATCCATGTGCCTCTGGCCATGTAGGAACACTTGAAACTTGCTTCTGCTTTAGTTGACTTTCATCTTTTCAGCAAGTATAAGACGGTGCCGCTGTTCTCTCTGGAGAACTGTTTTCTCCTGGAAAAACGTGCCAGGGACACATCATCCATCTGTAGCTTCACTCTCCCTCACAGATCTGATGAGAGAATTCGTCTGAGCCACAGGGTGGTGTTTATCCTGACCTCAGGGATGATGTCCTTTTGCCTATTGATCATATTTAAAGGGTTATGCCCAGAACCTCTAAGCCAATATGTCAAATACTGTGTCCATCTGGTTCTCTACCCTTCCTGTCCCCAACCACCTCAGTCCTTCCCTCTTATGTAAGTCTCATATTGGCTGCCTGTTTCCCCAGAACTAAAAGCCAGTGCCTTCCCTAATTTTCTTTCCTCCACATCTCCTAATTCAGTAAGTCTTGCCTGTGCTACCTCCCAAACTTGTCTACTGTTTATCCTTTCCTTTGATCCTTCAAGCTGTTGCTATTTCTCACCTGGACAGTTGGGACAGCACATTCACTAACCAGTCTTAGTCCTGTCAAACACCAATGTTTCTTCACTAAGCAGGTGATCTCTTTTCCAGATATGTGTACTTAGTTGCTCAGTCATGTCTGACTCTTTGCGACCCCATGGACTGTGGCTCACCAGCATCCATGGGGATGCTCCAGGCAAGAATACTGGAGTAGGTTGTCATGCTGTCCTCCAGGGGATCTTTCCAGCCTCAGGACTGAACCCAAGTCTTCCCAGCCTAAGGAATGCAGGGGGCTTTACTGAAACCCTTTTCCAAATAGGGCTTCAGTGAATCTGGATGAAGTTGAGGGTGAGGCTATTGTGCTGTGTGTTCAGTCATGTCCACCTGTTTGTGACCCATTGGCCTGCACCAGGCTCCTCTGTCTATGGAATTTTCCAGGCAAGAGAACTAGGAGTAGGTTGCCATTTCCCCCTCCAAGGGATCTTCTCCATCCAGGGATTGAATCTATGTCTCCTGTGTCTCCTGCACTGCAGGCAGATCGTTTACTACTGACCATCAATGGTGGGTGGAGGAGGAGGTATCCTTAGGGCTAAAGCATTTTAGCCAAGGCCATAGAATCCAGAGACCTGGGTTCCAAAGCTACATATTCTCTTACTAGCTGTGTGTGAGAGTTATTAACTTCTCTAATCTCCAATTTCCACTTTTGGGGAATAGAGATGATAATAACTGTCTTATAATGCATATTCGTGGGGATAATGTACATTAAGTGCTTGGTTTAATTCCAGGCATGTGGAATCCACTTAATAAACATTGGCTATTATTTTTATTTGACTCCAGTATATAGAATATTGGTCCTCTGTAGAATTCTGATATTTTAGTGGGGCTGCTGTGGGAAAGAGGCAAAATGCAGTGTTCGAGTATTCTAAGAATAAGAAGCTTGGGAAATGTCAAACGCTGATATTATAACAAATGATGTTTAATCTTGCTCATGTTCTTAATAAAAGAGCCTGATGGGAGTTAAAGATGTATAAGGCAGATAGATGTACAGGGTAATGCACCCAGGGAGTGCAGGCAGGGCTCTCTGGAATATCTTACAGCCTGCTGTTTCATTTACACCTGAGTCAACAGAAAATTGAAACGCATTTATATTCTCATCTAATGTTGTCTCTTGGATCAAATATTTCATAAACTTTTGAGCTGAGAGTCAGGCCACCTCATTTTTTATGGTACATGGTCACATTCTTCATCTGACCTGGCATTTGAGAAGTCATTCCTGTTTGTTTCTTTGAGAAATGGATGATGCCTGTATTTCTCAGCTAGAACGTTGCCATTGAGGGCATTTCATATAGTGAAATAAGTTACTGGTTCTGTTGGTTTATACTCTGAGTTCATAAGCCATATGGTAATTTATATTACTTGAAATGAGACCTTTGTTAGAAAGCCTTCTTCCCTGACTTTCATTTACAGTAAAAAAGATTCATCTCAACAACCTATTCATCCAAAGCCAGCTGTTAACTAAAATCACATATGTATCCCTGTAGCTCTCTTCCGATTTGGTCCCTTGCCAGCATTCATATGTCTTGTCATCTCTGGAGAGTTTTCAATATTTTCAACTTCTCTGACACTTAGACCTTTTTTGTTTAAAATTGCAAATTACTTGACTGTGTTTATGGCCTGTTATGGAGACAAGACACGAATCCTTTCTTTACTAAAGAATAAGATTAACAAACTTGAGTACTTTTTCTCTTTGTCTTTTTATATCATCATAGGTGTTCAACCTGTGTGTTATAGCATCACAGGAAACACATTCTAATTGAGCCGAGACTTTAAACCTAATGATGTAGTCCTTAACAACCTGGACACACACACATATACACACAGAGATAGAATATACATGAAAAATATTTTAGTTGAAATCCAACTTTAATTTTTCCAGCTACTATTTTTGACCAGCTATTATCAGCAAAAAATGACACCAGTCTCCATTCTCAGCATGTTTACAGCCTAGTATTGTAATATGTCACTATTTGCTGCAAATTGCTAGCTTAAACAGAAAGGGAAATTTGAAAGTCACTTAATAACAAGTTTTGAGATAGGTCTGTCTGTGGGTACCACAGAAATGGTTCTTTCAGCAGCCTGGTGATATCATCAAGAGCCAATCTTCCTTTATTGCACCATTGTGTCATCCTTGGTTTTGGTATTGAACTCATTCTGGTGACTAATTATGTGCTGTACTTCCAGGCATTACACCTTGAATATCAATGACCAGAAGAAGGAAAACATACCATGTAATCTTACGGTTATCTTTCTTAAGACAGAGGACATTTTTTCCTGGAAACAGCCCAATAGTCTCCACTCTTATGTCTTACTGTCCAGTGTAGGGACAATAACTGATTTAGATTACTTATCTAAGAGAAATAGATGTTTTGGGAGTTACTTAAAATCCCCCAAATAGGAGGATAAGTTCAGATTGTAAATAAGTATAATACAGACCAGAGAGTGATAAATATGGAATGATTGTTAATCTTTGTGGTTGTAAGGGATAAAGAAAATGGCAAAAAAGTTTCAGTTGTGTTGTTTATTCATTTTTAGAAAATAGTACCATTAACTTTTCCATCTTGGCACCTCTCACAGTTGCAGCCACTTATATGTAAGATCTTTTTAAAATTTTCTTTAGTTGCCTCCATACTGGAACTTCATAAAGATAGGAAAAACGATCATCTTAGTCATCAATGTGTCCCTCTTTTCTAGATGAATCAAAGAATGAATACATAGGCTTGGAGAATTTTTTAGCATGTAAGAGGAAGACAGTCCAGGTATAGGACACGTCATTAGCAAATTTGCAAGTCAAGAAAGCTCAGACACCTGTTTGAAGCTAGTGCATGTATAGCAGAAGGGTGAGAAACCTCTGGGATGATGCACAGAGTGTGAAATGCATGGATGCAATTAGCAGTCATTGAGATGAATTCAATGTTTCGGATATGGAAGGTGATGCAGTAAGAGCTGCTTTTAGAAGAGAAGCTTGGCAATGATATATAAGATTGATGACATGAGGAGAAGAATGGGTATGAGACTGCTGACCAGAGGCCGTATCAACAGTTGAGAAGTGATTAAAACTTTGATTTGGGGTCCTGAGGAACAAAATTAAATGCATATCTAGCAATGTTACAGACGAGAATTGAAATGGCTTATTCAAATATAAGTAACACAAGAATGAATTAGCAGTGAAAAGACCAAGAGAAACACGACAACAGAATTGTTGTTGTTGTTTAGTTGCTAAGTCATGTTCGACTCTTTGCAACCCCATGGACTGTAGCCTGCCAGGCTCCTCTGTCCATGGGATTTCCCATGCAAGAATACTGGAGTTGGTTGCCATTTCCTTCTCCAGGGGATCTTCCGGACCCAGGATCAAATCCACATCTCCTGTATTGCAGGAGGATTCTTTGCCATTGAGAAACCAGGGAGTAGGCATTATATTTTGCTTTGTTTTGTTTACAGAGAATAGGGGTAGCATGTTGTGGCAAGAAAAGGCAGTGAATCTCTAGGTGGATGACAGTTTCAGGTCCCTGAAGTTGCCGTAATAGGAGATACTCAGCCGTAATAGGAGATACTCAGACACGTATAGAATGACAGTAACAATAATAAAATTTATATTAAATATTTTCTGAAATAAATTATAAATAATTCATATTAACCTCAAATGAAGTTAAGATTAAGGAAAGAATTAGAATAAAACCCTGACAGAAAGAGCATGGGATGAGAAGTTTTACGAAAGAAATAGTGACTATATTGACATGTTTTGCCCCCTCTTATTCAACTGTTGTCCAGTATGTGTCTTAGCATCAAAGATTACAGATAATATGATCTACTTCATTTTCAAAGAGATACTTTAAAAAAGAATTCATAAACAGACTCACTTTATATTTGAGCAATAAGTATCAGTCCCTGCCAAGAAAGCTGAGCACAGAGGAATTGATGCTTTTGAACTGTGGGGTTGGAGAAGACTCTTGAGAGTCCCTTCGACTGCAAAGAGATCCAACCAGTCCATCCTAAAGGAAATCAGTCCTAGGTGTTCACTAGAAGGACTGATGTTGAAGCTGAAACTCCAGTATTTTGGCTACCTGATGTGAAAAGCTGACTCATCTGAAAAGACCCTGATGCTGGGAAAGATTGAAGGCAGGAGGACAAGGGGACGACAGAGGATGAGATGGTTAGATGGCATCACTGACTCAATGGAAATGAGTTTGGGTAAACTCCGAGAACTGGTGATGGACAGGGAGGCCTGGCATGCTGTGGTTCATGGGGTCACAGAGTCGGACACGACTGAGCGCCTGAACTGAACTGAAATTGGAAATTCCCAGATATAATTAACGTATATTAATACTTGTAAGTAATAATTCCCTGCCAAGAAATTTTTCTTTGTGTAATTGCACTTTAGTATAATTAATCACTTATACCAAAAATGTAAGCTCATCTATTTTTGGTGTGTGGCTTGATAGACTGCATTTGACTAATTCCTTTAACTGTGAAGCTTTAACTTACTGACAGCCATTATAATGCCACCCTTCAGGCTATTTCTTTAATAATAATTTGTTTCCAAAAGAGTTATCCATAGATAAGTGTATAATCTATAGTTGCTTTTGGCTGACTTCTGAACCCTTTTTAAAAACTTACCATTATTTTAAATTCTGTACAGCTTAGATATGTTGCAGGCCTTTGTAAAAGCATCCAAGTGTCATGCTTCATCTCAATATCATTTCCTAAAGTACTTTAGAAACAACTGACATTTACAGGTGCTATGAGGAAATTTCCAGGTTACATACTTTTGTTTGTGGAGAAGTACTGAGATCCTGACTTAGGTACTACCAGAGAAATGAAGCAGCAGTAAATACATATTTAGTCACATGACACAGGTGAAACTGAGATAACTCATTACACTATTGGATACAGTACTTTGGAGAGGAGTGGGTTAGCAATTTACTGAAACTGGAAAATCAAGAAAAATATAAGAACTTTTAGGAATGCTGCTAGATAGATAGACAGACAAATGGAAGCAAAGTGCAAGTATTTGTTGCTTAGTCCTGTTCAACTCTTTAGAACCCAAGGATTGTAGCCCACCAGGCTGTTCTGTCCATGGAATTCTCCAGGCAAGAATACTGAAGTGGGTAGCCATTCCCTTCTCCAGGGGATCTTCCTGACCCCAGGGATCGAACCTGGGTCTCCCACATTGCAGGCAGATCCTTTACCATCTGAGCCACCAGAGAAACCATATATATTGGCTTCTTATATGTGGAACTCCTCTGAGATTTGGTTTGCTAATACTCAGTATAAATATACAGACAATTTAGAAAATGTTAATCTACCTTGCACCTGCTAACTATTTTTGAATCATAGCTTCTATTTTCACGTGTGTTAATAGGTTGCCAAGCCTGTGTGAGCACTATAAGATAGCTTATATTTACTAAGCATCTATGATAACTTCACATACATCATCTCATGATGCTGTTCACAAAAACTCTGTAACATTGGATATTGCCACATTATTTTAGGAAGCAAGAATTCAAGCTTAGATTATATTCCCAGTGTAGTAAGTAGTAAGATGGATTAAACCCACTTCCGTCTACCAACAGTAAGCTCTCATATCTTTCTTTACGTTAACAATTTGTAAAATTGAAATTCACAGAGACACTCTCTCACTGATAAATGATTTTGGGGAATGGCATTGATTTTCTGCTTTTCTCTCAAAAGAATAAAAATATTTATTATTTTTAAATGAATCAGTGTTATGTACAAAGCTGAAAGTTTACCCAAATATCTCTAAAGACAATCAACACTAAGAAATTTGAGGAAAGGGGTACAGAGAGAATTAGCAAAGTTGGGGGAGAGTTAAATATGTGATTGGTTGGTGGTGTGCTGATGAATGTTTAACAGCCAGTTCTCTGAGATGTGGAAGCAAAACCCTTGTTTATGACATTTGCCTATTTTCTAATTTTTTATGGTTTAAATATTCCCACGATGACTTACTTCAGGCTATTAACTCGATGTTACTGAATGTGGAATTGGGAAAAGATACACAGCAACATACAATTGTGTGTTACGTAGAACTTTCACCACACATAATAGATGTAAATGACCACAAAGTTATATATAATAGCACAGCTATGACTGAAGAGTTTTAAATAGTTATTACCTTTGCTTTTAGTATGATTATTTGTAATTTTACAGAATAATTTTTAATAATGTCTGTGTTTTACAATAGGTTTACAAATTCCAAAATATTTAGCAAGTGCTTCTCATAAGCCAGTATGAACTGACTCCCAGCACACCACTGGATCATGTAGAAAAAACACTGCCTGGGGAACATTTTAGCTCTAGCTCAATATAGTTTTCTCCTACTCTTTTGAAGTTTAGTATGAATATCAGTTTTAAGTTGATTGAACTTTAATAGCATAAGTTTTCTAGGAAGGTTTCAGTGTATTTCTTGCTGATTTAATTGATTATTCAGATTTGTGGTGTATAACAGTCAGGGCAGACCACATCTTCAAAGTTAGCATGAAGATCAAGAGTCATTTTGCCTCAGGGATGAGTGATGACAGCAGAATCTGTGTTTGAAGATCACTATCGTTTCTATTACTCTGAGTGTACAGGAGGTATGAGTTATCCAGTGTCTTATTTTTACTTCAGTTCAAAAAGGAGAGTGAAAAGTGGGTTTAAACATAAAGTGAACAAATGTAACTTCAGCCACTGGCCATTGGGAAAGTCATTTACTGATTTGAGGTTGAGGGAATTTTACTGATTAAAATCATTTACTGATTGTAAGAGTTGAGGGTATTTATAATTTACAGTATAATATATAGAAAATATAATATGTTGCTTTCTAAGTTATCAGGGTAATTCTTATAAAATGAGTAATTTAATTTCTTTCTCAATTATAAAAAGAAGTCCGTATACAGGGTGACCTGAATCTTTAAAACAGAAGAATCTATCGTTGTTGAATAAACAATACAAGAATTACTCCATAAGAAATTATGTAATTTACCACACTAGACAAGATTAGAAGATACTTATTTAAGGGAGTCGCAAGAAGACATAAAAGAAGATATTATAGTTGAAAATTATACCGTACCAGACATAAAAACCTTTAAAAGAAATCTTTTAGACGTAATTAATGAAACTATTAAATCTACTAAGACATTCTTTTTGTGTAAATATCACACAGACACAAAAAACCTGACTATAAGATGTACCTACACTATGTAACCTAGACACCATTTATACTAAAAGAACATCCAAAAATACATCATATAATCAATTTTACGACACGAAACCTCAGTATCGGAGAGTACAATACAATTTATTCGGACAATAAAAGAGTATACATAATGAAAGAAGCATTATACTTTCCCACACCCCTCTTTTTTTCCCACACCAATTGAAACGTCACCCCTTTAGACTCTTTGTGAGGGATTTCGTTTCACTAAGTCTAATTGTAGTTGTCACTATTTAGTATAACTATAATTTATGGGAAATATAGTGCACTACTGTCGTCCGTGAAATGGAGAAGTCAGAAGAGGGACTTTAGCGTAAAGGAGTCTGATTGGTACTCTTTTTGTAGTCTATTTAGGGTTAACTCACTGTAAGATATTTTATGGACTGATTTATTAGGAAATTTGACAGTTCAAGTACTCCTTTTTTCTTTTTCTTTTTAGCCTCTTTGACCTTGTTGTTTCTTTCGGATTTCTCTGTACTACTAACATATACTACACCCCAGAATCTGTCCTGGGACCTTGTCTTTTTTTGCATTACCTTTTTGACTCTTTTAAAGTCATTTATATTCGAAATCAATTGTTCGAAAGGACTACCAAGTCACCATTTCTTGGGTGAATGGTCACGCCCTCTGTGCCCAAGTCAGAAATCCAGTCTTTCCAGGGGACCTCTTTCTTTATTAAGAATCATAAGAACCCACCCTTTAGGGTACCTGTCTCCTCGGATGTCAGGTACCCCAGCGATTCTCAACGTGCGTCGAATC
Source organism: Cephalophus harveyi (assembly GCA_006410635.1). Lineage (NCBI taxonomy): Eukaryota > Metazoa > Chordata > Mammalia > Artiodactyla > Bovidae > Cephalophus > Cephalophus harveyi. Next base: position 174,411 of record SJYT01079996.1, on the reverse strand, counting down.
ACTGATTTGTTGTTATTGTCGTTTCCAAATCAATTGTCACCCTGCTACAACCAAACAACTAACACCGTTTATGAGGTACGATTGTATTCTAAGACTACTATCCCTTTTAGTCCGACTTTGAGAGACGTAAAAAAGGGTTTATATGTCATTTAGATTTTTATAATAAATATTTTTTTCGAAATAAGTTTTATTTTGACATATAGGTTGTTACATCTTTATAGAATAGTATATTATAAGTCGGTTTCTTCGACCTAGGTTCTCATGTATACCCTATACTATGGTAAAAATACTTCAAGTTTCTATCATTTTGATTAGGTACGAAGATCTACAGTCCCTTCAGTAAAGGGAACCCTCTCCCGTCACTGATCTTCCCCGAGTTTCTACAAAACCCACGACCAATAGTGAATTTAACTTCTTTCATCCCTTTCGGTGATCTGGTAAGTCCATACTGGATTTAGTTTAGTGAATACTGATATGTCACCTTCACTCTTTATCTAAATAAAGAGTGATCTAGACTATTTGTCTCACGGACTACTTGATACCTGCCTTCAAGTACTGTAACAAGTCCTCTGTCCCTATTTCTGGTTGGGGTTCTTTTCCTTTACGTTTTTTCATTTTACCGACAGACTCCTCCGGAATGTTTATCAACCCTTTTCTTCTCTTCACTTTCCGTTTCCTCTTTTCCTTTCTATATTCGTAGACTTACGTCTCAAAGTTTCTTATCGTTCCAATCTATTCTTTCAGATGGAGTCACTAGTCACGTTTCTTTATCTCCTATTGTTATCTTACACTTTCTGATCTCTAGAGAAGTTCTTTTAATCTCTACGTTCCCTTTGTACGGTACGTTTCTACCCGAGTTATTTCCTGTCTTTGACATACCTGATTGTCTTCGTCTACTATAATTCTTCTCCACCGTTCTTATGTGTCTTCTACTATACCGAGAAGATATTCATGACCCATATAATCACGGTGGTGTGATCATGCACCTAGAGCCAGACATCCTGGAATGTGAAGTCAAGTGGGCCTTAGGAAGCATCACTACGAATAAAGCTAGTGGAGGTGATGGAATTCCAGTTGAGCTAATTCATATCCTAGAATGATGCTGTGTAAGTGCTTCACTTAATATGCCAGCAAATTTGGAAAACTCAGCAGTGGCCACAGGACTGGAAAAGGTCAGTTTTCATTCCAATCCCAAAGAAAGGCAATGCCAAAGAATGCTCAAACTACCGCACAATTACCTTCATCTTACACGCTAGTAAAGTAATGCTCAATATTCTCCAAACCAGGCTTCAACAATTCTTGAACTGTGAACTTCCAGATGTTCAAGCTGGTTTTAGAAAAGGCAGAGGAACCAGAGATCGAATTGCCAACATCCACTGGATACTCAAAAAATCAAGAGAGTTCCAGAAAAACATCTATTTCTGCTTTATTGACTATGCCAAAGCCTTTGACTGTGTGGATCACAATAAACTGTGGAAAATTCTGAAAGAGATGAAAATACCAGACCACCTGACTTGCCTTTTGAGAAATCTGTATGCAGGTCAGGAAGCAACAGTCAGAATTGGTCATGGAACAACAGACTGGTTCCAAATCAGGAAAGGAGTACATCAAGGCTGTGTATTGTCACCCTGCTTATTTAACTTATATGCAGATTACATCATGAGAAATGCTTGGCTGGATGAAACACAAGCTGGAATCAAGATTGTCAGGAGAAATATCAACAGCCTCAGATATGCAGATGACACCACCCTTATGGCAGAAAGTGAAGAAGAACAAAAGAGCCTCTTGATGAAAGTGAAAGAGGAGAGTGAAAAAGTTGACTTAAAGCACAACATTCAGAAAACTAAGATCATGGCATCTGGTCCCATCACTTCATGGCAAATAGATGGGGAAACAGTGGAAATAGTGGTTGACTTTATTTTTGGGGGTGCTCCAAAATCAATGCAGTTGATGAGTGCAGCCATGAAATTAAAAGATGCTTACTCCTTAGAAGGAAAGTTATGACCAACCTAGATAGCATATTCAAAAGCAGAGACATTACTTTGCCAATAAGGTCCATCTAGTCAAGGCTGTGTTTTTTCCAGTAGTCATGTATGGATGTGAGAGTTGGAATATAAAGAAAACTGAGCGCCGAAGAATTGATGCTTTTGAACTGTGGTGTTGGAGAACTCTTGAGAGTCCCTTGGACTGCAAGGAAATCTAACCTGTCCATACTAAAAGTGATTGGTCCTGAGTATTCATTGGAAGGACTGGTGTTGAAGCTGAAACTCTAATACTTTGGTCACCTGATGTGAAGAGGTGACTCATTTGAAAAGACCCAGATGCTGGGAAAGATTAAAGGCAGGAGAAGAAGGGGATGACAGAGGATGAAATGGCTGGATGGCATCACCACTCAATAGACATGAGTTTGGGTAAACTCCGGAGTTGATGACAGACAAGGAGCCCTGGCATGCTGCAGTCCATTGGGTCGCAAAGAGTCAGACAGGCCTGAGCAACTGAATTGACTGAAATGAATATTCAGATTCTTGGTCTCTGTGTTAGTCACCTGGCTGTGTTCACTTTGAAAAAAACCTTTAACCTATACTAGGGCTTTTATGTTTATCTGTATATATGTTACAGAATTTAAAAAGCAATGGAATTACTTGGTTTTGCTCAATTACATTTGGATTACATAAATTGTAAAGTTTTTTTAACATTAAATACCAAAATACATTTTATAGGAAATGATTCAAAATAAACTGATAAGTAAGGAACAGCACTGTATTAACTCATAAATGTAACACATAAATATTATGTTGTGAAATTCCAACTTGGATGGGCTGCGTATTCCTTCTACACTTTTCTAGAGAATTCTTCCATGCACACTCAGTAGCTCTGTCATGTCTAGCTCTGCAACTCCATCGCCTCTAGCCCACCAGGCTCCTCTGTCCATGGGATTATCCCGGCAAGAATACTGGGCTGGGTTGCCATTTTCTCCTCCAACTGATCTTCCAACCCAGGGATCAAACTCATGTCTCCTGGCGCTCCTTCATTGGCAGGTGGATTCTTTACCACTGAGCCACCTGGGACTCCTGAGAAGAGGTCTTATAAATGTTTATTATGTCATCATATTATAGTTATGATTTTTTATGTGTTTGTTTTTTAATAGAATAAGATCATGAAAAGCAGAAACATTGTCTTACTCATCTCTTCTTTCCAGTGCCTAGAATTACATTCTGACACGTATTGAGTTGGCCAAAAAGTTCGTTTGGCTCTGACTAAATTTTTTGGCCTACTAGTAGTTTGTGGTCAATGATTATGACTGGCTTTCCATGAGATAAAAATGACTATATGCACAGTTCAGTGAGTATTTACTGAGTATAATTTACTGTTTTAAGATGTACTCGCATATTGTTTTTGATAATTCTCTCTCCACAATCTTTCTTCTCTCTTTCTGATAATTCTTAGAAGTTGATTATAGAATGTCCCAGATTGATCCTACAATGTTCTTATCATTTCTTTTCTATTTTTCATTTCAGCCATTTTATTCTACTTTCTGGAATTTTATCTTCTAATCTTTTTACTGGAGTTTGAAACGTGGTAATAAAGTGTTTAATATATGAGAGGCCTTTCTTATTTTCTATTACATATTTTCATAGAACAATATTCCTTTTCACTGGATGCCGTATACTCTCTCTTTCTGTAAGGATATTCATAATGATATTTGAGGTTCACTTTTTACCTCCATAGTATTTCTCTAAATTCTTTCTACCTGTTTCTCCCCTCCGAGACCAGTGAGAGTGGGTGATACATTAAGAAGACTTCTTCAGCTCTAAGATTTGTCTGAACTTTCTGAAACAACTGTTATGTGTCAAACAGATAATGTAGTGAGGGGCCAAGGAGAGGCTGTTTTTGTCTTCTGTTGAGTGCCTGGGCTAGCTTCCCATGAAAAGGAGCTGAGGCTGAGCAGAGGTAGGAGAGAACATTTCAGACAAAGGGGACAACTTGCACTAAAATGCAGACATAATGGGGAGTGGTAGATAGGTGTAGTTTCAATGTAGAATGCAGTTGTAGGATTGATGAGAGCTGACGTTAGAAAGATAGGTAGAAATGAGATCCTAAAGGATGTTTTGTACTCATTCTGATCAGACTTAACTCTGAAGGGCTAACTCTCCACGTAGCTGGAGTTTAAATGAGTGAGGAATCAATTGATCTCTCGTGTAAGACAGGCAGTCCAGGGCCTCTTCAATGTTCATCTCCTATTTTGTGGTCCCAGATGGCTGCTTCAGTCAATGTGTCCACATTTCAAGCACCAGAAAGGAGGAAAGGGCAGCAGATCAAAAACTCCTCCCTTAAAGGTATTTTCTGGAAGTTGAACATACCGTTTATATTCCATTGGGTAGGTATCCACTGTATGTCATAGTTCACATTCAACTATTCTTTTACTGAGAGAAGAAGGGGAGTATGTTAGGGGACAATTCATGGGCTTGTTTAAAAGTTTAGGATTTACCTAGATGATGCATAGGGGCAACTGAAGAGGTTTAGGCCAAGGAATTTCTCATTTTTGAAAAATGTCACATGATTGTGAGCTGAAGAATAAAGTAGCATGAGAGTAGAGGTGGCTTGAGCAGCCAGGCAACCCTGAGAAGCACCTGCATATGAGAAAGATCACTTATTATGGCTGTCAGTAAGGGGCTGAAGAGAGAAACTCAGCACTAGTAACATTCAATGATTGCATTGATTTTGGCTTTTTATCTGTAAGGTTGTACATTTGATTTCTAATTATTTATGGAATCACATTCATCGTAAACCTAGGCCTAAGTCACATAGATGGCATTCAATACTCTTGACTACAGATGCCCCTTCCTAAATCTTTTTATTTTTGTCCTATTTCTAGATACCTTATTTCTCTAAGGATGTGTTCTGATTTAAAAAAAAAAAAAGGACATATACACATGGTGAAAATTTAAATGCAAAGATATATCAAAAATATATCTTTCTTTACATTCAAAGTACATTTTTCTTTATACTCCAAAATCCCACAACATTATCAGTCCCACTGTCTCAACACAAATGGTTTATCCTTCTATAAAACCTTCACACATATACCTTCATTTTTTCAAAAGTGTATTATTTTCAGAGGATTTCCAACATAACTCCTTTGAATTATGGAGTTTAGCTATGTGTGCAAACTCAGCATAACAAAGGATCTTGGGAGGTAAGTTTAAATATGTAGTCTGTTCAGTGTCCATATGCTCAGCCGTGAGCATATAAATATACTGTGTATAAATCTAGACTCACTGATCTCTGTTCCCCTGACATTGTATCATATTAGCATCATTTAGAGTTGAATGTGACTCTGTTATTTATATATGTGCATATTTGCATTATTTCACCATATATACAACATGGACTTTAAAAGAAAGCTAATTACTTCATCTGCTACTTTGTCAAACAGTGAGTCTATTCCAAGGCTGAAGGGAAAATGTGATAGAATTTTATAAAATTCCCTGTGTTAAGATTATGGAAAAAGCATATATTAATCTCCAATTTAGAGTCTTCCCGGGGATTTTCATAGTAAACTGAATCCCACCATATGTACCATTCTGTATTTTTGATCTTGTTTAAAAATACAGCTTCTTGATCTTTCTTAGTCAGCCATATCAGTACATCAGACCTTTCTACATCAGTTTTATTCAGCTGCACTCTGTATACTCATTTCCCATTGATGGACATTTCATTATGTTTCGTGTTTTTGTTTTGTTTTACTTGTTTCAATTTGTGAGAATTTGCTTTTGTTCTTTTACTTGTTTCTGGCAAACAGTGCTTTAACTAGTGATATTTAGATTAGCATGCTCATATACATGATGGGATATATTTAGACTTATACATATATACATATGTAATAAATAGTACTTGAGTGAAAGTATTAAATTATATGTATAAATACATGCATACACAAATAGGATAAATTCCTGGAAGTAGAAGTGAGGGCTATTTTTTTATTTTGATTAATTTAAATTTACTCACCAAAATTATTTTGCCAGGTGCTTCCACACAAAGATTTCATGATGCCTCAGGTCAGTAACATTAATGTAAGGAGTACAGCTGCTTATGCTGAGACCAAGCAACCTTTCTGTGTTCTCTTTTCAAACAATGACTACCAAACTATCTAACTAAAATAGCTGCTTTGGGTTACATGCTTGCCACAGTGATTATTATAAACCTTTTTACTTTTGCTATCCTGATTAGAAAATGATATTTTAATGACAAGGTTGGGCAGTATTTGTTTCTTTATCAGAAATATGCCTCTATTTGTGAACTTTTCCATTTCCTTTGTGGGCCATGACAATGAACCAGATAAGGGAATAGGTATTGCAGATCTGATGCTAGAAAAAAAGAAAAGCATTGGGGAAAAAAACTAAGTTATACTGAGCCATCAATGGAGCCTGAGTGTAGACAGAAAGCTGGTAGAACAGAAAACTTCAGAAGCTTTAGAAGACAAAGAGATATGCTTCTGATTGTTCACGTTTCCCCCTTATTTTCCACTGATAGACGGCACTCCAGCCTTTCCTTATAACTTTATACTGATTTATTATTTCTGTTAACTGTGATCTCTGGTAATGATGAATACTTAATAATGTGATCTTTAATAATATAAATATTCAGTGTCTATTGGAGATTTTGTCTATTGGCGTGTTGACATCAGTCTGTCAAATTTACTTGTACAAATCAAAAAGATAGATATTTATAATGTTGACAAGCATTTTCAATGGATGGGTTTCTTCAAAATTGACTTTTTACAAGAGATTTTTATGGTGCTTAATAGTTTAGTATGTAAAGGAAAGAACAGAAGGAAGATAAGCTATTTATTACAGATATAGTAATATATTTAGAAGCTTTTATATAAATAAATTTAGAAAAGGAGAGGAAAGAGCAAGAGAAGTAGTATATTGGGTAGATTAATAATAATTTAGGAACCAATTTAATTTTTGTTTTCCTCTAACATTTCTTTATTTAATATAAAATCTACATGCTTAGGAATATGATATGTGGGATTGTCCATTGTAATCCTCTAGTATTACAGAACAGAGTACAATCAAACTGTGCAATTACTTGCCCCATGATAATGCAAATTTGGATGATAGTGATTGACAGTTGGTTTTTATTTTTAACCCAGCCCACATTTTTAAAGGAAAGCGGTCTGATGAGGAGGCTGGATATGGAAGGAAGAGTGAGACCTTCCCCTGCCCCCAACCTTGGGGAGCCAGGAAAATTGAGGAGAGTTCTCATATTCATGTTATTCATCATTCCCAGCACTCTCCATGGGGATGTTGAGACAAATGACAGCTAATCAGGAGATGCCTGAATTTCTGTCACTATACAAGAGATCCCAAATAGAATTGGTACTAAATATTTTTCCTCCTTCTACATTTAAGACTGAGTAGTGGTGTCAGGCAATGGCACCCCACTCCAGTACTCTTGCCAGCAAAATCCCATGGATGGAGGATCCTGGTTGGCTGCAGTCCATGGGGTCACTAAGAGTCGGACACGACTGAGTGACTTCATTTTCAGTTTTCACTTTCATGCATTGGAGAAGGAAATGGCAACCCACTCCAGTGTTCTTGTCTGGAGAATCCCAGGGACGGGGGAGCCCAGTGGGCTGCCGTCTATGGGGTCGCACAGAGTCGGACACGACTGAAACAACTTAGCATAGCATAGCATAGTGGTGTCAAATTCCAGCTTGGACTTTATAGATTTGGAACACACAGCTAGACCCATAGTATTCTAAACCGTCGAATTATTTAGACTTGTCCAGTTCTTTTCATTATCCTTATAATATCACTGCCACCTTTTATACAAATAACTCTCTTGAATGCTGCTTAGCACATTATGATGGAGTTTCATTGTACTTTAATTTCTATTGACTGAAAATCTGCAATTATGCTCTCCTTGGGCATCCTGAAAGAAGTCAACTGAGAAATTAAACTGGGTAGCCGATTTAAGGTTATGTATTTGCCTGTCTTTGGCTCAGTTGTCTCTCCACTTCTTATGGCACCTCTTTTCTTAATAGTTGTGAGGTTCAAGAGTGGTTGGTAGCTATTATTTAGATAAAAAAAGGTTTTCATAGTCTCTTGTCACACTAAACTCCAGAGAAACTAGAAAGATTTTCTCATGGTAGTAATTACTGTTTGGGAAAAAAAAAAGTTTAAGTAACTTATCAAACATATCAGAATGGGGAAAATAATTGTAAACATAAATGTCAACATCTAAAATTCAGTGTAATTGTGACTTGTAAAAGGGCCATATTTAAGTTGACGGTTTGCCATAGTAGCTTTTTGTGAATTTTTAAAATAGCCACATATGTAATTTTTGTGTCTGGTATAAACAAGTGTAAGTAATTTAAATAGTCTCTCAGTTGCGATGCCTTCCTTGCACTTCAAGCTGAACAAGTGTGTCCTCTGGAGATATCTTGCTTACTTACAAAAGGAAGAGACTTTCTATAATTCATATGCAATATTTTGTGCTTAATGTTTCAGTATTAAACTGTTTGGAAATGTATTTCATTCAATCTCAGTCTACATATATAATATGATTACCAGATATCTGTGAAGAAAGCAGATCCAAATGCTTTCAGTAGGAATGTTTGAGGCTAGTAATAAAAGAATATTTGCTATTTTTAATTTCCCAGAGCTTTAGCATGAGAAATGTCTTCATTTACTTTAATACAGCCAAATGATTTTTTAACAAAAGGCTGACATGTTTGAAAGAAAATTGCAAAGCATGCTATTATTTATGTATATATTGATATATATACATATATGGAAATATCCCTATAACATTTCAAAAGCTAATGTATCTATTCATTTTTATTTACGCAGTGCTTAGTGTGTTTGATTTACTGTATTTCTCAAAGAGACATAAAGGTAAATTGGAAATGGCCCATATATTGGACCTCTATATATTTTGACGTTTAAAGGAAAGAAATGATTAGCACTCCTCTTGCCAACCCAGGTTTTAAACCACTTGAGAAATTAAACTTTACCATATTCAGATTGGAGCTACAATATGACCTAAGTTACAGATACAAGGCAGCTTGCAGAATGACACTGGGCAGTGGCATGGTGGAGTCAGCTCACAGGGCTGTGAGAGCCCCTTGCTTTCACACCTTCTCTGTTCAGTGATATTGTAGTGGTGGCTTGAAATTAGCCCTGTTGGTAGTATTTACACCATAGAAATTGGTAAATGACACAAATCAGAGGCTTTCGCTCCCCTGGAGTGCTGCTAGTTAAACATTTAATGGCATACTGCAGTCTGAAAACATGGGTTAGTCCAAATAGGGCATCTTAGGGTTGCCAATTCAACTCCACGCAGTGGAGGCAGGGAGATACCCTTGTTGCACCTAGAACTGACTGTGAATGAACTCAAGATCACTCACTTATGAGAAGGGCAAAGAACTCTACATTAGAGTGCTTCATTACTAAACTCATCCCGATATAACGAAGCTAGTTTAAGGACAATATAAATACATGTCATCCATGTAGGCAAAGTAAGAATTTTACAGTGTACTTGTGAACTTTCTATCTTTTGGTCACCAAATATATACATTATAGTTATTTTTAAACTTGAGATCATATTTCTTATGAACAGTTTTCATTGTTTTCAATATATTTTAAGTCATCTGATATCAGTGGAAACATATTTTGTGACTAATTTCTTTTCATTGAGAGACATCACTGCAAAAAAATCTTGCCACAGGGGTCTTCTTGTTTGTTTTCTTAACAGAGAATCTGCATTTTGATAGCATCACTTGAAATATAGTTAAAATGTTCAAAACTGCTACATGGTAAAGCACACTAATATATTTTGCAGGCTTTGCAGTTTTAAATATTTTTAATTATTAATGTATTAAGCATATAGAAAGTATAAAAAATAAAAAAAAATAAGCACCTGGTACAAATGATTCAGATTTATCCCGTTTGTCATGTTTGCCTAGGAACTTTTTTTTTCCTATTTAAAATACACAGATACACCCAAACTTCTGAGTCCTTTACTCCCAGTCCAATCTCCTCTTTCCTCCTGAAGCTGTTGCTTGTCCTCCCTACATATGCTTTTGAACTTTAACAGCATCGATACTCATGATAATATGTAGTCTAAATGTGTTTTTAGAATTTACATAAATTGTATAATTTATGAATTTATTTTAAATTATGGTTTTATTGTTTAATGATTATGAAATGTAAAAAGCAAAACTGGATTTGAAATACTTTTCCATGTTTGATATGAGTCCATGCTGTCAAGTATAGTGTCAAGTAATTTTTGTTTGTTTCATTTGTGTTTGTTTTCAAAGATGTATTCAACAGATTTGTAATCTGTGTGTTCTTATACTTTTGAGAATCTCTATCCATTGTCTCTATATTGAAGGACTTTTTTTTAATATTCTGATAATGTACTTAAAAAATTTTTTTTTAGTATTCTGGTAATGACGACAGAGAATGAGATGGTTGAATGGCATCACTGATTCAATGGACATGATTTTGAGTAAACTCCGGGGGTTGGTGATGGACAGGGAAGCCTGGCGTGCTGCAGTCCATAGGGTCGCAGAGTCAGACACGACTGAGCACCTGAACTGAACTGAACTGAATGTATTTTTGTCTTTCAAAATGTGTGGACCTGGCCATGGAATACTGAGCTAATCCCTGGTGGCTCAGACAGTAAAGAATCTGCCTGCAATGCAGAAGACCCGGGTTTGATCCCTGGGTTTGGGAACATCTCCTGGAGGAGGGCATGGCAACCTACTCCAGTATTCATGCCTAGGAAATTTCATGGACAGAGGAGCCTGGCGGGCTGCGGTCCATGGGGTTGCAAAGAGTTAGAAGGACTTAGCAACTAAGGCTTTCACTTTCATCACAGCCTTCCCTGCCATCTTTTGGACTGGTGAATTTTGGTGTTTGCTATCTTTTTTGGGTACTTGAGATATGAGGTTGTTAATGTCTGTTATCTTTATACTTGCATAGCAACTTGGCTGAGAATGACATTCTTGGCTCACACTTTCTTTCCCTCAGAACTTTTGTATATACTGCTTTTCCCTCTTCTGTTTGATGTTGCCCTGGTAAAGGCTGATACCAGACTTTTCTGATACCAGGTTTTTCTTCCTTGTATTTAACTTTCAACTTCTCCTTGATGTCTATCCTTAAAATGCTGGCTATTCTTTAGTTTCAGTCATTCACCAACAGATTTCACTGCAGCATATTGCATAGTTTAACAGCCAAATTTGTAGTTTCGTCCTTTCAGAGAAATTAAGCATTTTGAGTGTGTTATTCCTTCTGTTCTGTAATAATGTTTACTTCCTAGGAAAAACAATATTCTCTGTGCTGTATATCAACTTTGAATTTCCTTTGCAGTTACTGTTATTTTCTCTCTAATTTCTGCAGTCAACACTATCTTTAGATCTGAGCAAGACAGACTCCTGCCTTGAACACCATACATTAGAGCTCCCCAACCCCACCCTCCTCTATCTGCTGCAGGAGACCCAGGCAGCCGTGTATAGTCAGAGTCCATATTTCCCGTGTGGAACATACTGCAGCACCCTAGATTCTGCAGTTCCTCTACCATGAGCTCCAAACACATTTCAAGGAGCGTGGTAGCTTCCTATAGCTCTCTGAATATAGACCACACCACTGATAAGTTTATCTTTAGACTTATTTGGGGCTTCCCTGGTAGTTCAGCTGGTGAAGAATCCTCCTGCAATTCAGGAGACACTGGTTTGATTCCTGGGTCAGGAAGATTCCCTGAAGAGGGGATAGGCTACACACACCAGTATTCTTGGGCTTCCCTGGTAGCTCAGATGGTAAAGAATCCACCTGCAAAGCAGGAGACCTGGGTTAAATCCCTGGATTGGGAATATCCCCTGGAGGAGGGGACAGCAACCCACTTCAGTATTCTTGCCTGGAAAATCCCATGGGCAGAGGAGCATGGTGGGCTAGATACAGCCCATGAGGTCACAAAGAGAGTCAGACATGACTGAGTAACTAAGCATACACAGACTTACTTATCTTTAGGTTTATTGGTCAAATGTTAACTATCTGTAGAGACTGGGCAGTGTTCGGAAGTATGGCCTGGGGTATGCACACGTGTATTTGAGGTACTGATGGTGTAAGGAACACTAGGGTGGGAGAAGGAGAGTGATGGGCCCGGGTTAGAGCTTGGGGGCTGAAACTTGTCCATCTTCTCTGCCTCCCTGTGATGTGGATGCTGAGTTGTCCAGAAATTCTGTAAACATTTAAAAATAGTTTATTAGCTTGAAGTTACAGTTATTTAATATTTCATTGTATGGTATTTTAGTTTTACCCCAGATGCTGAAAATATTCCAAACAAGCCTATTTGGAACTCCAGATTTTCCTTTCTGCAGTCACAGGGATCATGTCAAGCTTTCCTTTTTTGTCAGTAATTGCATTGCAGTCATGTCTGTTCTCTAGCTTGCTGTTTGCATTTTACTTGTGAGTTTGGTAATGGTTGTATTTGGAAATGCACCATGTTTCTTTGGGTCTTCAATTCCACTTCTGTTTTATTCTTCTGTATGTTTATTTTATTTCACTGAGTGTTTCTATAGCACCTAAAGCACTCAGGGCAAATTTCTTCCAAAATGAGTTCTTTACCTGTCTTTTGCATAACATACTCTTTTGCTTCTTTTCTTGCAACAATTGTGTTTATAGAGTCACCATGCCAGTTCTTTTTGTCTTGCTTAACTTAAGTAGCTCTGCTTTGAACTTCCCCTGGGTCTCAAGTAGTACGGGTCACTTTTCCTAACTATGTTCCTAGCACGTCTGAGTCTGACTTATCTTCCCAAGCAAGCCCCAGTGTGAAGCTGAGCTTATTTTATGTTCTAATCACAGTTCTATAGCTTGAAGGCCAGGGCAGTGGGAGCAGGAGAAGGGTGAAGAGGGATCCTGCAATTGTTGCTCTCCCTTTTTGGAAAAAGTAAATGTTGTGTTCTGCTTCATACTACTACTACATTCAAGGCTTTTGCATTTGCCCTTTTTTTGTCATATCATTCCTAGAGTTCAGCCCCTTGCTTACTTAATTGTTTCACTGTCTTCTCTTCTACAGTTCTGCCCACTCAGAGTCCACATCTATTTTTTTTTTTCATATTTGACACAATTTGGAAAACTTGAAGACTATTGTTAACTTCACTGGTACCATCCTGAGGCACTGAGACCAGTTTAAAGATCTGTACTGACTTGAGTTAAAATTCTATTTCTTTTGCTTACAGTTTTTCAAATTTAAGACTGTGGGTTGTGCCTCTTTATTTATATTTATTTATTTTGTTTATGAAATTAAAGATTTTTACTGTTTTTCCTTTTATTTGTTAATGAGGAAGGAGATTCTAAAATACTCTTAGCTCTCTAATATACACATTAACATCCTTATAGAGTACTCCCCTTATATTTTAGAGAATTGGATTATTACTGTATTGTTTTTGACCACTGAATCTAAGTGAACTATCTGAGTGTTGGCACTATTTGTTGAGCAATGCTTTGAAACAGCTTGTAATAAAAAGTCCTTCGGTAACATGCAATGACAGCCTTATGTTGCAACATCTTCTGAGGTGGACTACAGTTAAATTTTGTTTAGTAATAGTGAACATTGAAGTTGGGGACTTGATTTACTTTAAAAAAATTAACTCTAACTCGTGAAGCATACATTAAACTAACAAATATATTGACAGCTAGACAAATCCTTGTCTTCCATAAGACCTGCTTGGTACCGGGAAGAATAACTCAATGGGCACTTCTTTCTACATGTAATGAGGCAATGAAAGATTGAGAATGCTTTAAGAGCTAAACTGACCCTGCAGCAAGTAAGATGCCCTTATTTATTGCTTAAGGCTAATTCAAGTATATTCATTGCTGGGGTCCAGCCCTGGTGGATCCAGGGTAATTTGAAGGGGAGATGGAGTAGGCGAGGAAAAACTTATTTATTTAGAAATATAAAAGAAATTAAGAAGAAATAGTATAGTAGGAAAATTTAGTGGAGAAAAGAGGCTGAATAACTTGGTTTATGGGGAAAGCCAATAAAACTTCAGGACAAGAAGTTTGCACCATCTATGTTAGGCTACCGGCACTCGTTTGAATAGCGGAGGATGCCCCACCTTGGGCTCCCTCATGGGACTTAAAAGCCAGGGCAAGTAAGTAGACATGGTGAGCCTCCCCGCTCCAGATGGGAATTCAGCTTGAAAAAGAGAGGGAGGGAGAGGGAGAAAGAGAGAGAGAGAGACACAGGGGAAACTAGATTTCCAAGAAACTAGTTTGAGAGACTAGTCCAAGAAACTGGTCCATCCTTTATTGTTCAGAAGGCTTTTTATACTTTTTGATTGTACATAGAGATCAATGGGTAATACAAAATTATGCAGTGTCAGCAGCCCTGACTCTTATCGAGACCAGGCTTTTTCTCTGCATTCTTAGTTGTATACACAAGTCTTAGGTGATTTACATCTTCTTATGGCCAGAAGGCCAAATAACATTTTATGGCCATTTTCTGATAAGGGTTTGTCAACCAGAAGACTTATTTGTCTTAAAAGTGTTGCTCTTCCCAAAGTCTGGTGCCACTCTCAGAAAGCACTGAATAAAGTTACAATCTTAACATAGCAAGGATACAACAATTTATAACAAGTAAAAGGAGTACAGTGATTTATGACAAAGAGAAAAGTAATTAACTCAAAAGTCTAGTGTTGCTAACATAAAAACTACTATATTCCTATTCCTGCATCCTGATTACATTGATTGATATCCTCCCAGGTGCCTAAAAGATAAAGAATATGGAGGCCTGGCAGCAGTCATTGACTCAACAGTGAAACCCATCACCAATATAATTTTTAGCTCTTTAGAAAAGGCTCTGTATCTTTAAGATGCTTTAAGCTTTGTGCCTCTCGTGGTTGGGGGGCTGTAAGCAATTCACAAATTGTAAAAGTCCGGGGGAACCTGTCAGACAAGTTAGAGAGCCATCAAAGGGGTGTGAGTTGAAACATTCCTTTCATATGCAGGAGACTGAAGCCCTGAGTTAACTTTTTTCCAGAGAATGTCAGAAGAATGGAAAACACAGTACAATAAGGCAGGCAGACTCTGGTTTTTTAGGGGGTAGATGTTCAGGAAAACCCAGGGGGAACCCCTAAAGCCTGACTCGCCTTGCCCATTAGGTCTCTCCGCATGGCCTTGTCATGGCTGAGATCTCCCGTGCTGGCTCCTGGCAATTCATTTTCAGAACCGTTTGTCTAAAGGTTTTCTCAAAGATGCAAAAAGAGACTAATTCTAAATTGGACTGGTATAATGACATAGAGTCTCTTGGGCCAGGGCTCTCAAAATGGTGTGGTATAAGCTGGTTTAACCCTGTGTACAGATTTGGTTTGCATGATCTTTGTGTGTGTATGTTTGAAAAATCTGTAAACTTTATATACAAGTCAGTCTTCTCTCCTCTCTTAAAAATCTTTCAAAAAGGTCAAGACAGTGCCCTCTTTGTGTTCCCTTTAGACAGTCATATCTTCTACTGGCCACCATAATTCTCTTCTTTATTGCAGTGGACTCACATGCCTTCCTCAGTTAAATTTGACAACTCTGTTTTTGTGGTATATCTGAAAATGCAACATTACTTTATAAGCATTTCTCATCATTATTATGTAAACATAATTATGTTTTATGTACATAAAGCATACTATTTACATCATTATTATGTAAACATATGGTTAACACCAGCCTTCTGGAAAAAAGTCTAAATGGCCAGATATTACAAATTACCTGGAATATTTAGTCATCATCCTCTAATTCTTGGATTATATGTGTTCTAAATCCATATGCAAAATCTAATTTTTTCTGCTAGTTAAACTTTGAACTTTCAGCACATTTTATTCACACTGCCTCATAATTTTGTATTATATGGCATATTTTTAAAAATTCTGTTCTTAATGATGTTAAGTAGCACAATTATTCCACCTTTTCATTAATTTAGACCCTGGTAAAAAAGAAAGTGTAGTTTTGAAAGAAGAAACAGTATTCCTGGGTTTTAGATTAGCAATGTAACAAATAGGCTAATAATTTTTATTTATTTGTTTGTTTGTTTGTTTATTGACCATGCAACATGGTATGAAGGACACTAGATCCCTGACCAGGGACCTAACCTGTGTCCCCTGCACTGGAAGCTTAGAGTCCCAACCACTGAACTCCCAGGGAGGTCTCCCTGTTTTTTAAACAGCAATGGAGAATTTGACCAAGTAGAGTAGTCAGTCTGGAGAAGGCAATGGCACCCCACTCCAGTACTCTTGCCTGGAGAATCCCCGGGACAGGGGAGCCTGGTGGGCTGCCGTCTCTGGGGTCACACAGAGTCAGACACGACTGAATGACTTCACTTTCACTTTTCACTTTCATGCACTGGAGAAGGAAATGGCAACCCACTCCAGTGTTCTTGCCTGGAGAATCCCAGGGACGGGGGAGCCTGGTGGGCTGCCGTCTCTGGGGTCACACAGAGTCAGACACGACTGAAGCGACTTAGCAGCAGCAGCAGCAGAGTAGTCAGTCAGTCATGTCTGACTCTGCAATCCCATGGACTGTGGCCCACCAGGCTCCTCTGTTCATGGAATTCTCCAGGAAAGAATACTGGAGTGGGTTGCCATGCCCTCTTCCAAGGGATCTTCCTGACCCCCGGGGATTGAACCTCGAGTCTCTTCTGCATTGGCAGGCAAGTTCTTTACCACTAACACCTCCTGGGAAGCCCAAGTACAGTAGAACTATCTACAATTTTGGCCACTAGAGGGATTTCACATATATATCAGTATCAGTTCAGTCACTCAGTTGTGTCGGACTCTTTGCAACCCCGTGAACTTCAGCACGCCAGGCCTCCCTGTCCATCACCCACTCCCGGAGTCCACCCAAACCCATGTCCATTGAGTTGGTGATGCCATCCAACCATCTCATCCCCTGTCATCGCCTTCTCCTCCTGCCCTCAATCTTTCCTAGCATCAGGGTCTTTACAAATGAGTGAGCTCTTCACATCAGTTCATATATATATATATGTATGTGTATATATATACATATTTTTTTAACCAATGAAAGCATAATTGTTAAGATAAACAGTGAAGTTTATATGGCAACCAAAGTTTACCTGGTTAAAGGCAAAAATGTAAATGTGGTTATAGTATATAAAGTATGCAAGAATTTTATCCTGGCTATACATAAAATATAATATTTGAGGTATATTGGTAAGGCACTGTTTTATAATTTAGTAAGGGAAAAGTAGTCAATATTTCAATCTCACAGATGGGATAAGTTTTCATATGTTCATTGCCTTAACATTTTAAAAGTATTAGAAAAATATTCTACATTTCATTTATTTTAATAACATATATAGAACGTGTGTATTTATAGTACCTTTGCATATCTTTTTGTTAGAACTAAACAGTAGGAATAGCTTTTGTTATGAATACTCCATTCTTGTAAAAAAAAAAAATCCATGCTGAAGTCTTTCACATATTTTTCAACAAAATGACAGCTGTGAAAGATCAATTTTCAAAGTCCTAGCAGATTTAAATGGTTTTTGACTCTCTGTGGTTAGATTTTTTGTTGTTTTTCAAATTATGTGTAAATTATTTTTTTATAAAATATCTCTAGAGGCCTGTGACAATGAAGAAGGATGCTTGAGAACCCTATTTTAAAAGAATTCCAAATTTTAAATCCCCTCTCTTTCATCTCATATATTCTGGCTCATTAAATCAGACATGAAGGTGTTATATTTTAAAATGCAAGTCCCTTTACTCCATTAAGAATGGAGTAGAACTCGGGCACAGGGGAGGATATCATAATGCTTTCATACCTTTATTAAACCAAGGATAATGCCCTGCATGCTTCCACCATAATTGAGTCAGACTAGATATTTTCAAGTTGGGAAAGACATTCTAAAGATGGGCTTTAGAGATTTTCATTTTTTTTTTTCCACTAATGCAAAAATAATGTAATGTAACCTTCCCATTTGCATCATTTTCAATAATTTTCCCTAGGTTTGCTTATGACAAGAATAATCGTTTTTAATGACTTGTTTTATGGCACTGTCTTTCCATTCCCTCAAGGCTACAATCATAGTTGCTCACATCACTTTTCTGTTTCAGCTTTGCCTTTAACTTTCAAGTAAAGGCCAACTTATAATAGTTAGCATGGTGTTGAAGACCCTTTGGTTTGCAGCACTTCCCCACCTACATCCCGTTTGCTTTCTGTCTCTATACCCTTTCTGCTTTTCCTAGTTTACCTCTTCATCTATTAAGGTGAGGTGAAGTTGCTCAGTCGTGTCCGACTCTTTGCGACCCCGTGGACTGTAACCTACTAGGTTTCTCCGTCCATGGGATTCTCCAGGCAAGAATACTGGAGTGGATTGCCATTTCCTTCTCCAGGAGATCTTCCCAACCCAGGGATCGAACCCGGGTCTCCCTCATTGGAGGCAGATGCTTTAACCTCTGAGCCACCAGGGAAGCCCCTTCATCTATTAAACATGCCCTCAAATGTGTGTCAACACACACACAGCACACATGCACAAACCATACCCTTTCCATCTACCACATTACAGCTTTCTACTGGAAATCTCAATTGATTTTCAAACCTCCTTTCCTTTACTTTTTAGGGCTTCCCTGGTAGCTCAGATGGTAAAGCATCTGCCTGCAGTGCAGGAGACCTGGTTTCAATTCCAGGGTTGGGAAGATCCTCTGGAGAAGGAAATGGCAACCCACTCCAGTACTCTTAGCTGGAAAATTCCATGGACAGAGGATGCTGGTAGGCTACAGTACATGGGGTCGTAAAGAGTCAGCCACGACTGAGCTGCTCCACTTCCTTTACTTTGCATTTTATTGTGCCTGGAATTATCTTCCACTTTTTTTTACCTAATCCTTCCAAAGTATGTTAGTTGCTCAGCCGTGTCTAACTCTTTGGGACCCCATGGACTGTAGCCCGCCAGGCTCTTCTGTCCATAGAATTCTCCAGGCAAGAATACTCCAGGTGAGTGGGTAGCCATTCCCTTCTCCAGGGCTTAAACCCAGGTCCCCCACATTGCAGGCAGATTCTTTACCAGCTAAGCCACCAGAGAAGCTTAATACTCCTATTTCTGACATTGTTTCTCCCTCTCTGGCAGAATTAACTGTTCTTCCTCTCTCCTCTCAAAATATTTTATATGTAATCATACTCTAACAGGTACACAGATACCACAGACTATTTTTCTTTCTTTCTTTTTTTTTCTTTTAATTAACAATGTGGGAGAACTCATATTAGGAAGGGAGACCCAGTTTCACCATCATACAGCTAATGACAGCCCAAATTATAATTATGTCTAGTTGCCATACCTTCGAATCCAGCTATGTTATCAATATCAGCATTTCTAGAAATATTGAAAGTTCAATAAATGCTGTCATTTCTGTAATTATGTGTTTGAGATATCAAGAAAGGAGTAATAGATTTTTTCTGATATTTTTGACAAGTAGTTTAATATTCATATAGATTCTAAGATAACTTGGACAAATATTAGTCTAAATTACAAACTTTCTCTTCCCTTTATGTTATATAGTAAACTCAGTGTCTGATAAAAAGTAAAAACATATGTCAAAGTGTTATTTTAATGTATATGTAAATATTTTAATACTGATATTGGTAAATGATATCCTCTAGTAATCTTGCAAATGTACTTTAATATATCATTGCAGGGTCTTTCCTCTAACAGAAAATACCTTATATTTTTAAGATAAATAGATTAGCAGTCTCATGAACTTTGTTTATTTCCAACCTGAATCAATCACCTTAAAAGTTTACAAATATCCACCAAACCATAAGCAATAGCAACCCACTGTAAAAGTATGTTGTTATAGTATCTTTGCTTTATTTATTTATGTCATGATTTTTTCATTCAATATATATTTTGTTTTAGGCATAATGGCACAGGATGCTCTGCCCTCTGGGTCCTTACATTTTCACCATGGAGACTGGCATTAAAGAGCTATTTACATGATCCATCACTTTGTTAGTGCATTTCATACTATGAAGCACAGATGCAAGAGCTCTAGGCTGTGTTGCAGGACTTCAGGGCTATCGGGAAGCTTTCCTTGAAGAGGAGTTATAAATAAGGGTTAATTTTTGAAGGATAAGGAAAAACATGTGTGAATATGAATATGTGTGCCTATGAATGTGTGCATTTTGTGCAGACAGTGAAGGATAACTAGGTCTTGGTGGAGGATGACTTATACAAAGATCCAGCTTAGCATCTTCTAAGCACAGGACGAAATAGAAAAAGCAGGGGCACGGGGCAGGCTGATGTACAAAGCAGGACCCAGATCATGTTTTTATTAAGTATTTAGTCTTTATCCAGAGCAATAGGAAACCACTTAAGGTTTAATAATTTATGTTATATGTACAGACTTAAGGAAAGCACTGTCTAGTTGCAATGCAAACACTGGATTAAATGAAAGAGACAATGGGGTGGATAGAGAAGAATTTTATCCTTACAGCTTTACTCATGATGCTTACAGAATATTTTTTATTGATCTAGTTTATCATCAGTAAGGAATGTAATACACAATCTGAGTTTATTCATTTGCACTTTTACAAATACAGAAAGATATTAGAGATTGAGAGCTATAAGCATGCGCTAAGTTTACAGGTCCATTATCTTGAGTTACAGCTTCCTCCTTTACATTATTAACATAATGGAATCATTTTGATGTGGGTACTCACAAAAGGCAAGAGGATGAGTCTTTTATATCTATTAAGCTGCTGAAGCAATTGTGATGAGGGATGTTTCCTTTTCCACATTTTACAAGAAACCTAGTACAAGCATATTGCCTGTTAAAGTAACAAGGTACTTTATGAAAACAGAAATTAAAGTTAGCAGTGCATTTCAGCTGTCATAGTCTGTGGGTAATGTTTGTTACAGAGGAAAGAAAAGTTGTAAATACTCACTAAAACTAACAAGCAAGTAAACATGAGACTTAGATGAAGTGATCATCACAGCTAGTGCATTAGAGCTGAGCTGTGTGTTAATAGCACTTAATCCCTTGGTTTATACTGTTCATGGGGTTCTCAAGGCAAGAATACTGAAGAGATCAACCCTGGGATTTCTTTGGAAGGAATGATGCTAAAGCTGAAACTCCAGTACTTTGGCCACCTCATGCGAAGAGTTGACTCATTGGAAAAGACTCTGATGCTGGGAGGGATTGGGGGCAGGAGGAGAAGGGGACGACCGAGGATGAGATGGCTGGATGGCATCACGGACTCGATGGATGAGTCTGAGTGAACTCTGAGAGATGGTAATGGACAGGGAGGCCTGGCGTGCTGCGATTCATGGGGTCGCAAAGAGTCGGACACGACTGAGCGACTGAACTGAACTGAACTAATCCCTTGGTTCTCAGTTGTCTTATGTTTCTTTATTCTAAACAGTAAGCATGTGGGTATATGACATTTAGAAACTGTGTGTGATAATTTGGGGGATTTCTGCTTCCTCCAACAGCCCCTCAAAAATGCTTGCAGTTCTATGAGGAAATGATTTAAATGAAACCAGGTACTATTGTATTATAAATTAAAAAAATTAAACATCTTCATTTTGCAAATTGTAGTTACTAATTTTGGATCAAGTGCTTTAAATAACATAAACTGTTATTTGTGATAAACTGATACGTGTGTAATTTTCTAAGGCTGCCAAGACCCATTAACATTTTTGGATAAATCATATCTAGAGTTTTATATTTAGACCTGGACTTTCTACATGCTGTTCATTCCATGGCTATAAAACAATTTGACTTAAAAAGAAATTAACCTACTAAAATATGTATGTCCATGTGCATCCTCTGTCAAGGAGCTAACTTTATGCATTTTGGGGATGGTGCCACAAAATATTTGTTAAAGATTCACAAGGGAACATTCCTTTCATTCAGTAACCAGCATCTCAATAATAAAAGTAGAATGAAACACTGCTAATGAACTCACAAATAAATAAATTTACACCTGTATTTCTAAACCTGAACCTTTCAAAAGAGAACTCAAGTTTCAAATGGATTCTCTTTTTACATACATTATACTCATCACTCACTGCAATAGTTTTCTTTTCCCTGTCACTGATGTGCTGACAACTTTCCAGTTATTTGACCGTTGAATGTAATTCATTATATTTTTCTTGAAGTCTTCTGATTTCCTGTTTTAGCTTAGAATAATCACTTTGGGGACTCTAGTATAGTTATCATTCTTGAATTTTTTAAATTTGTTTTCACACTTCTGTGTTAATTATGTTTCTTGCATCCTGTGCTTTCCTCCTTTTTTGGATTCCATTTTACTGAGCTATAGAATATCCTTAACTTTTAAAGCACAGACACAAGAGAAGTAAATTGTCCTAATACCTAAACATTTTAATTCTTAATTATAATAAATTGTTGATTTAGTTACTGTGGAATCAGGGTTAAAATTATTTTGCCGCAGACCTTTGGAGGTCACTGGTAAAATGTCTTTCATCCTCCACTCATCCAGAAGACACTGTGATGATTATTTAATTATCACTTCTTTCTGAGTTTTCTGTATTTATTTGGTAAGTTATTGACTTTGTTTTCTTTTTCATTCATCCTGATTAACACTCAATTGACTCTTTCCATCTGAAGCTCCTAGTATTGTCAACTGTGAAATTTCCTCTTTTTTTTTAATTATTGCAATCCCACTTTTTTTTTTCTTTTTTCCCCCATTTTTACTAGAACTTCTTAGTCATTGAAGCTGCAAGCTTCCTTTTCTTGTGTTCCATGCCTTTAAATCTTTTCTTACATTTTCCTTGAAAAAATATTTTTGATTTATGATTAGGAATATTTCTTAGATTCTTTTAGATTTTCTTAAAAATATCTCTTTACATTTATATTTATGTTTTATACTTCAAATGTGTCTTATTTTATGTCTCTTCTTTTATAACACTGTATTATTTTATAGCTGCAATATATTCTCAAACTTTTCCTATTACATTAATTAAAATTACAACAATGTTCTCTTAATTAACTAATAACAGCCACTTTATCACTTTATCTTAATATTGATCTGTTCATTCATCTTAGTCCTTCTATTTTGTGATGTTGGCATTATTAAGATGTTTTATCAGCCTCTCCTACATACAGGAAAAGGCAGGATGCTGACTGAAGATTGTGAATATGTCAGATGGGCATGCAGTACTTTAGAAGACAGGCTACCTGCTCTTGCCCCATTTCTGCCACCTTCCCAATGGAAAAACTTAATATTATTATTGTGATAAAAATAGGGGAGAAGAGCTTTGTTTTGAGATACTACCAACCACATTTAGGGCCTTCTTATCCAGAGATATTGTTCAATCTCTTTACAGCAAGAATTTCAGTTTATCTTTAGGATGTAAGCTATTAGCACATTGCCAATCTTGTTGCACCATTTGATACAAACTATTTTCCATTGTGAAAGATAGTCACTCAGCAATTTCACACCCTAAATTTTGCATTATTTCTGGCTCATACTGTCTCTCTATTTCATTTTCAAGTTTGGAATCCTTCTGCGACTCCATCAGTGCTTTTAACACCTTTTTATTAATTCACTCAAGTATTCATACGAGCTTCCCTGATGGCTCAGATAGTAAAGAACCTGCCTGCAATGCTAGAGACCCAGTTTCAATCCCTGGATTGAGAAGATCCCTGGAGAAGGGAATGGCAGTCCACTCCTGTATTTTTGCTGGGAGAATCCCATGGACAGAGGAGCCTGATGGGCTACAGTCCATGGGATCACAAAGAGTCGGACACGACTGAGTGACTAACGCTTTCACTTTCATGTATTTATAAAAATCTCTGATCATACTTAGACTGTAGTTTGAGAAGATTTTCTGAATTTATTACTGCTTTTATTTCTTTACTCTCATTTGAATATGGTTTGCAAAGGAAGGCACTAAGTACATATGATCAGTATCTATTAAACTAGAAGCCTCATTTCTTAATCCTCAGTGTCTCATATAGTAACAGGTTAATAATATTTGTACAATAAATATTTGTCAAACCCAATTGACCCCACATAAAAAAGAAGAAAAATTGCATTATAATTTGAGCTTATTTTCTGTTGATCAGGCTTGATGATGAATTATGATTATTGTAATTTTCAAATCTTATTTACTTTCAGAGAAAAGCGTATAAATTGACACAAATACCTTCAAAAGCATATATTGCCTTCTGTCTCAAAAAATGGTTCAATATTTAGTAAGAATCTTTAAGCAAGTTTATAACCTTCATATTTATTTTCCAACAAGAAAGAAAACTTCCTGGGATCACTGAATGCATTATCCTTTCCTTAAGTCTCGCCGTTTCACTCCCACAGATAGATTCCACTTGGACAGATGACTCAGTTTCAAGTCTGAGAAACACATTTTTCCTTTGCTCCTGATGTTTAGGGTGTGCATGTTCTTATATTTTGATTGATGTCATGCTGCCTTCTCACCACTATATATCTGCAGCATGTCTCTCTAGTCCTCCTTTCTTTTGTTTTCCCCTTAATCCCATCATGCCTGTGGTTATAATTCCTTTAGTTGCAATATGATACTTTGAAATTCTGTTAGCAAAACATAGAAGTGTAATTATAAGGATACAGTGTATTCCTTGTCAGGTTAATTTATTCATTTTTCATTTGGCTGCAATATCCTCTAACTCACCAGGTAAATAAACTTCAGCAGCCTTCAATGTGTTCTCCACATGGCAGCTGTGAGAAATACTTCTATTTCTTTCTAAATTTATTTAAGTAGTGATAAATATTTATTTTATCTTCGATTATAAAAGACTTTACACATGACAAAAAATAAATACTGTATCAAATATAACCTGAACTTAACAAATGTTGACACTTTATCATAATAACTTTATGTGAAGTTTTAAAAGAAAATATTTTATCTATGTAGCTGATGTCTCCTGACAGTCTTTCCTCTTCCTTCTTGCCTAAACTTAATGTATATCAATTATTTCATGTTGTAGAAACTGAAATATCTGTGCTTCTACATATAAACAGTATATATTATACTTTTAGTGGATTTTTTTTTAACATTTTTGTGCTCAACTGAAGGTTTTTGAGATTTATCACTGTTGATACGTATAGCTGTAGTTACTTCATTTGAACTGTTTATATTTACTTACCTTATCACTTACTAACAGATATTTATGTTGCTTCCAATTTTTTTGCAATGGCAAAACAAACCAAAAAAGAAAAAAAAAAAAAATACAAAATCTATCCTTGTGCTTTTTCAAGCCTGTGCACATCTCTTAGAATTTCTCCAGAATAGTCCAGACTTTGTTCCTAGAAGACCTAAACCATAGAGTATGAACCTTATCCAATTTATAAGACATTGTCAAAAAGTTTCCCAATGCACTGAATTTACATTTCCACTGGCAATATACAAAGTTCCCATTTATTCACCTCATCATCAAATAGAACTATTGGACTGGTTCGTTTTTCCTAAAGTACTCAGAAGAAAATAAATACTTTCTCATTTTTCTTCAGTTTGCACTAGCTTGATTACTCGTGAGACTGAGTGTATGATTTTGAAAATTTGGACTTACCTTATGTAAATTACTTCTTTGTAACTTTTATCCCATTGTTTGAGTGTGTGCGTGTGTGTACATGAGCTTTCAATTTTATTTCATTATTTTTCATCTCTGATGGATAATGTCTATTTCACTCTCACTTTTACAGAAATGTTAAACTATATTCCATATCCAATTTCTCTCTTTCAGTAGGAAACATATTTCTAAATTTTATTGAGGCTTCCATTGCTTGTGTGAAAATCTCCTGTCAGTCTAAATTTTGTTATTGTGTAAATGTTTGGTGTTTTTATTTTGTTGTTGTAAAACTTTAATCATTACTTTCTAATGTTCTGTATTTTTACTGTAGTATCTCTGGTTGTGTGTTTGCTTATACTTTCCTGCTTGAGACTCTGCATACTTCTTTAATTAGCTCGGAAAAACTGAATTCACTGTCTCTTGAATATTGCTTCTCTCACTTCTGAAACCCTTTAAAAAATATGTAGTCCTTTATCACTACATAACTAGGACTCACACAGCCTAGCTGCTATCCAGCTCTCTAGCCTTGTCTCTCACAGTGTCCTTCAGCCAAGAGTCCTCTCTAAATTGCTCACACTCAGGGGTTCTCTTCTATCCAAGTACCTTGATGAGGCTCTTTCCTAAATGGACTTCTAGAATCACTCCTGTTCTACCAGTTCACTGTAACTCATCCTTCAGGAATGCTTCACCCACTTTCTCACATGGTTTTATTTCCTCTTATAATAGCTTGTATTTCTCTTTCAAAGCACCTGGGGCATTTGTGCTTTCACTGTTACTTGTTTGAGAACCTAATTGATGTCAGGCCATTCCACTAGATACCCTGTTCCATGGGAGCATTATTTTGCTTGTTTCTGTTTTTTTTTTTTTTTTTTTTTTTGTTGTTGTTCTATTAGCATTTTTAGGCATTTGGGAAATAGCACTGTACAGACCAAAACCAGTCAGGAACTACTGAACCATTAGGGCCCCAGGCAGTGTATTTATCTCTGAAAATCATTTTCACTTTCCTCACAGTAGACTAGTTTTCTCTCCTTTGCTGAAGATTAAAAAAAAAGGCTTAGGTAGGTCACCACTCTGGGTTAAACAGTACACAGTAGACATGAGCCAAGATGTTCAGCTATCTGTCATGATATTTAGGCGTCCTTCCACTTGAATTTCTATGATATCTTGCTAAGAGCTAGAGAATGTGATACCTACTCTGTGCATCATTTTAAAAGCAGAAACATTACTTTGCCAACAAAGTTCCGTCTAATCATAGCTATGGTTTTTCCAGTAGTCATGTATGGATATGAGAGTTGGACTATAAAGAAGGCTGAGGACTGAAGAATTGATGCTTTTGAACTGTGGTATTGGAGAAGACTCTTGAGAGTCCCTTGGACTGCAAGGAGATCCAACCAGTCCATCCTAAAAGAAATCAATCCTGAATATTCATTGGAAGGAAAGATGCTGAAGCTGAAACTCCAGTACTTTGGCCACCTGATGCGAAGAACTGACTCATTGGAAAAGACCCTGATGCTGGGAAAGATTAAAGGCGGGAGGAGAAGGGGACAACAGAGGATGAGATGGTTGGATGGTATCACCAACTCAATGGATGTGAGTTTGAGAAAACTCTGGGAGTTTTTGATGGACAGGGAAGCCTGGCATGCTGCAGTCCGTGGTGGGTCACAAAGAGTCAGACATGACTGAGTGACTGAACTGAACTCTGTGCATCATTTATAGCTAAATCATTATCCCCTGATTTTATTCTAGAATTCAGTGATTATGAATTTTAAAGTAACATCTTCAAAAATCAAATAGAGAAAGAAGTGCTTTTGCTCACAGTTGAATCAAAGAAACAACCTCAATGAATTCATACAAGTTTTGTTGAGTCTCTTTTGTATACCATTCACATATTTGGTCTTTAGGATCCAAGAGTAAAAACCAACAAGGTCCTCAGTCTCACTGAGATTGAGATCTGGAAAGAAGACATTATTCCAATGCTCAGCTACAACTAAACAAATAATTTTAAAAAAATATGTGATAACTTTGAATGAAAGATATGTTTTCTTGTGAATATTTAACAAATTAACTAGACCAATAAGGGAAATCGCAGCATGAGGGGACAATTTTACTTCACAAGTTTAACTCCTGAGCTAAGATTTTAATAAAAGGTAAGAGTTGGTGATGGACAGGGAGGCCTGGTGTGCTGCGATTCATGGGGTCGCAAAGAGTTGGACACGACTGAGTGACTGAACTGAACTAAAGAGTTAATTAGACAAAGAGGAGAAGTCAGAGCATTTCAAGAAAAAAACAGTATGTTCAAATGCCTTAGGGTGGGAAGCAGACTGGCAATTATGAGGATCCAAAGAATATCAAGAAGTATGAGAAAAGAAAGGGAATATCATTAGAGTTGAATTTAGAGGGTTCTCAAAGCTAAGAAATGTTCAAACTACCACACAACTGCACTCATTTCATATGCTAGCAAAGTAATGCTAAAAATTCCCCCAAGGTAGACTTCAACAGTATGTGAACCAAGAACTTCCAGATGTACAAGTTGGATTTAGAAAAGGCAGAGGAAACAGAGATCAAATTCTAACATCTGTTGGATCATAGAAAAAGCAAGGGAATTAAAAAAAAAATCTACTTCTGTTTCATTGACTACTCTAAAGCCTTTGACTATGTGGATCACAACAAACTGTGGAAAATTCCTAAAGAGATGAGAATACCAGACCACCTTACCTGCCTCCTGAGAAATCTGTATGCAGGTCAAGAAACAACAGTTAAATCTGGACATAGAAAAACAGGCTGGTTCCAAATTGGGAAAGAAATACATCAAGGCTGTGTATTATCACCCTGCTTATTTAAGCTATAAGCAAAGTATATCATGAAAAATGCTGGGCTTAATAAATCACAATTTGGAATCAAGATTGCTGGGAGAAATATCAACAACCTCAGATGTGCAGATAATAATCACTCTAATGGCAAAAAGTGAAGAGGAACTAAACAGCCTCTTGATGAAGGTGAAAAAGCTGGCTTAAAACTCAACAGTCAAAAACCTAAGGTCATGGCATCCGTTCCTATCACTTCATGGCAAATAGATGGGGAAAAAGTGGAAACAGTGACACATTTTATTTTCTTGGGCTGAAAAATCACTGCAGATGGTGACTGTAGCCATGAAATTAAAAGACACTTGCTTCTTGGAAGAAAAGCTATGACAAACCTAGACAGCGAATTAAAAAGAAGAGACTAAAAAGAGAGACATTACTTTACCAACAAAGGTCCGTATAGCCAAAGCTATAGTTTTTCCAGTAGTCATGTATGGTGTAAGAGTTGAACCATAAAAAAGGCTGAGAGTCCAAGAATTGATGCTTTCAAACTGTGATGTTGGAGAAGACTGTTGAGAGTCCCTTGGACAGCAAGATCAAGCCAGTCAATTCTAAAGGAAATCAACCCTGACTATTCATCGGAAGGACTGATGCTGAAGCTGAAGCTCTAATACTTTGGCAAACTGATGCAAAGAGCCAACTCACTGGAAAACACCCTGATGCTAATAAAGACTGAGGGCAGGAGGAGAGGGGGCAACAGAGGATGAGGTGATTGAATGGCATGACTGACTCAATAGACATGAGTTTGTGCAAACTCCAGGAGACAGTGAAAAACAGGAAACCCTGGTGTGTTGTAGTCTGTGGGGTTGCAAAGAGTTGGACACAACTTAGTGACTCAACAACAACTGATTGCTCAGGTGGTAAAGAATCTGCCTGCAATTCCAGAGGCTCATGTTTGATCCCTGGGTGGAGAAGATCCCCTGAGGAAGGGAATGGCAACCCACTCCAGTATTCTTGCCTGGAGAATTCTGTGGACAGAATAACCTGGTGGGCTATAGTCCATGGGATTGCAAAGACTCAGACAAGACTGAATGGCTAATACACACACACACACACACACACATACACATACACATACAACAATATATAGAAGGTAATTAGGAGTGCTATCTCATACTGGCTAAAAAGGGCCAATTGCTTTATTTTCAGAAATCTTGTGAGCCAGTTGTGAAATAACTGTTATTGAAAACTGAAGTATATAAACCTATATTAAATAAATTACATTAAAAAGAAAAGTTTTTTGTCTAATTCTAGTCATTCCTAATTATTTTACTACATTTTAATATGTATTTGTACTCCTGAGTTTATGTCTATTCTACTGGTATGGTGGAAACTCTTTATAATGATACGCCCATGCATGTTTCTTCCCAGTCTCACATTCAGTGATGCTGCCTTACTCACTCGAAGTTAACCGTGGCATGAGACCACACCATGGAAATTGTTAAACTCTTTAAATCAGGACTCACTCATATCCCTAAGAACCAGTTATTCAACAATTATCAGAACAACACTGAGTGAGACTTTATAAGCCCCTGGACACCATGTTACATTGATATGTATCACAGAAGAAATGAGCAGGTATTGAAATTTTTAAGCAGGGAATGACAAAAACACAACTCAGTTTATTAAAAGATCACTGAGATTATAGAACTGAGAAGGGGAGGCAAGGCTCAGACTAGGATCAAAGAAAGGAAGATGGAGAGAAGTGAATGGATACAGGAGCTAAAATTGAAGGCCTCATAGTACTGGTATTAATCAATCTCAAAAGACTCACATGTGGAAGAAGTAAATTCTCCATGTCCTCTCTAACTTCTGGTTGGTTATGATGTCTTCATTTTGAGCCCAATCTTGTGTCAAAGGACTAACTTCACAGTTGAACACACTTCGGCCTGAGTAAGAGGAGGAAAAAGCCTACATGTGGAAACATGAGATGAAGGGACTCATTCCATTTGAAAATAAATTATTTTTAAAGTCACCCGTAGCTTCCTTCATCGTGTAAACATAGTACATGTACCACAGCTGTGAGAATGGTCTCTAAGATCTGTGACTTCAGAGAGTGTAAATGACAGAGGGTCAAACTTCTTGGCTCTGAAATTGAGCATTTGAGCTGAGACTATGTTTCCCACAGGCTATCCCGGACCATGACTTAAGCCAGCCAGTTGTAGGAGATGCTGGATTCCTTAACTCCATGGATCTCCGCTGGCCCTGCCCAACTTGCCTTAGAAAGGCATGGCCTAAACTCTGCCACCCAGTTTTCCTGTCTTCATAAGCACTCTCTTACACTCGGGGTTGATCCTACATTGTGGTGTGATGGGCCTGCAGTCTTACTTGATTTCCTGATTCTGTGTTGTGTCTTTGGCATGTACTGAGCGGCTGTGACTTGGATCCTTCTCCCAGTGGTAGCAGACAAAAGTAGTGTAGGTTCCTGGATCCAAGAGAATGTTTTCTCTCCTTCACCAAGGACATAGATACCTCTTTCTTCCAGCCTCGAAGCAGCAGATCAATGCCTATGTCTTAGAGGTTAGAGGATTTCTTGCCATCCCCCTAGTGCTGAAGGCTTCTGTTGTGTAAGAAGGGTTGGGAAATGGGTGAGTTTTTGTGCCCAGGAGGGACCCTTTGCAGTCTCTGCCTGCCCTCAGAGAAGCCTATGGGAAAAGTGGCACCGAGTGGGAACAGGCTACGTTGTGTCTGGGGTCCTCAGGTTTCTAACTTGCCATGATAGCACATTCTGCCCTTAATTACTCTTTAATGTCTTGGCTGTTTCCTTTACTCACTTCGTATACTACATCTTTTCCCTGTGATGGGCCAAAGATGGAACAGTCTTTGTATCCTGTCTACCCTCACGGGGTTTGGAGCTCTTTACAGTTCAGTTTATTTGGTTACTTTGTGATCTCAGTTCTCTGATAATCTCTAGAAAAGTTTTGATTTTTGCAGATTATCAGGCTTTATTTCATTTTAGCATGAGATTAATGTTCTCCTATGCTTTCTACAGGGTAAGTCAGAAGGAAAGCCCCCTCCTCTGTTTAAAATCAGTTTAATAACCAGTGGGGAGAAGGGTGAGGGAGGGGCAAAGAGGAGTAAGTGATTAAGAGGCACCAACTACTACATATAAAATAAATAAGCTACAAGGGTATACTGTACAACACAGGGGATATAGCTAATATTTTATAATACATTTAAATAAAAGGTAACCTATAAAAATATCAAGTCACTGTATTGTACACCTGAAACTAACATTGTAAATCAGTTTTAAAAATCAGTTACGTTTCTGTATTAGATTTTATCTTTGGCTGTAGCAGAGTCAGGGATAGAACATATACATAAATAGCATATTCTAGGCATGTGAAATCATTATGTTATCAAATAGTTGGTGCTCTTCTGGTAGATACTCTAAATTTGTTAAATGAAAACTTAAGAACAATGGAATTCACCATTCAGTATTAGTCCCTGTTCCCATATCTGATTATGAAATAGGAAGACACTTGTGGTATATTTTGCTTCGGGTCATTATTCAACATGATTACCTTGTCCTTTTTACCAGGTGGTTGACCAGATTGATACCCTGACCTCTGACCTACAGCTGGAGGATGAGATGACTGACAGCTCCAAAACGGACACCCTGAATAGTAGCTCAAGCGGGACAACAGCCTCCAGCATAGAGAAGATCAAAGTGCAGGCCAATGCCCCCCTCATTAAGCCCCCAGCCCACCCATCTGCTATCCTCACGGTCCTGAGAAAGCCAAACCCTCCAGCGCCTCCTCCACGGTTGACACCCGTGAAGTGTGAAGACCCCCAGCGAGTGGTGCCCACTGTCAATCCGGTAAAGACCAATGGCACCCTTCTGCGAAATGGAGGCTTCCCTGGGGCACCAACCAAAATCCCCAATGGAGACATCTACTGCAAACCCAGCAGTAACTTGGACAAGGCTCCCGGGAAGCCTCTGATGCACAGACCCGAAAAAGACAGGTGCCCCCAAGCTGGGCCTCGGGAACGAGTAAGGTTTAATGAAAAAGTCCAGTACCATGGCTATTGTCCTGACTGTGACACCAGGTATCACGTAAAGAACAGGGAGGTCCACTTACACAGTGAACCCGTCCACCCACCAGGAAAGCTTCCTCCCCAAGGCCCTCCCCACCCACTTCCCCCTCATCTCCCTCCTTTTCCACTAGAAAATGGGGGGCTGGGAATAAGCCACAGTAACAGCTTCCCCCCCCTCAGACCTGCAACTGTGCCTCCTCCCACTGCACCAAAACCACAGAAGACGATCTTGAGGAAGTCCACCACTACAACAGTGTGATGTATGCCATTTAAAAGCTTTTTTTTTTTTTTTTGTGTGTGTTTTTTTTTTTTTAATTTTTCTATATTATAAAATAATAAGTAATGAGCACTTTCTACTCAAGCAATAAAAAGCCCAAATATATTTATCCTGCATTCAGCAGAGTGACATAAAAATCACCTGGTAAGTATGCAGTACGTTGTTTATATCCTGAGTGTTCATTGTTTAAAAAGTTACATGATCAGAAACCACAGAATAATGAAAAAACTGAATATATCATTTTTTTCAGTTAACCCATTACAAACTGTAGATTTCAAAGATTTTGATTTACTATAAGAGATGGGATTAGATTCATTTTATTCATGCCTGACTCATCTATGCATTAATAACATGCCATACTCTTAACTTCAATGTCATGCTTTTTAATAAGGAATTTTAATACTGAAGGACTATTTTATTATTTTTTTCTAAAGATGTTTGTCACTAGTTTTGCATAGTTAAATGCTGAGGATGATACAAGAAGGTTTATTTTCTATGCTATACAATTATGATCCTATGTTCACCTATATATGTAATGAAAGATTTGGTCTGTGGAAATCTATGTCAATAAACAACGGTAAATAATGACAAAACCAATGTTCCTCGGAATTAAAATGAAGCAATGGTTCACTCAATCCCCTGGTAATTTACATCAAAATGGATAGCAACTCTGACAGAGTTTGGAGATCACAGTGAGTATAAGTCAGAATGTTTCAAATTAAATATCATAATCCAGGTACTAAATAGGACTATACACATTTTCACATGATGTGCTTCCATTTTGGTACCACAAGGATGATCTAGTGTATGCCAGCCCTTGAAGGTCCCCCTCACTCTCAGCATGCCTCCCGGACGCTCCATTAACCAGCTCACTGAAGTAGTGGGATGACTCACCTCCTGCATCAACAAGCTCTCTGCCTCCCTGAGGGAGTCCTTCATTTATAGGAGAATCATACGGGAAAATACAGATGTTTCCGGAACAGGATGTTTTTAGCATTCGCCTTAAGCTGATTCCCCTCAGAGGTGAAATATGCCAGGGTTCTTTGTTATTCTATAGAAGGGAGAGAGGAAATCCTTTCCTTCTAATATCCAATAAATGTGCTTCTCTTTAATTTGTCAGCTTTGGTGATACTTACCCAATTCTTAACTACCATGATTTGGACTGATAGTGTGATTTGCCCTGGAGTGAGAAATGGGTTTACTCTCTTAGAATCATGATGAAAGGTAAGTGCCTGAGCAAAATGTGTCCATAAAGTGGCAGGAATAGAGGGAGTCATCTTTGGTGGAGATTTGATTATTATGCAACTTAAAAAAGAATACTGTAATACTTTTGAATATCTGAGGTTTGATCTCAAAACTTTAATTTTTGCTGCTGCAGAGAGGTACTCTTCAATCATATTTCTTTGTTGCCTTTTTCAAGTTATATCATAATAATTTGGAATACTATTTTTGAACAACTTCCTATTTAAAGTGATAATATATTTTAAGCATAATTCCCTAAAGAAAATAAGTTTATTTTTTAAAGGAACAATGAAATAAGGAAAAAAATAGAGATATCATGTTGAAAATTTACTCTGTATGATTTCTGTTGTGTGTGTATGTTGGACATGAAGAAAATGTAAGCAGAATAAATCCAACTTTTCAGAAACTTATAGAACATAAGACCAATAATCAAAGACCAGAATGTAAAGTGTATTAACTATATGATCTGTATGTTTAATAAGTATGAGCCAGGTAAATAAATAATTGATTTATTGAATATCAGAATTACACATATATTCTTAATGTTTTAATGTGTTCATTCAGGCTTGTTATAAATAAACCCAAGATATTATCACCTTTCTAGATTTAAATATTTACATCCTTTCAAATGTCCATCTGGTGTTAGGCCTTTTGATATTACAGTCATAGAAGATTTGCTCTTTTCTCTCTTTAGGCCCTCTTTCTTTCACAGCCAATTACTGTGACCTAATAATTATAGTTTGAGACTTTGAACCTTGTGATGTCTGGGAACCAACCTGGACCTCAGAATTGAGCTTACTAACAGCCGCATATCATCATGGAGCAGATAACTCACTTGCAGTAACGCAAGGTGAATAAGCTGGATGATTTAAGCTTTCTGGTTAAGGATATTTGAGCCAGATGCTTAGACACAATCTCTGAGGTTCAAAAAAATCTCTCTTCCTCAAATTGTAGACAAAGCTACCTCATTAAAGATCATCTTTTTATGTTTAATTAGTGACATATGCCAAAACCACAACTCCTATTTTTATTTAACACATTTATAAGTTATTGGCCTGAAAGCTGAGTTCAGCCGCAGCGTTAAGACAGTTACAGTTGTTGACCTTCTTCTCTTATTACAGTCTATCACTTAGTCAACATTAAATGGTAGATTACAGCAAGTGTTAGACATTCTTTTTAGTTTTTTGTTCCATATGTTCCTTTTTATTTTTTTTTCACTAACGTATAGACCATATTGGGCCAATATGGGTTTTTTGCCCAATAATTTTGTAACATTCACTGGAACTTAGTCATGCCTCTAAATATATATAAACTTGTAAAACATGGAAAGTAATTAACATAGAGTGTCATAATATTTGCCTGGAAACTTGCAATTAAAGTGTCATAAGTGGCAGTATAGTTTTTGTAATCAACCAACTCTTGCTTTTGAAATTTAAATTCTGAAATGCAAGTTCTGCACATCATTTATTAAATCATCATAAAACATAGTCTATATTTTTTCTTCCTGAATATACCAAAGCAGGATTTTTTTTCCAAATCTTTAAGGGCATGGTATTTTTTCACATCATGATTTTAACTCTTTTATTCACATATGGAGTAGTATACCAAAAAGCTGACCTCCATACTCCTTTGGAAGATAATGTTTCTACAAAATGTAAAGTGGTAGTATTGCTTATGACCGTATCTCTTTATAGTGAAAGGTAGAACATATGGCTCAAAAAACTATATCCATTAATTAAATTGGAATAAGAAAAATAGGCAGAGGCTGAGGTGGTGAGATGGTTAGATAGCATCACTGACTCACTGGACATGAATTTGAGCAAACTCTGGGACACGGTGAAAGACAGGGAAGCCTGGCATGCTGCAGTCCATGCACACACAGCTTAGCAACTGAACAACAACAAGGAAAAATTTTGTCTTGTTAGTTTAAACACAGATGGTCCCATTTTTGTGATGAGAGGTATTGTATCTCCACCGCTAAATGGTGAAAAGAAAAGAAAGTTGACCAAAGTTCTCTTCCATCTCTCAGTAGTTATAGGAGTTATAAAAGGAAATAAAACTGATATTTTTAGGCCATGCTTAAGCTAAATATAAAATACCTGCTAAAATATACAGGGAAGAAAAGAAATTCCCCACTCTTCAGTCTGATTATATTCATACCTCCTCTTATTAGTTTAATAATAATCTATGAAAAAAATGTCGGCTATTAACTGAAGTGATTTAATTAACTTGAAAAATCTTGTGTTTGAATCATGCCTGCATCTAACTGCTTAATGAATAAAGGAATAAGGCACTGTATATTATATAGCTTTCTTTAGACAAATCAGTTGCTTTTAACATCACCAAGAACAGCAGCTACACAGTCTGAAACTCTGCAGGGCGTTTTATCTGCATGTTCTAATTATAGTCCTTGGATGCTTCGTGAAGAAAAGGCTGAGTAGTTCCACATGTAATTGCTCTGGGAATGATGTAATCAAGTCTTGAATCACTGCCTTGACTGAATTTTTTCCCATGGAATATAGGCAATAACGCAATGTCTTGTATTTATCCTGGTTTGGGTTCCTTTCCGCAGTTTCTCTGGTCTTTCCCCAGTTTCACATGCTGTAATGTACACTCAAATTTGTAGCAAAAGATTGCATTGTTGTGCATGTGTACCTAGTGATATTTTCTAAGTGAGGACATGCTTTATGAGCAATAAAATTCCGTATCACATAATTAAGTAAAGTACACAGAATCTGATGTTTACTAGACACTGTTGCAAAATCACAGACATTTTTTGAGTCCATATGGAACTGTGACACTGTATTCAAATTTTTAGACTAAACCTTTCACGATTTTAGAATTGTGTAAGTCGCCTGATTCTGAAATAATGATAGATGTGATACTACCATGTGGGCAAGCAGCAGTGTTGAACATAAAACTGCATTGTTACTGTTTAGTCTCTAAGCCATGTCTGACTCTTTTGCGACCCCATGGACTGTAGCTGACCATACTCTATCCATAGAATATCCCAGGCAAGAATACTGGAACGGGTTGCCATTTCCTTCTCCAGAGGATCTTCCCGACCCAGAGATCAAGCTCGCATCTCCTGCATTGGCAGGCGGATTTTTTACCACTGAGCCACCCAGGGTAGCCCATAAAACTGCTTTAGCTGCATTTTAGTGGAGCATCCCTTATGAGGGGTGTTATTTCATTGGAAGCACTTAGATCTTTCAATCTGGTCTTTTTGGATAAACCTAGAGTGGGACATTAAGAAGCTCTGCAAACAATATTCTCTTTAAAACATAGTTAGATCAACCTGGGATATAGAACTATGTGAAGACCAAGCAAAACACATAGGAAAATTTGCTTATGACTTATGAACTCCAGGCTGATTAAACTAATATTTTTACTGTTTTCTGAAACTTTACATACATTAGTTTTTTTTTTTTTTTTCCTCTCATATGAATGTATAAAATAGAAATTATTATCCTGATTTAAAAGTGAAGAAATCCAGGACCCCAGTTTCAGTGCTTTGCCAAAACTGACCCCTTAGTAAATGACTGGCTGGCATTTTATTAATAGTACCAGCAGGACTTCCATGTTTTATTCCCCACAATATCAGCATTTAATTTTGTTCTTTAGAGCCCTGAAATTTGCCATTTTTTCCTGTGTTCTGAAGAGTTATTTTGACTCTTGAAAGGGGATGTCTAATATTATTTTGACATTCCTAATATGTTTGATCTTTGCAGAATGTGAAAGGGATTTCAGGCAATTTCCCTACCATCAAAAATGAATGAGCTGTTGAATAATTCAAGCTTCATTTTCTCATGTGTTATACCAGAGGCATTACCTTTCTGGTTTTTTATCTTAAGTTCAAAGGCTGTCTATTATTCTGGATTATTTTTCCCCTAACAAGTTCTGATTTCATAGTATTAATACCATTTGACACTACCTGCGTCACTTCCATTACTGGTATTTCATTTAGGAGTTTCATGTGTTTAACATTGACCCTGACAGCTGATAGATCCACAGAGTGGATCTATCTAAAGAGCCGGTGCATTAGGGCTCTAATAAAAGCATTTCCATCCTTTTGTTATTAGACTATAGATAGGTTTTTTCAACTATTTGGTGATGTAGTTGTCAATTATCCTAACCACCAAAGGGAATTTGGGGTCAGCTAAATAAAACATTGTGTGCCCTTGGGTAGGTTAGAGCTGATGTTGACAATACATGATATCTAGCCCTTATCAATGGCTTGCCTTGTGTCATTCTTCTGTGTGTTTTTGTGTTATTTTTTGCTCATAATATCATTTTTCCCTCCTAAAAATGCAATGTCTTAGACACTGTATTATTATCTACATTGTACAAATGAGGAAACTGTGTCACTGCTGTTTAAGGTCATAGAGCCAGGCGGTGGTCACAGCAGGATTGTAAGGCAGGAAGTCAGCTTCCACAGCCCACGTTGTTCACCCCTTCTCAGGACTGCTCAAAGCGCAGGCCCTGCATTGTGCACAGGTCATCTATAAAGCTTACAGACATTTAAGTGAAACTTACTTGAAAGATGCTGGCAGATAGAAAGTAAAAACATAAGCCAAGATAGACTACTGCATGCTGTGGTAGCAAACAATTAGTATCACAGAAGCATTGTGTTGTTTCTCCTTTACTCCAAGTTTACCCTGAGTCCCTCAGACTCTCCAGGGCAGGTGTACCTCAGGTAGTCATTCAGTGATCCGGGCTGGGTTGAATGTGTCTCCAGCACCTGGCCTTGACTAGACAGACCTTTGTTGGCAAAGTAATGTCTCTGCTTTTCAATATGCTATCTAGGTTGGTCATAACTTTACTTCCAAGGGGTAAGCGTCTTTTAATTTCACGGCTGCAGTCACAATCTGCAGTGATTTTGGAGCCCTGCAAAATAAAGTCTGACACTGTTTCCACTGTTTCCCCATCTATTTCCCATGAAGTGATGGGACCAAATGCTAAGATCTTCGTTAAAGTAATGCTTAAAATTCTCCAAGCCAGGCTTCAGCAATACGTGAACCATGAACTCCCAGATGTTCAAGCTGGTTTTAGAAAAGGCAGAGGAACCAGAGATCAAATTGCCAACATCTGCTGGATCATCGAAAAAGCAAGAGAGTTCCAAAAAAACATCTATTTCTGCTTTATTGACTATGCCAAAGCCTTTGACTGTGTGGATCACTATAAACTGTGGAAAATTCTGAAAGAGATGGGCATACCAGACCACCTGACCTGCCTCTTGAGAAACATGTATGCAGGTCAGGAAGCAACAGTTAGAACTGGACATGGAACAACAGACTGATTTCAAATAGGAAAAGGAGGACGTCAAGGCTGTATATTGTCACCCTGCTTATTTAACTTATATGCAGAGTACATCATAAGAAACACTGGGCTGGAAGAAGCACAAGCTGGAATCAAGATTACTGGGAGAAATATCAATAACCTCAGATATGCAGATGACACCACCCTTATGGCATAAAGTGAAGAGGAACTAAAAACCCTCTTGATGAAAGTGAAAGTGGAGAGTGAAAAAGTTTTAAAGCTCAACATTCAGAAAACGGAGTTTGATGCTACTGATATTTTATTCATCTCATTTATAATTAATCATTTTACATAGTTTTTTAAGTTACTATTTTCAAGTAAACTTAATAATTTTCTTAGAGCCTTCTTAGTTCAAATGTAGAACTCTCATTCTTGACTTATTAGATTTTGTGAATTAGAAAATGAACATGCTAGAAATTCAAGGCAACTACAGTCGAGCCCAGTTTATTAAATTGTTTTGACAAGTATAGCTTAATTTTAATTATTTCTGATAACATTTAATAGTACATGAGTAAATTCATTTATAATATAATTTATCAAATTAATTAAAGTCTAATACCACTAAGCCTTTATAACTCCTAAAAATGTTTGGTCAAATAAGAGATTAAATCATCAAGCTTTTGTTTAAAAAAAGGAATGTCTGTGTTTGTGGTTAAAAACATTGTCAGTGATATTAGTAAAATTTGACAAAGTATTCACTCTTATTTTGCTTTAAACAGAGTGTAATATACTTGACTACACTGAAATGGTGTGGTACCTCCCAAAAAGACTAAGAACCAAAAGTTATTTGATCACAGTGAATTATGACTTAAGTAGAAGTAAATATTGCTAATAGCAGTCCAAAAACAATTATTTTCCAGGAATTCAAGCCACTCTTAAGGACAAAATGGAATATTTGGATTTCTTTCACCTTTGTTTTCCAAAACTTTATAGTTGTGTCAAATAATGACTACATTCTGCTTAATAATTTAAATATAGTACTGATATTCTTTTTTTTAATAGGTTTATTTTTTCCTGAGTGGCTTTATTATTAGTATTACAGAAAATTAGTATTAAAATAGCCCTTCTGTGACAGTCGCTCAGTTGTGTCTGACTCTGCAGCCCCATGGGCTGTAGCCCACCAGGCTCCTCTGTCCATGGGCTTCTCCAGGCAAGAGTACTGGAGCGGGTTGCCATTCTCGTCTCCAGGGCATCTTCCTGACCCGGGGATTGAACTCGGGTCTCCTGCACTGCATGCAGTTTCTTTACTCTCTGAGCCACCAAGGAAGCCTAGCTCTTCTTTAGGATTTCCCAGTAGATCTTCTAATTATCAAAGCTCCAATTTTCAGCTGGATTTAAGCTGGATTTGGATCCTACTTTTCCTTTGCTCCTTTCTTTTATCCAAGTGATTTGAATGTTTTGCCAGTTTGTGGGTATGGGGTGTGTGTGGTAATGCCATACTCAATCACACTCTCCTCAGAGAGGCTTTTATCCCCTACATTCTGACATTACATTGTCTCCCGGTTTTCACTCATACTCTGACCTCAGCTGCCACATTATTCTGCAGATCAGTATCAGCTGAATCACTCAGTCCTGTCCAACTCTTTGTGACCCCATGAACCTTAGCACACCAGGCATCCCTGTCCATCACCAACTCCCGGAGTTTACCCAAACTCATGTCCATTGAGTTGGTGATGCCATCCAACCATCTCATCCTCTGTCGTCCCCTTCTCTTCCTGCCTTTAATCTTTCCCAGCATCAGAGTCTTTTCAATTGAGTCAGCTCTTTGCATCAGGTGGCCAAAGTATTGGAGTTTCAGCTTCAACATCAGTTCTTGCAATGAATATTCAGGACTGATTTCTTTTAGGATGGACTGGTTGGATCTCCTTGAAGTCCAAGGACTCTCAAGAGTCTTCTCCAACACCACACTTCAAAAGCAATTCTGCAAATACTAACAGAGAAATTTTCCTTTCACTATTTCATCTCAATCCAGAAAATTTCAAGACTCAGGATAATCTGCTGTTTAAAATTCTTAAGTGTGGGCTTGGCAGTTCAGTTCTAGCAAAAACCTTTCAGAGACTGCTAATCTACGGAGCTAATTAGGGAGTACAAGCTTTTCTGAGGACCTAATCTAAGGGAGCTCAACACTAGTAAGACTGCTCCCGCCAAGTAGTCAAAATGGCCAACCTCCTGGCAGGCCTTGCTGCTGCTGCTGCTAAGTCGCTTTAGTCGTGTCCGACTCTGTGTGATCCCATAGACGGCAGCCCACCAGGCTCCCCTGTCCCTGGGATTCTCCAGGCAAGAGTACTGGAGTGGGTTGCATTTCCTCCTCCAATGTGTGAAAGTGAAGTCACTCAGTCTGTCCAACTCATAGCGACCCCATGGACTTCAGCCCACCAGGCTCCTCTGTCCATGGGATTTTCCAGGCAAGAGTACTGGAGTGGGGTACCATTGCCTTCTCCCCTAGCAGGCCTTACTCAATTCCTATTACTGTACCTTCTCCTGAGCCCAGCCTGAAATAATTTATCCTCTGTTTCAAGAGAGGAGCTTTTGTAAATCTTGCTCGGTCAATTTCCACTATTTATCTCAATCTTTTCATTACAAATAAAAAATTAAAAACCCACAGTAGTAAAATGCATACAACACAGGTAAAATTTCAAAAGTATAAAACTTTAAAATGCCTTTGGAAAAAATACCCAACTATTAATTAAACAAATATGAATTTCAATGCATATTATCTCTTATATTAGCAATATGGAAAGGCAATTATTTATTATCTTCTTTCACTAAATAAAAAAGGATATTAGATTAAAAGAAACTTAGATGATTAAATCCAGTCTCTTCACTAATAGGCTATGAAACAGACCTCTTAGTAGGACAAGTAAACTCATTTGAATTCATGTAGAGAACTGGAAGTTTCCTCACTTGATATGAAATGTATTCTTGGGTACTTAGGCAGTTCCCAGTAGAAGACAGATTGCTGCATATTGATGCATGAGAAATGGGATCTTTAAGCAAGAAACTGTGAGCTAGTAATGTAAGTTTTATCACATATGCAGAAAGTGCTAGACAAAGAGAAGGAAGGGAAGTAAAAAGAAAATTGAAAAAAGGTAAGCAATTAAAATCTCATATCTAAAAAGTGAGCTGAATACAATGGAATAAAGTGAAGGCTATACACTTAATATGTGAAGGTTGAGTTGTATTTTTTACTGCTTAGATTAAGTTTATGTAGCATGCAGCTATTTTATTTGACATACCTTTCTGAATTTGAAGATACACTCTACTTTGACAGCAATGTGGAAGAAAGATGTTTTCCTTCCCAGGAATGTAGATGGCTGATAGAAATTTGTGACTCAGGTGTGTTGTTTAAAGAGGGCTTTGTGAAAGTCAGGTGTGTCTTGTAAATGTTCTCATGCGAATGAGGCTTTTAGTTAGGTTTATACTGTCTTTCTGGAGAAGGCAGTGGCACCCCACTCCAGTACTCTTGCCTGGAAAATCCCATGGATGGAGGAGCCTAGAAGGCTGCAGTCCATGGGGTCGTTGAAGGTCAGACACAACTGAGCAACTTCACTTTCGCTTTTCACTTTCATGCATTGGAGAAGGAAATGGCAACCCACTCCAGTGTTCTTGCCTGGAGAATCCCAGAGACGGGGGAGCCTGGTGGGCTGCTGTCTGTGGGGTCACACAGAGACACGACTGAAGCGACGCAGCAGCAGCAGCACACTGTCTTTCACTGCTTGCATTCAGGATCCATCTTACCTAAGCTCTACCAGATCACTACGCTGTATAGTCGGGGACATC
The DNA here is from genome assembly GCA_006410635.1 of Cephalophus harveyi. Taxonomy (NCBI): domain Eukaryota; kingdom Metazoa; phylum Chordata; class Mammalia; order Artiodactyla; family Bovidae; genus Cephalophus; species Cephalophus harveyi. The sequence goes on along the minus strand of SJYT01079996.1, from coordinate 131,318 downwards.
TGAGTACTCTCAGGCAGCAAGGACTACACGGCCAGACTCAAAAAAGAGGTAAATACTATTTGCAACTGGAATGTTATAGAGAGCATTATCCTTAAGCCACCCTAAACCTGGCTCCACTTACTGGCGTAAATATACAAGTTGTATAAATTTTCTTCTCAGTGAGGAAATTCTAATTATTTTTCCATGGTTCAGTTCAGCACTTATTTAAATTTATTTTCTAAGCCTAGAAAATTGAACCCCAATGTTTTCTGTTAGAGCAGTGATTCTGTGAACTGAATCCAGAACGTTCTGTTGTGCTTGATAAAATCATTTTGATAAAGATGAGCAGTCCTCTCAATATATTTGTTGACAGAACTCATGGAGTGAACAGTCTGCTGTGAAGTGTTTTATTGATTACCATTTCCTATAGCTTTTGCCATGGCTCTTATTTAATGTATTGTGCCTTGCAGTGCTTGGGGAGATTGGAATGAAATTTGAAAAGACTGTTTTTGTATCTTTGGTTCAGCGTGTGTGAGAGCTTTCTTGCTGATGGTTAAGATATGTGACATTTATTTAGCTTAGGTTATAAAGGTTAGACCTCATAAATTTCCTAATCCATGAAATGAGGGAAGCTATATTGGATTTCTTATAACCTAGGGACTGATATAAACAGCAGCTGATACACACTAGTCCTTTAAACAACAGAGGAGTGGAATTGGAACTGGTAGTATATATTACCTTTAGGTATCTTAACTTCTTTTCTATATTGAGTTAAATACTAACAATTCATCTGGGCTTATATAGGCAAACAGAACTGTGGAAGTTTGTTTTTTGTTTTTTTTTTTCAGTGTCAGAATTCAAACACAGAAGCTAGTATAAGAACACAGTTTCTTGCACTCCTTTCTGAACTTCCTAGGAAAATAGCTTCTAAAAAAAAAAAAAATCAGGGAGAGGAAACAAACACCAGTGAAGGTGGTAGAGAGGATAAAAGATGCCTATATATAGCTTCTGAGCAGANATTCAAACACAGAAGCTAGTATAAGAACACAGTTTCTTGCACTCCTTTCTGAACTTCCTAGGAAAATAGCTTCTAAAAAAAAAAAAAATCAGGGAGAGGAAACAAACACCAGTGAAGGTGGTAGAGAGGATAAAAGATGCCTATATATAGCTTCTGAGCAGACAGTGCTGTGGAAAGCAGGATTTTCACAAGTGTGGGAGACTGACTCCACTGGCTTGAGATTCTTTTTAATCTCCTTTGCTGATCTGGGGATGTTATTACAAATCGGAATAAATGCAGGGTTCTTATAAAAGAGGAGTGATAATTGTACCAAAGAAAAAACTGATGTTTTCCAGATGGAGAGATGAAGAAATCCCAGAATATATGTTCTAAAATTTCTTAGAGCTGGATGGTATAGAAAGTAGAGCACCACTTTGCTGAGGAATATTTCAGATGTCCTCTGAGTCTGTCCCTTTGCTTTTGTGCTATGCCAGTGTGGATCTCAGTGCTGGCCAAATATCAGAATCACCTGGGAAGATTTACAACGTGTTCCATCATTAACCAGTTCAATCAGAATCGCTCATAGTCAGCTCACTATTAGACTATTTTTAAATTACCCAAGTGATTCTAGGATATCAGCATTTTAAGAACCACTAAATAATACTATACAGAAAATGATAGATCTGATATTATTTTATTCTAATTGCAGCAGCATGAAATCAATATGGGTATATTTATATTTTCCTTTTCCCATATAAGCAAGAGAAGAATGTACTTAGAAATCTATGTTTTAAAGGGCTTATGTGGAACACTAAAATCTTGTTTTGGTTAATGCAGCATTAAAAAGATAATCCCTGAGCTAGAGATGTACTTAAGGTCAATAGAAAGTGGGGAATGTATGTCTTCTGTGTATTACGTTGCCACTATAAGTTTCTGTGATTTACTGCATCATTGTTTTAAAAAGTGAAAAGTAAAGCTTGATATTAAATTGTGAGAGAAACCAAAAGTAGAATTGCAAACATTTTAAGAATATTGCTTAAGTATCTGTAATATACAAGGAATCAGTAATTCTAAGTTAAATATGAATATAGAATATTATCCTAATTTTATGACAATAATTCATTGTCATTTGTTATTCCTATTTTCTGATGGTGTATTAAGCAAAAGCATCAGATATAATATCCTGACATTGCTAGAAATCTTAGTCTTCATGGCCTCCCTAAAATTCTTCTTTCTACAAGTCATGTTAATTAATTATAACAAGCTCAAATATATTGTGGTATTTTCCACATGTGCTTTAAACAAGCTTTAAGTGTACAAACTTTAAATTTTCTTTATTCCTTTGTTTTTCTGCTCTTTGGTTAAATAAAAGTTATTGTTGACATTCAGAGCATAAGCTTACAATAAGGATATATAATCATTAAAAATATTCAAATTATATAACTATTAATATTAATACTTATAAATAATTTGCAGTGCTTTCTTCTGATCTGGTTGTAATTACTCTTAGAAATAAATACTGCCAGTTAATAAGTTGAACTGAAGCCTGCCATAAGATGATATGGATCAAAGAATGTTGTAAAGCATTTCAAAAAAATTATCAAATATTTCAACAGAGGTCTTGGTATGTCACTGATTATTTATTCCATAACAGGAAACTCACCTTTGAAAAAGCACTTTTATTTTAAAATTCACATACTTTGTATCATTCCCCTTTAAGAGTCATGCAGCAATGTTCAGAGAAATGGAATCTAATTAAAATGGATTTAAAAATGGCTCCAAATAGTCTTTGGAGTGATCTTACTAGAGAATAAAAAGCCATTTTCATACTCATGAAAATCAAACTGATAGTGATTTGTGTTTTGTTTTTCACTCAGAGAGCCTCTTGTAAAGGGGGATTTCTTTGGATTAACTCAGATCACATTCAGACTCTCTCGGTCTTTGAGATTTTACATTTAATATTACTGTCCATGCCATCCCCATGCCTCTTGATGAGACGGCTCTCTGATATCCCTGTGCCATGATTGTATCTGTTTCTAAAGAGAAAACTTGCAGTTTGGCTTAGGGAACAAAGTATTTGCCCTCTCTGCCTGGAATTTGGTGTGGGTGGCACTGTATTTGGGAGATCTTCTGGATCCTCTGGCCAAGAGGCAGCTGTCAAAAAGCCCCATCACTGTAACAGGCACCAATGTGCAGACCAGCTCAGCAGATGCCAGGAATATAACTTGCTGTTTGATTCCTTGAATCTGTTCTTACATAAAAAACAAAAGTTGTTTAACAGCTGTATCATACCCATATGCCTGATCTTTTGAGGGTAAAAAGACATTTGGGATTTTCAGGGATTTCTGTTCTGAGAAGAATTGTGTGCTTGGAAAGAGAGGGAGATAGAGAAAAAAGAAATATTTACTGAACAACCATTATTAGTTATTTGGGTATTTTATTTCTATAATATTTTATTTCATAAGAGAGAGACAGATGGATGGAATTCAGTCATCTATGGCAAAACATCAATAAATCTGGTTGGTTCTTAAATTGTTTTATATAACCCTATGTATGACCCTTTTTTTAATTAGAAAGAAAACAGTGATTCAAAGTAATTTAAAAATTATGCGACAGAGGATGAGATGGTTGGATAGCATCACCGACTCAATAGACAAGAGTTAAGCAAACTCTAGGAAATAGGGAAGGACAGGGAAGCCTGGAGCCCTGCCTACAGATGAGTCAAGCTGAGCAGAATGTGAAAACTGTCTCAATCTCCTTTAGGAGAGATCGTTATTCCCTTGTTACTGAGACCCTGAGACTTGGAAGGGTGAAGTTTACTTACCCAAGGTTTCCCAGCTATTAAGTTACAGAGTTGTGTTTGTGTGTGTGTCTTCAGCGGTGTACAACTTTTTGCAATCCCATGGACTGTGGCCTGCCAGACTCCTCTGTCCATGGGATTTCCCAGGCAAGACTGTTGGAATGGGTTGCCATTTCCTCCTCCGGGGCATCTTACCGACCCAGGGATCAAACCCGCGTCTCCTGTGGCTCCTGCATTGGCAGGCAGGTTTTTCACCTGAGACAGAGTTGTGACTTCACCATAATTCTGATCTGTTTCAAGACCTATGAACCTTCCAGTATACTGCAACCTTGTGAAAATCCCAGGCCAGAGAACAACACTGGCTGCCTAAGAAGTTTCAAAGAGTGTGTTCTTATTTTCCTAAAGTTCTCCAGCAACTTTAAGGAAAGGATTTTCCTAGCAAAGTTGTATTCACTTGAAACTATTGTATGCCACATGTTCGACAGTTTTAAACAATCTGAATATTTTATTGACTTAAAAGCAGATGCAGCTTTAGGGAAAGAGCCATTCAATCTGCTTGCCTGCTATGTTCCTTATTTCTAATAGAGGCTCCTTACAGGCTGCAAATGATTCTCTTAGGATATTTGTGAAACAGCTGCAGGAAATTTCCATTTTTCCATCAAATGAAAATCGTTTGTTTGTAGTACTTGTGAGTTACTGCACCATTTTTGATAAGGGAAAAAAGAAAAGGAAAGTTAAAGGAAATAACTTGTTATTAATAAATGGAGTTTTTTTTCTCTCTGATTAAAATCTTGAGAGAAACAAAGTATGAAAAGCTGTCAGGGGCAATTCTGTTGCATATCAGAATTAGATATAACTGTGGCATCACCGGGCATAGATCCTTATCATAGGCTCTAAACCTATGACTTGAGTTACCTATTGGTTACTGATCAGTTTTTAGCTTCTAAGAACAGGAGGACATGTGTTCGTCTTCACAGAATCAGCATTTATGAAAATGTTTAATATTTTTTCACTTTAATGATTTTAGTCTTGATTTTTTAAAAAAAATTATCAAATGACAGCCATCTATTTTGGGGGCATTTCTGATGGCAGTAAAGACACCTCTTATCCTCAGCAAAATCTCTTCTTAAATTTAGTAACTACCAGGATTAATTCTTCACCTTTCCCAGTGAGGCATTTACTGTAAGAAACGTGGTCAATGTTGACAATGTTGTCCATTGCTTGCTTTTAATCTTAGGATATTTGAAAGACAAAAGACTTTTTTTTTTTTTTTTTAGATAATGAGTGTATCAAAAGCTATAAAATTCCAACCAGTGTTCTAGTCATGTCTATCATTTATTTCAAGTTTTCAACAGAATGGTTGAAAACGCCCATTTTTTCTTCTGTCAGAAGGGTCATTTTCTTTTACAACAGCACTTATGAGCTCCTGGTTAGATTTTAATTGTCAGGAAATGATTTCCTTAGGATACTTGAAATGAAATGTTCTTAAAACTTCCTTACTTGACTATGCCAGTATTCTAATAAACTTCAGATAGGAGAAGCTAAAAATGCTGTTATTATTATTGAGGAAATAAAATGGATAGGGTAAAGCAGACACTCATGATTTTATGAGATACAAGGAGCCATTTTCAAGTACTGTAAACACTAGGAGACATTATTATCGGTTGTATTAAGCATAACTATTTCAGAAGGAGACGAGAATTAAACTAAATGTACATGAATAGCTTCAGATTTTTAAGAGTTTGGGAAAATAGAAAACAATTAAAGAAAGTACATGGACATTATCAAACACATTCAGTTTAAGTTAGCATTTAGTTATAATAGTATTTTCAGGCCATTTTTGACTAGTCATCTGCAAAGAATGCCAACATTTGCAGTGAGATTTTTTTCAGGGGAGAATTTTTATCATTATCTGTTCATATTAATTACTATCTTTAGCATTCCCTTCTGGAGACGGCGATGGCACCCCATTCCAGTACTCTTGCCTGGAAAATCCCATGGGCGGAGGAGCCTGGTGGGCTGCAGTCCATGGTGTCACGAAGAGTCAAACACGACTGAGCGACTTCTCTTTCACTTTTCACTTTCATGCATTGGAGAAGGAAATGGCAACCCACTCCAGTGTTCTTGCCTGGAGAATCCCAGGGATGGGGGAGCCTGGTGGGCCGCCGTCTCTGGAGTCGCACAGAGTCTGACACGACTGAAGCGACTTAGCAACAGCAGCAGCAGCATTCCCTTCAAAAACTCTTTACAGTGACATCTAATTTTGTGTGTGATAATCTCTGCTTGTAGAAATTTATACTGAAAATAAACAATTTTTATTAATCCACAAAATTCAAATAAAACCATGTGATCTTTAGTTTGATATCTCAAAAACAGGACAATGGCCTGATTTAAACAGCACTGGCTTTAGTGATGGTTTATTTTCAGATTCACAGCGGTTTGTTACAAGTTGATATACTTAACAATTTTGGATTTATAAAATGTTTGTCGCTCTAGAAACAAATAACAAGTAATATCCCAGCTGTCTTGAAACAAGGATACTCTTGCTCTTGTGATAGTGGAATTTTTCCAATCTTTATTTTGGAAGGAAGATTTACAATTTGTATTTCCTTGTACAGCTTTATTCTTTCAAGCATTTGCCCCAAATAGACTCAAGAATTTCAGAATTTTCAGGAAGAATAAAGTTTATAAAAATAAGCAGACTACAACGATGAATTGTAGAGGAGATAGCACACTGGAATATCTCTTAATTGGACATATATCTCAATTTAATCCTTACTAGCCTACTGCTACTGCATTCTTGAATTCTTTGAATTCTTGCCAAAGGAGAAAATTGTTTTCAAATGTAGTAAATTTTACCTATATACTAAGTTAATATAACTGAATTTACCATAGTGGTATATTTTATAAATATATAATTAAATGTATTGACTTTATTTTGCAAAGGGTCTTTTTTTTAAATTTATAATTTTGGAGAAATTAAGGGAGTCTCAAAATTATTGTCAGCTACTGAGAATCTCATAGGCCCTCATTACTCTGTCCATATATCCAGTGGGGAAAAAATTACTTATAATGTGGGCATGTGACCAGCAGCAAAGCATATGAACTTCCTAAATGCATTTACATTAGAAGTATTTTAAAATACTCAGCTAGGTAGGCTGCCTTACCATATGCATAGTAGCTCATGTAAGGAGTAGGTATGCTTTTCTCATTATGACTACAGGTGTATTCCTAGCATGTATTACTACAATTTTAGTTTTCTATTGGTGTTGTAACATATTACCCCAAATAGTAACTTAAAACCACCCAAATGTATTATCATTCTAGAGGTCAGAAGTCTGCAGTCATTTTCACTGGACTAAAATAAGTCCGCAGGGATATGTTTCATTCTGGAGACTCTAGAGAATTCTCCAGACTTTTTCAGCTTGTAGAGTTAGCCTCCATTCCTTGACTCATGGCCCTTTTCCATCTTGAAAGCCAGGAATGGCCTGCTGAGTTTTTCTTACTTGGTATTATTTTGATACTGGCTCTTCTATCTCCCTTTTGCATGTTTCATGAACTCTTTTGATTATATTGGGCCCACGTGGATAATAATGATTTCCCTTATTGAGGTCAGTTGATCGGCAACTTTTATTTCATTTGCAATCTTTATTTCCCTTTTCTGTGTAACCTAACATATTCATTGATTCTTAAATTAGGACATAGACATCTTTGGGGAGCCATTATTCTGCCTGTCACAACTGCAATTATTGTACTCATTTACTTGTTTTCCTTTCCACTGGAATATAAAAGCATTGATAGTATCTAAATGGCAGTTCAGAATGTTAAAAAAAAAATCTTTGTATTTTTAACTTGAAACTTATATGATTAAGCCATCAATATTACAGATTAAAAATCTGAGTTGAAAAGGCAGTAAGTTACTTGCTCAGGTTCACTCAGCTCTGTAGTGGGTTAGAAGCTAGCACTTCATGTCAGTACTTTTCTCTCTGTCATAAAACTGTCTATTTGTAATGCATCCCCTTTTTCACATGCAGTATAATTTTGAGATTAATAGTTGGTTGAATTCATAGAATGTAGGTCCAATGAAAGTTAAACTTGTAGAATTTCAATATATACAACTTCACTTAATAAGTATGACTATAGTTAGAATGATATAAAAGCTTTTGAATATACCTTGACTTCAATAAGTAATCTTTTTCTAAGCTGTTCTCCTATATCAAAGCCTAGGTTATATCAAAAACTACTCTTCAGCCAAAATTTTAATACATTTCCTAGATTCATGAACCGTACTGGTGCCCAAGGGCTTGGTTTACATTACTGGTATATTATGATTCGAAAACAATTTTTAAAAAACCAGTTCTCTGGCTTAATGTCTTATTTGGTTCAGGTAATCAATTTCTTCTTTGTGTTACATATGTCTGTTAAAATAGATAGCGATATTAAATTCATGAAAAGGAGTGTCCATGGAAGTAAATGGCATGAGTTATTATTATAGTAAATGATTAATGTCAAGCAACTTGTTAGAATTTTTATTAAAATCAAATATAGAAGTACAGACTGTAAAATATGTAATTGGAAATAACTGAGTTTTCTGAAAAAGTGTTATGATAAGAATTACATTTTGCCAGAAGTGACTTGGGGTATGGAGTATAGAAGTTAAATTGATTTCCTTAGTCTGATCTATAAGCAGCAACCTTGTTAAATTTTGAATTCTACATGTTCTGCCTTTAAAAATAAATTATAGGACTTTATTATGACTGGCACAAGGCACTGTGGAAGCTGTTTTGATTTTAGTACTTCATGTTTATATCCTTTGAAATTCAATGAAAAATTAACACCCACACACATATATTTATGGCAAAAATTGAGTAATTAGCAAGCTGTAAATAACATGTCCTAGATGCATTCAGAAGCTAAAATTAAGTGAAAATACTCTTAGTTATGGTAATATTTCATATACTATTTAATATGATTTCCATTTAGAAGTATTGTATAGTAACCAACACTTAATCACTTTGAGGTTCAGTTTCATTTCTGAGCCAATACAATATCATTTTGTGTTATGTTCTTCTTACCATGTTAAAAATCAAAACAGAGCAAAAGCAGATGAAAGCAGTGGTGGTATGTATGAAAAGCAAAATAAAATGCTTGTTTTTTTCCCTTTTATGATTATTCTGTGGCTATTCCAGAAAATGAACTGTTTTTGAGGTTGGCACCAGTACTTCTTACCTGCCTATCACAGATTTTAAACACAAAAAGAAAAAGTGGGAGAGCCTGGTAAGAAAGCATCTCCAGAAATATTCCAACATGGAGAAATATTGATCACAAATGGGACATCTTCTCAGTCATCATCTTCTCCCATGACATTCATTCAACAGACTTTCATCAGGCTCCTTCTTTGTTCACTTCCTTTCCAAATCCTTCCCCTTCCTTGACTTTGTGGCCAGCAGAGATCTATCTTCCCACCTATATGACTGGTCCTCTCAGAAAGCATCACCAACTTCCCGCTCTCCTTTGAATCTAAATGAATCCCACCATTTTTTTCTTTAACTCTCATTACATTTTTGTATATTTCCATTACAACCACCAGTCACCTACTGAGCATTAGCACTTCCTCACAGTATTTATGTTTTGTTCTTCCTTCCTTTCCTAACTGTATCATCAATTACCACTCGTTGAAGACAAAACTGCCTGTGTTCTGCCTGTATCACCGGTGCTGGCTTAATTCCTGGGATGAATGTAAGGCTGAATACCTAGTTGTGGATGGATATGTAGAATGAGTGAGTGGGTGAGTGAATGAGTTGTGATTCCTGAGATTTTCTCGGCACCAGGTAATGTGCTGAGAGCTGAACGTGAGGGAGATGAACATGGCTCATTTCATCACTGAACTTACAACCTGACAATACTTTCTATAACTGCTTCATCCTTCCTTGACAATTATTTTGAACTTAAAGTATTATAGTTTGGTGAAGAACATCTGACTAAAGTTTTTCTTCACTAATAATTTCAAACATCTTGTTGTACAGTCATTAGATCAAAGATATGAACACTTTAAGCTGTAACTCTTTCTTGTCTCCTTCACTTTTTGGGAAATAAGGGAGTTGTAACTATTGGGTTATGCTTGTTTATATTTTTAGCCTGAGGGAAATTGTTTTTTAAGATTTCCTAGAGCTTCCTTTATATTTTGAAAAAAGAAAAAAATTTAAAGGGAATATTGTAGTTGTGTATAGTTTACTTCTGGTTTAATCTTTCTATCTGAGTTTTTCTACAGTTATCTTTGATCATTTATTCTTGAAAACTTCTGAGGGAATGCATGGGTGACCTGACAAAAATAATGATTTGATTACTAAACTCATGGGGATAGATCTGCATAGAAAGCACAAAGCTGTTTCTTACACCTGTGTAGTTTCACTCTTCTGCTCAGTCACGGGCTGCAAACAAGATTGCCGTGATGTGTGGCACATATGCAGTCTCTTTCTTCTCGCCTAGAAAGATGATGGCATTTGACTTGAAAAGGGCCTGGGACGGAGAAGGAATAGCAACCCACTCCAGTGTTCTTGCCTGGAGAATCCCAGGGATGGCAGAGCCTGGTGGGCTGCCATCTCAGGGGCTGCACAGAGTTGGACATGACTGAAGCGACTTAGCAGCCTCAGCATGAGCAATGTTTGATGTTTTCTTGGTATAATATCCGCCCGCATCTGAAGTTCTCCATGACTCTGGGCTTCTCATTTGAAAAATGAACCATACTATTTAGAGTCAAGAGAGTATTCATTAAAGTTGAATATCAGGAAGGAAAATTTATAACAACTTATAATATTTTATCACTTAATACACAAATCAAGATGGAAATTCTAAGTGGGATTTGCTTTTTACACTTAATCTGTAACTTACATTCAGTACTACAAATTTGAAGTGATAGAAATTGAATATTTTGCTTATTTCCTTCCATAGTCTAGAATTCTTAATAAGACAAAAGATAAATGCCTTGTGGATTCAACTCATCATCTCTGTAATACATTACACTTGATAGAACTTTGATTATTGGAAGTTCATATTGCTGGTGATATTTCAGAAATCTTATAAAGTAGCTCTGATGCAAAAGATAAGATATTTGCTAAATTCTTCTAGTCTAATGTTCACATTCTAATTGAAACTATAGTCTATTATTCATTTAACATATTTTAGGCCTAGTAAAGTGAAAAAATTGAAATTTACATAGGCGTTCAGTTCAGTTCAGCTCAGTCATGTCCAGCTGTTTGTGACCCCATTGACTGCAGCATGACAGGCCTCCCTGTCCATCACCAACTCCCAGAGTTTACTCAAACCCATGCCTATTGAGTCAGTGATGCCATCCAACCATCTCATCCTCTGTCATCCCCTTCTCCCACCTTCAATCTTTCCCAGCATCAGGGTCTTTTCCAATGAGTCAGCTCTTCACATCAGGTGGCCAAAGTATTGGAGTTTCAGCTTCAGCATCAGTCATGAACACTCAGGACTGATCTCCTTCAGAATGGACTGGTTGGATCTCCTTGCAGTCCAAGGGACTCTCAAGAGTCTTCTCCAACAGCACAGTTCAAAAGCATCAATTCTTCTGTGCTCAGCTTTCGTTATAGTCCAACTCTCACATCCACACATGACTACTAGAAAAACCATGGCCTTGATTTTTTTTTTTTCCAGTCTGATGTTTACATTCTAATTGAAACTATAGTCTATTATTCATTTAACATAGTTTAGGGCCTAGTAAAGTGAAAAAAACTGACCTTTACATAGGAGACATTGACACAAATAACAGAAAACTCCAGTCTATCAAGTTTAATTAAAAAATCATTTCTTTCGTACCAAGAAGATATATGACACCAGGGGTGGTGATTCAGGAGCTAAATGATATAAACAAGATACCAGTTGTTTGTCTTCTGTTCTTGATGTCTCTTTCAAACTCCCTCATGGTTACTAAATCATTTCTGCAGCTGCCCAGACCTGACATGAGGAATGATAAGTTTCCAAAGAAGGGGAGTGGTCAACTCATTCTTGATTTTTTTTTTTTTAAAGCTTAAAAAATTCTTTTCCAGAAGCCACTTAAAATGCTGCCCCTCATTGAGCAGCATTATGTCTAACAACTATGCCTAAAGTAATCACTGGTAATAGAAGAGAATTACAATGCTAAGCTACTATCCTTGGCTTATCATGGTTCAGGAAAGATAATATCTTTTTCTGAACTGCATATTATTTATGGGTGCACCTAAAATACAGTCAGAACTCGGCTATCAAGGAATTATGTATAAGGATTAGCCTTTGTTAGGCAACAAATATTACCTCCACGGGTATTACAATTTAAACTAGGTTCTGGCCCTGAAGAATTTTACAATCTAGTGTAGGAAACTAATAGGCACCAGAGGATTATAAACAGTACCCCCAAGGTACACCCTAATAGAAGCATGTACTAGATGCTGTGGGGGTTAGGAAGAGAAGCACTGAGAAAGACATATGATTTTAGATTGAGAGGAGAAAATGAAAATACTACAGATGGGAGGATAAGATTAGAGGGTAAATATTAATGCTGTGTGTCTATGACTGCATATCAGGAACATATCAGGAAATATATTTGATGGTTTTCAATTTTTTAATGCATCATTTTGACCAATTGCGAAAAGTATCTTAAAGATTTTTGCTGTTACTTCAGTCACATTATAGTTTCAATTTAATTTTTAAATGAGATATGTTTTGGGATTCCCAGCTAGCACTGGTAGTAAAGAATCCGCTTGCCAATGCAGGAGACACAAGAGATGTGGGTTCAATTCCTGGGTTGGTAAGGTCCCCGAAAAAGAAAATGGCAACCCACTCCAGTATTCTTGCCTGGGAAATTCCATGGACAGAGGATCCTGGCAGGCTACATTCATCACGAAAGAGTCAGACAGGATTTAGGGACGGAAAACAGCAACGTTATATACTTGTCTTGGATTACGTATCCACAAAGTGATATCTAAAGCTTCCTTATAGCTTTAAAGTTTGTTATTTCATACCTGGTGAGTTTGATTGATCAGACTCATAAGGACAATGATAATAGATGATCATGATGTTATATGCATATTGGCTCCACTAATGTGACTGTATGAGATGCCATATGGATTGTAGGAAATATTTTATTCTGAGCTTATTGTAGATTAAACATCATTAAGCATTATATAATAAATTAACTCCATCAAGGTAATTATCAGTTTTACTGTCACAAAAATAACAAAAAAATGTGTTGCCTTTTTCAATTCTTCTTTTTTTAATTATAATCATAAAAGGAGAGAGAGTAGAAATGATGATATTTTGGGTTGTAGATGATGGGAACATTTTTATGCTCATTAAATCCATTTGCAAGTAGTATTGTGATTTGAGATATATTGTACAACAGCAACCACAAAAGCCAGTATTGTCTCATGAAATGCATGTTCTCAGTTCTAGGTGATACTAGGAAAAGAGCATGACAGTTATATGGGAAGTAATTTACATACTCTTAACTTTCTATTTGTGGAAACATGGTAATTGAAACTAATGACACAGATTAAATCAAATTTCTTTAAAAAATCATTTTTTCTTGATCTCTCATGTGAGGTGATGTCAGATGAGAATGGCATACCTATTTTGTAATTGATTGGAAATCCCAAAAGATTGTATAAAACTCCTGTAAAATGAAATAACTGCCATGGTTGGTCTTAATTTGGAAGACATCATGGCATATTCTAATTAAAAAGTGGAAAAATCCTGTACAAAGTTCTGTATACAGTAGAGGGTTTTATTGATTAATTGATTAAATATGGGCACAAAAGTGAGAACAGTTGTTGTTAAAGTCTTTATTTTGTTGATATTTCATTTTGCCAACTGGGGGCCAAAATAATTATTTATAGCCACAAGAAGGTGACTCTTGCCTCCTGTCTCCTAATCTACTAAACAGCGCCTCGCAGCAGACTCACAACTCTAGTTTTGAGTCACTGTGTGTTTTACATTTTTCCTCTTATTTTTGCTTCCACCATTCTTCTTGTCTTCATCTTTATTTTGCCATTTTCCTACCCAAATTTATAGTTTACTAGGTTACCTTTTGACCCATTATTATCTTCATCTCTTCCAAATGCAAAAAAATAATGTATCTTTCTTCTACATATGTAAGAAACTTAGTTCTCCCAAGATTCTCACTTGCTTTAATTCATAAGAATTCAAAGAATTTTCAATATCTATCTGATTTTTTTTCTGGTTTCTATCAACTTGTAGTAGAAATATTTTTTCGAGGAATGGAGAATAATCTGTTGTCATTTCCCTTTTCCACTTTTTGGTCAAGGAGCTAACAATGAAAATCTGGAAAATTAGAAAGAAATTTCCTAAATAATTGACTATAAGTGACAGAAATGTCTTTACATATATTTAATGTATTTTTATGTTTGTTCTATATTTAGGGCACGTATTTTCCCAGAGTGTCTTGAACAGTTTTGTGATGGATTTTTAAATATTTTTTCCTTTATTATGCTTTTGTCTAAATGAACTGCAAGTAGATTTTTTTACCTTTTCTTTAAACTTTCCAGACACCCTATTCTTTGGGAAAAAGGAAGTTCCCATCACTCAGAGAACTACAATAACCTTCAATTGTTAATACCTCTTCTCAGTCCATCATCTACCATTTCAGGGTATAGGTAAATATCTGTGTAATTCATTTATACCAAATATATGAGGAACCTACCACACATCAGACACAGTTCTAAGATTTGAGAAAACAGCAGCAGACTAATTGATGAGATCCACCTGTCATGGAATTTCCATTGAAAAATAAATGTATAATATAATATCTGTAGCAATAAATATTTGGGGAGAAAAGAAAACCTAGGTGACAGAGGAGCAGATCATCATTTTAGCTTGAAAAGGATTATTAGAGCAGACCACTGTGAGAAGATATTTGAACAGAATCAAATAAGATAAAGGAACAAGAGCTGGCACTACTCTGGAGAGAGAGTGTTGCCAATGGAAATCATGTGTAAAGGGCTTGAAGTGGGAGCCGACTTGAGCTCTTTGGTCAGGAGGGAGATCAGATGGCTGAAGTAGAGTGAGTAGGAAAGGGAAGGAGATGAGATCATGAAAGGATCATGACTATCTAATTAATTTTATCCTTGGTTTCACGGTGATCTTGAGGGTTTCACATTTAAGTGATTTATTCCCAAGATATAGTTCAAGGGCTTCTCAAGTGGCTCGGTAGTTAAAAAAAAATCCACTTGCCAATGCAGGAGACTCAGGTTCAATCCCTGGATTGGAAAGCTCCCCCAGTGGAAGGAATGGAAGGAATGGCAACCTACTCTAGTATTCTTGCCTGGAAAATTTCATGGGCAGAGGATCCTACCGGGTTACAGCCACGGGGTCAGACACAGTCCAAAGAGTTGAGCACAGTTGAATGCCTGAGTACACACGCACACATGAACCTGGCACATACTAGGTCTTTCAGTAAATATTTGTTGGAAAAAAATGATTAAGATGCAGGGATTAAGGCCATTCAGATGTTTGGTCATCTGAATAGAATGAACAAAACAGCAGAATATTCAGGGACTTCCAGCAGTTTGATGCAGCTGAAAGACGCTAGGTACCAGGAGGCACTGGAAGAAAGAAACAATAGCGAGTGGATGTCAGACCACAAGAGGGCTCTTGGTGCTACCAGGAAGAGCTAGGATTCCATCCTCTAGGCAAGTGCAGAGTTGACAATAGGGTATAATATGATCAGGCTTTAATTTGGGTCAGGGGGACGCAGTCTGCTGGTAATGTGAAAGATGAACTAAGGAGGCATCAGCTATAAAAGCTGTATTAACTTGGTAGAATCCATGGTATTTCAAATATGTTACATATTTTGGGTTAAAAAGAGAAGGTAGTCCTTGAAGTTCCCAGTTTTCTGCTTCGGGACCTGATGATGGTTCTGCCACTCAGTGGCACTGGCATGGGAGCATGGAGACCAGATTCTGGGAATAGGGAACAATATTATTTATTGTTTGAATTGTTACTCGTAGGTCTAGTTGACTGGATTTAAACAAGTAGGAAAAGAACAGTGTGTTATATCACTTTGTCATCCATTTCTTCTGGTCTGATGATGACCTGCACATGCAATTCTTCATTGTATATTAAGAATTATACATATCAGTATCTTATATTAAGTACACCTTATAAGCTTGATGAAAGGAGCAGGGGAAGAACTGTGTGGTTGAAGTGATATATAATTTCCTCTCAGTTTTTCATGGGAGTAAGCAGATTACAATGAAACGTCTTAGCACTGAGCATTCAAAGGAGTTAACTGTTATCTTTGCCATATTGTCCATGAAACAAGATGGTACAAAAATCTCCAAATTTGAGGATTTAAGCATCGACAGATGAAAAAATCTTGAAAACTAGTTTACATGTATTGCATTAATTATGATAAAAAAATCAAAACCCCAATGTACTATTCTCAATTTTAAAGGTATGTAAAAAAGATCAAATATTTTTATTTTCCCAAAGAAAGTAATTTTCATCAACAAACTCTACTGAAACATCGGTTGTTTCCCTAGGCTAGTCTAATGTCATATAATGAGTATTTAATTGCAATTTTTCTGACTGGTTTGTCAAATAAGTCCCTTTTACTCATGTCAAATATCTCCCTTCTAAGGAAGTTGTTTTAATGTCAGGTCATTTCTCCAAAACTGTGATGTTACTGTGCTCTATTTCACATGGCTGTGAAATGAAAACAAGGAGTCATAAAATTAAGATAGCTAACATGATAGTTTCTTAATATCATTACATAACTAGTAACTAGCAATAACATCTCTTGTACCCAAAGCACTATATTTGTCTTTCATCCTGCAATTAAAGGGAATAGACAATACCTTGAAAATATATCATATATGCAAATATTGGACATTTAGTTGCCCGAGACTTCTACTGGTTCCAGCAGTTTCACAGCTTTTCAACAGATTTAAAGTCTGACCTATATTATATCAGGCACTGTGCAGGCACTGGAGAAACAGAAACCAATTATGACATGTTTGCTGCCCTTCAGAGGTTGTGCTTAAAAATTATGTTTTAATATTTAATATTAATACTTACGTACTTATAATTCAAAATTGTTAATATTTGTAAAAGCTAAGGATGGATATGATCACTTTATATTTACATTAATTGAGAGTTTATTCTCCAGTTAAAGAAAAAAAACTCTAATTTATGACTTTTTTGTTAATGTTTCTGGATCAATTTATTTTATATTGTCAAGAATTTTCTATGTAGAGATACAGGTCTAGATATATCTCCTCACTGATCTGTATGGGCTATTTTATTACTTAATTCCTTTTATAGCTTTGAGGGGGGAAGCTCCTTTTTAATTTTTCTCCTTTGAACAGATTTGTGTCTTGGGGAAATAGATGGGGAAACAGTGGAAACAGTGTCAGACTTTATTTTGGGGGCTCCAAAATCACTGCAGATGGTGATTGCAGCCATGAAATTAAAAGACGCTTACTCCTTGGAAGGAAAGTTATGACCAACCTAGAGAGCATTTTCAAAAGCAGAGACATTACTTTGCTATGGACAAAGGTCCATCTAGTCAAGGCTATGGTTTTTCCTGTGATCATGTATGGATGTGAGAATTGGACTGTGAAGAAAGCTGAGCGCCGAAGAATTGATGCTTTTGAACTGTGGTGTTGGAGAAGACTCTTGTCTTACTCCTTGGAAGGAAAGTTATGACCAACCTAGAGAGCATTTTCAAAAGCAGAGACATTACTTTGCTATGGACAAAGGTCCATCTAGTCAAGGCTATGGTTTTTCCTGTGATCATGTATGGATGTGAGAATTGGACTGTGAAGAAAGCTGAGCGCCGAAGAATTGATGCTTTTGAACTGTGGTGTTGGAGAAGACTCTTGAGAGTCCCTTGGACTGCAAGGAGATCCAACCAGTCCATTCTGAAGGAGATTAGCCCTGGGATTTCTTTGGAGGGAATTATGCTAAAGCTGAAACTCCAGTACTTTGGCCACCTCATGCGAAGAGTTGACTCATTGGAAAAGACCCTGATGCTGGGAGGGACTGGGGGCAGGAGGAGAAGGGAACTACAGAGGATGAGCTGGCTGGATGGCATCACTGACTCGATGGACGTGAGTCTGAGTGAACTCCGGGAGTTGGTGATGGACAGGGAGGCCTGGCGTGCTGCAGTTCATGGAGTCGCAAAGAGTCGGACACAACTGAGCGACTGAAATGAACTGAACTAAACAGAAATTGGGCTTCCCTGGTGGTGCAGAGGTTAAAGCGTCTGCCTGCAATGTGGGAGACCTGGGTTCGATCCCTGGGTCGGGAAGATCCCCTGGAGAAGGAAATGGCAACCCACTCCAGTATTCTTGCCTGGAGAATCCCATGGATGGAGGAGCTTGGTGGGCTACAGTCCATGGGTCGCAAAGAGTCGGACACGACTGAGCGACTTCACTTTCACTTTTCAAACAGAAATTTATATTTACTCATTTTATAATCAAAAATATCTTCAGACACTGTAGCCAGCCACAGGCCCAGTCTCATCATACTAGGCATTCTGGGAGCCCCTTTATCCCGTCCAGGCACCCAGCAGGAGCATTTTGGGTAGCAAGCACCTTCCTATGGAATTCTCCTGCTGGACTGTGAGTTCCTGTTCACTTCCCTGCTCTGAGTGTTCAGGTCCTAAAAACTATTGAACAGAAAATGTGTTCAATGATTTTTTCCTTGAATGAATAACATAGTGATGAAACAGAGGAACTTCTGTCATTTCAGTGAGGAACCAGTGAGGAAGCCAGTGAGTTCCACCTGCAGCATATCTATAATCTAGCCACTCTGAGACATGAGAGGTTGAATGTGCTCTGGTAATACCAGTGTTTGGGGATGTCTTGGGAAAAAGGGGAGGCTTATTATGCTAAACACACATCTTGATACTTGGCACTAAATTTATTCATTTTATGTAATTAAAAGTGTCTTTTACCCAGTTCAGTACTGAATATAGTGAATAAGAGAATGCCGTGGGCTTTGTGCGATCTCTGTAGTTTTGATAATGCTTTGAATGTAAAACATAAAGAAAGTTGAGATGTAAATAGTTCTTTTTTTGCTAAACAAAAGAAGAGCAGAACAAAGAATCATCTGCTTCAGATTCAAACAGTATAGTAATTATCTGTGGGTGTCAAGAAATCACAGATGTGCTTTTCCTCTTTGAGCTTTCTGTTGGCAGTGCAGCTGGAGGTGGAGGTTAGGGCTAAGCTATTAAAAGGTCACATGGTGGGTGGGGGGATTGGGGGAACAGTAATGTCTGCATAGCTTTCCACAATGCCCAACAATTTATTGATTTTTTTTTAAGATATATAAAAGGTATGTAAGGTAACAAAACTAGACTTCTACCATTCTTTCTTGGTTCTTAGCAAAAAAGAAATGGCCTGCCATTGGAATAAGGTAGCTGTCCCCATCGTAACTTACTACTTTGATTCTTTCATAAATTAGTATCTCTTGGTTTAATATGTTTCATGGTTTGTAGTTAATACTTTTAATATTTAACAATGGCTCCAAGTTCAGTTGCTTTAGTCATGTCTCTCTGCAACCCTATGGACTGTAGCCCACAAGGCTCTTCTGTCCATGGGATCCTCCAGGCAAAAATATTGGAGTGGGTTGCCATGTCCCCCTCCACGGGATCTTCCCAACGCAGGGATCAAACCTGTGTCTCCTGCATCTCCGTCATTGCAGGCAGCTTCTTTACCACTGAGCCATCAGGGAAGCCCACAGATGACGTGAACAGAGTAAATTTTAATGTAGTACCTGCTGTTGGTTTTAGTCTTTGGGGACATACACTAATGGAAAAGTGATATCTATTGACCGTTCTGACTGATATGTCTATTCTTTATGGGGAAGAAACTTTATATGCCAGATTTCCATAAACAGGGCTGAATTCAGGGCTGGGCATGTTCAGAGGACCCCTTTGAGATCTCCATGGCAACTGACTCATCCTTCTACCCACTCAGTGGGAACATTGTTACCATAGTTTGTAGATTTCTCATTTTTCATGCTTGTTCTCTAAAAAATTCTTCCTGTTAATAAGATAGCTGCTCATCAATCCACTAAAAGTCCTCCTCAGTTCAGAACACCACTGAAACTTCCCCCAACCAAGATCACCAATGTTGCCTTTATTGCTGAGTTATCAGTGTCCTGTCCTTGAAAGTGTCTCCTTCCTTGATTTGTAAGACTTCACCCACAATTCCTTCATTTCATTTTTTCCTTTTCCTTCCCCGAGTCCTTTCTTCTTGCCAAATGTATCTGTTCCTCCAAGATCCTGTACTTGCCTGCCTTTGCCTCACATGTTGCACTTTACCAGGATAACCCTTTCAGCTCTATGCTTTGAAATTCATTTACAAGCTGTGCTGCTGCTGCCGCCAAGTTGCTTCAGTCGTGTCAAACTCTGTGCGACTCCATAGACAGCAGCCCACCGGGCTCCCCCATCCCTGAGATTCTCTAGGCAAGAATACTGGAGTGGGTTGCCATTTCCTTCTCCAATGCATGAAAGTGAAAAGTGAAAGTGAAGTTGCTCAGTCGTGTCCGACTCTTAGCGACCCCATGGACTGCAGTCTACCAGGCTCCTCTGTCCATGGGATTTTCCAGGCAAGAGTACTGGAGTGGGGTGCCATTGCCTTCTCCACCTTTACAAGTTAAGGACTTCCAAATTAGTGTCTTCAGAGGAACCCTTTCTTCAAAGTTGCAAATGTGTGTTCATCTTCCTACCATATAACTACACTTGGGCATCCTGCATGCAACAGAAACCAAATATATTCAAGACAAAATTCCATCTCCTTTCCACAAACCTGTACTGAAACCAAGCCATGCCTGCAGGGCAACCCAAGGCGGGCGGGTCATGGTGGAGAGGGCTGACAGAATGTGGTCCACTGGAGAAGGGAATGGCAAGCCACTTCAGTATTCTTGCCTTGAGAACCCCATGAACAGTATGAACAGGCAAAATGATAGGATATCAAAAGAGGAACTCCCCAGGTCAGTAGGTGCCCAATATGCTACTGGAGATCAGTGGAGCAATAAGTCCAGAAAGAATGAAGGGATGGAGCCAAAGCGAAAACAATACCCAGTTGTGCATGTGACTGGTGATAGAAGCAAGATCCGATGCTGTAAAGAGCAATACTGCATAGGAACCTGGAATGTCAGGTCCATGAATCAAGGCAAATTGGAAGTGGTCAAACAAGAGAT